>PVHT020000015.1:15544023-15587833 GCA_004024745.2 Catagonus wagneri | reverse complement strand
GGAAAGACATACCATGCTCCTGGATTGGAAGAGTCAGTATTATCAAAATGACTATACTACCCAAGGCAATCTACACATTCAATGCAATCCCTATCAAATTACCAAGGACCTTTTTCACAGAACTAGAACAAAATAGTTTAAAGTTTGTCTGGAAACACAAAAAACCCAGAATAGCCAAAGACATCCTGAAAAAGAAAAATGGAGCTGGAGGAATCAGGCTCCCTGACCTCCGATTCTATGACAAAGCTACAGTCATCAGAACCATGTGGTACTGGCACAAAGACAGAAATATAGATCAGTGGAACACGATAGAAAGCCCAGAATTAAATCCATGAATCTATAGTCAACTAATCTATGACAAAGGAGCCAAGAATATACATTGGACAAAAGACAGCCTCTTCAATATGTGGTGCTGGGAAAACTGGACAGCTACATGTAAAACAATGAAACTAGAACACTTCCTAACATCATGCACAAAAATAAACTCAAAATGGAGTAAAGATCTAGATATAAGACCAGATACTATAAAACTCTTAGAGGAAAACACAGGCCAAACACTCTCTGACATAAATGATAGCAACATCTTCTCAGATCCATGTGTCAGAGTAAGGACAATAAAAAGAGAAATAAACAAATGGGACTTAATTAAACGTCAAGGTTTCTGCACAGCTAAGGAAACCCTAAACAAAACAAAAAGACAACCCACAGAATGGGAGAAAATATTTGCAAATGATTTAACTGACAAGGGATTCATCTCCAAAATTTACAAACACCTCCTACAGCTCAATACCAAAGAAACAAACAACCCCATCCAAAACTGGGCAGAGGATCTAGGCAGACAGTTCTCCAAAGAAGACATGCAGATGGCCAATAAACACATGAAAAGATGTTCAACATCGCTCCTCATTAGAGAAATGCAAATCAAAACCACTATGAGGTACCACCTTATGCCAGCCAGAATGGCCATCATCAAAAAGTCTACAAACAATAAGTGCTGGAGAGAGTGTGGAGAAAAAGGAACCCTATTACACTGTTGGTGGGAATACAAATTGGTGCAGCCGCTGTGGAAAACAGTATGGAGATTCCTCAGGAAACTCAAAATAGAATTACCATTTGATCCAGCAATCCCACTCCTGGGCATCTATCCAGAGGAAACCATGACCCGAAAAGACACATGTACTCCAGTGTTCATTGCAGCACTCTATGCAATAGCCAGGTCCTGGAAACAACCTAAATGCCCATCAACAGAGGAGTGGATAGGGAAGATATGGTACATACACACAATGGAATATTACTCAGCCATTAAAAGGAACGAATTACCAACATTTATAGCAACATGGATGGACCTAGAAATTATCATGCGAAGTGAAACCAGTCAGACAATTAGACAGCAACACCCAATGCTACTGCTTACATGTGGAAACTAAAAAGACACAATGAACTTCTTTGCAGAACAGACAATGACTCACAGACTTTGGAAAACCTTGGTTTTTCAAATAAGATGATCTGGGGGGTGGGGGGATGCACTGTGGGTTTGGGACACAAAATCTATCAAATTGACTTGTGATAATTTATGTACACCTATAATTGAAATAAAATTCATTAAGTTAAAAAAAATTATCCAGTACCTTAAACATAAAAATTCACAATTGTCAGCATTAAAAGGATAGGAAAAATAGGACCATAAGCACAGAAAAATCAATCATCATTGTAATATCAAAATTAAGCAAATCATTGAATTAACAAACTTGTAAACCTGCTTCACAAACACTCATTATGTTTAAGATCATAAAACAGAAACAATAAAGAGAGAAATAGAAGATATGTAAAAAGATACAAGTAGAATTTCTAGAAACTAAAAATGTAATATCTGAAATGAAAATCGCACTGTATGAGATTAACAACAGATTAAATACTACAGAAGAAAAATTTGTGGCTCTAATATGAAGCATGCAGAAAAAAGACTGGAAAAAGTGAACAGGTAGGTGGGATAATATAAAATATTCTAAAAAACTTGAGTAAGAATGCCAGAAAAGGAAAGTATGAGCAAAAGCAATTGAAAAACGATGACTGAAATTTGTCCATATTTGATGAAATCTGTAATTATAATCACATTCCTGAACACTAGCAATAAAGAGATACCCAACAGAGGCAAGGAGAAAAAGGCATGTTTTCTAGAAATGTACAAACCAGAATATGCTAGGTTATTATATTCTGTGTTCTCTTATCAGTATTCTTTTTTCCTTTTTCAGCCATATCCATGGCTTATGGACTTTCCCAGGCCAGGGATCTAAGGGTCAAGCATTAAGGGCCAGGAATTGAATCGGAGCCACATCTGCGATTTATGCCACAGCTGTGGCCACACAGGATCCTTAACCTACTGTGCCTGGCTGGGGATCAAACTGAAAATGCTACAGAGCCGGATCACTAACCTAATGTGCCACAGGGGGAACTCCTATTATCAGTATTTAAGAACTGATAAAAAGACCATCAATCTAGAATTTTAAAGTAAAAAAAATAGTAAATATTTGTGTAAGTGCACAGGATTTTCTTTTATTATATTTGTTTTTAAAGATAATTGACTGCATAAAATAGAAAAAAATCTCTATTTATTTTGGTGTTCATAACATACATAGAAGTAAAATGTATAACACTAATACAAAAGTCAAAGGAAGAAATGACAGTTAACTGTTATAAGGTTCTTACAATATATGGTATTAAGACTCTACTAAGTCAAACATTTCTATTGGAAATCCTAAAGCAACTACTAGAAACAATTTAAAAAATACGGAGCCAAAAAGTCAATAGTAGAGATGAAATAGAATTTTTAAAATATTTAAATCAAAAGAAGACAGGGAAAGAGCAACACAGGAACAAAAATATAGGTCAAAGAAGACAACAGTAAAATGGCAGACTTAAATACAACCACTATCACATTAATGTAAACGATCTAAACATGACAATTGAGATTGTCAAACTAGATTTAGAAAAGCAAGACTTAACTACATGCTATCCTTAAGAAACATTCAAAAGATTAAGAAATATTCTTTAAATGCAAATAAATAAACAGCTTAAAATAAAAGGATGGAAAAATATAAAACATAAAACACTAATTAAAACTGAAAGCTGGAATGGATATATTAGAAAAATACAAAGTAAATTTCAGAGTAAGGAATATTACCAGGGGTAAAGGAGGACATTTCATGATCATATAATAATCAGTTCATCAAGAGAAGCACATAAGTATCCTAAATATGTATTCACCAAATAAAAGAACTGTAAAACACACAAAGCAAAAAATAACAGAACTGAAAGGAGAAACAGGTGAATCCACCATTATACTTCAAGATTTCACACTATTCTTTTAGACCAAGTCAATGAAAAAATCAGAAATTGTGTAGAAGATTTGAACAACATAGTCAACTAAGGTAACCAAATTGGTACTTATAGAAGCTTGCATGTAGCAACATCAACTCCTTTTCAAGTGCAGATAGAACATTCAAAAAAAACGAACCATATATGAAAATGTAACAGCACACTTCTTATTATGGACTGAATGTTTGTGTCTGCCACCCCAAATTCATGAGTTGAGGACTTAACCCCCAGAGTAATGATAGTTTGAGAAGTAATTAAGTTTAAATGAGGTCATGAGGTTAGTTCCCCTGTGATGGAATTAGAAGAGAAAGAATCTAAGAGGAAGAGAGACCTGAGCACGTGCACACAAGCCCTTCCTGTCTCTCCCCCACTCTCTCTCTCTCAGCTATGTGAAAATGCAAGAAGAAAACAGCCATCTGTGTGCTGAGAGCTCTCACCAGGAACCAAATCTGCTGGCATCTTGATCTTGGATTTCTCAACCTTTAGAACTGTGAGAAATAAATTTCTACTGTTTAAGCCACCCAATCTATGGTATTTTTTTAAATTACGGTATCACACTTAAGCACACTGAGATGACTAAGACATTTCTAAATAATCCATAAGTCAAAGAAGAAAGGACATGAGAAATTAGAAAATATGTTGGCCTGACCTGAAAGAAAATAAAAAACAATGCATGAAAATTCTGTGTTTCAGCAAAAGAAGTTTTTAGAGGGAAACTTATACATTAAATGTTTATATTAGAAAAGTAGAAAGTTTTCAAATCAATGATTTATGCTTCTGCCTTGAGAAACTAGTAAAAGAAGAAATTAAACCCAAAGTAAGTACAAGGAATTAAAGAACAGAAATAAATTAAATAGAACTAGGTAAAATGAATGAAAAAAGCCAATTCTTTGAAAATATCAATATGATTCATAAAATGCTAGACAGGTTGATGAGAAAAAAAGAAAGATGACACATTATTTATGTTATCTATGAAAGATGAGACACTACTATTACTGAACAGGCATTAAATGGCTAGTGAGAGAATATTATAAACAACTTTATGCTAATAAATGTAATAACTTAGATAAAATAGGAAAACCCTTTGGAAGATGAAAATTAACAAAACTTTAAAGAAATAGATCACTTTAGTATGTTTACATCAATGGATTCACCTATTTCTCATTTCAGTTCTGTTAGTTTTTGCTTTGTGTGTTTTACAGCTCTTTTATTTGGTGAATACATATTTAGGATAGTTATGTGCTTCTCTTGATGAATTATTTTATGATCATGAAATGTCCTCCTTTACCCCTGATAATATTCTTACTCTGAAATTTACTTTGTATTGTTCTAATATATACACTGGTACTATCAGTGTCTGAAGTTTCTTTTGTGTTAGACACCACACACAAAAATTAAATCAAACTACATCTTATACCTAAATTTATGTACCTTATACCTAAATTGAAACTATAGAACTTCTGGAAGAAAACAAGTAACTTTGACCAGGCAAATATATCTTAGATGGGGCACATAAAAACATAAACACCAAAAATTTGAAAAATTGGTTGTCTTTTATCAAAATTTTAAACTTTTGCTCCTTATACTGTTAAGGAAACGAATGGGAAGCCCAGACTAGAAGAAACTTGCAAAATATTTGATAAAGAGCATAGGCCTTATATATGTAAAGAACACTTGCAACTCAATAATAAGAGGGCAAGTTCCCTGATTTTTAAAAATGGTAAAATATTTGAACACTGAACCAAAGATGATACATGGCTCATATAATTCAAAGTCAAAAAACCAAATAACCTAATTTTAAAAATGAGCATTTTTCCAAAGAAGTTATACAGATGGCCAACAGGTAAATGAAAAGATGCTCAGCATCACTAATCAGATGAATGCAAATCAAAACCACAATGAGGTATCACCTTACACCTGTCAGACAGGCTATCATCAAAAAGTCTACAAATAACAAATGTTGGCAAGAACATGGAGAAAAGAGAATCCTAGTAACTGTTGTAGGGATGTAAATTGGTACAGTCACTATGTAATATAATATGAAGGTTCCTCAAAAAGCTAAAAATAGAAATACTATATGATCCAGCAATTCCATTCCTGGGTATATAGCCAAAGAAAGCAAAAACACTAACTTGAAAAGATACATGTACCCGAATGTTCATAGCAGCATTATTTATAACAGCCAAGATATGGAAGCAGCATTAGTGACCATCAATAGAGGAATGGGTAAAGAAGATGTATATGTGTGTGTATCTACACACACACACACACATACACACACACACACTGGAATATTACTCAGCAATAAAAGAGAATGAAATTCTGCAATCTGTAACAAGGAATGGACCTGGAAGGTACTATGCTTAGTGAAATAAGTCAGAGAGAAAGACAAATACTGCACATTATCACTTATATATTAAATCTAAAATATAAAACAAATGAATGGATATAACAAATCTCTATGTTGTGCTCTTGAAACTAATATTGTAAATCAACTATACTTCAGCTAAAGCAAAGATGATATCTGAATGGCAAATAAGCACGTGAAAAATAGCATCTTTTGTCATTAAGAAAATATAAGTACCACAATGAGATACTACTTCACATGCAGTAGAATGGCTAAAATTAAAAATATTGACAAAATTTTACGTTGACAAGGCTGTGAGGCAACTAGAATGCTCGAGAGAATGCAAGATAGTACAGCACTTTAGAAAACAGTTTTTTTTTTTTTCAAATTTGCACTTACCGTATGGCCACGCAACTCTATTCAAAGGCAGTAGAAAGATAAACTCTCACAAAGAATGCTCATAGCAGTTTTTTTTTTCATAATAGCCCAAACTAGGAAAATCTCAAATGTCCAGGAACTAGGGACTGCATAAACAATTTGTGGAATATCCATGCAATAAAAAAAATGATTGTAACTACCAATACATATAATAACATGGATGATCTCAAAAGAATTATGCTATGTGAAATATGCCAGACACAAAATACCATATACTGTATACTTTCATTTTATGAAATTTTTAAAAAGGCAAAAACTATAATGCTTCAAAGCAGGTCATTGTTTGCCTAGGGCTAGATAGGTAAGCAGGATTGACAGTAAATGGGAACAAGGGCATTTTGAACAAGGGAGGGATTGAAATATTCTACATCTTGATTGTTGTGATGGTTATGCAACTGAAAACAACCAAAACTCATTAAACTTTACACGTAAAATTGGTTAATTTTTGGAGTTCCCACTGTGCTACAACAGGATGCCAGTGTCTCTAGAGTGCTCGGGTAAGGGTTCAGTCCCCTGCCCAGCACAGTGGGTTAAGGATCCAGCGTTGCCACAGCTTGGCTTGGGTAGCCACTGCAGCTCAGATCTGATCCCTGGCCCAGGAATGTCATATGCTGCCCAGGGAGGCCCCCCCCAAAAAAATTGGTTAATTTTTTACGTAAATTATTCTGCAAAGTAGTTGGGATAAAATTTGCATCAAATATGGCAGATAAAAGGTTTATATCCTTGTTGTATAGTAAAAATCAATGATAAAAGGATGAACACCCAAGTAAAAATTGCAAAAGTGCATGGACAGATAAGAAAAACTACAAATAGCCTATAAACTGAAATCCTAACTCAAGTAAAAGTAATACAAACACTGGTAATTGAAATATTATTTTCCTACATAAAATATGCATGCATATGTGTGTTCTAGATCTTAGAGGGTATGTCAAGATGTACACTTATATTTACTACCAGTATGGTTGTACATATATGCAGTATTTCTGGAATGCAGTTTAACAGTGTTTTCAAATAGCTCAAAAGTAGTGTATTCTCTTGACAAAATAATCTCCACATCTAGGACCCTATCTCAAGGAAATGAGCAGAGATATAGTTTAAAAAATTATTATTAATAATATTATGTTGAAAAATTAAACACAGCCCAAATGTTTAAGAAGAGGAGAACAATTAAATAAATTGTGGTATATCCAAGTGGCACAAAAAAAAAAGGGGAAAAAACCAAACTGGAGTTCCCATTGTGGCACAGTGGAAACGAATCCGACTAGTATCCACGAGGATACAGGTTCAATCCCTGGCCTCGCTCAGTGGGTCGGAGATCCGACATTGCCATGAGCTGTGGTGTAGGTCACAGATGTGGCTTGGATCCCACATTGCTGTGGCTGTGGTGTAGGCCAGCGGCTACAGCTCCGATTGGACCCCTAGCCTGGGAACCTCCATATGCCATGAATGCGGCCCTAAAAAAACAAAAGACAAGAAAAACCCTAATAAAACAGTTCAATTTGCTTGTGAAGACTAGTCAACCACATAGGAAATGTTCATAATAAAATATTAAAAAAGGGATACAAATTAAATACATAATTAGATGTCAAGTTCATAATCTCCCTATATTTATAATTATATATGAAAACTGGCCAGAAATACACTGAAACTTTAATACCCAGTATATTAAAATGGTGGAATTATAGGCTATTATTTATCCTTCCTATACTTTCTGAATTTTCTGTAATGAACATTTGTAACTTTTACAATCAGCAAATAATCAGCTGCCAATCTTATTTTGAAAGTACAGAAACAAATCAATTTTTAAATGTTACTTTTTAGCTGCGGGAAAGAGAAATTTCATGAGCATAGCAGTATAGTCAAGCCCAGATTAACTTTGTGCAGTTAATCCCTTTTGTAGTTCATCTATAGCAAATCATATATCCCAGGTTCTAAGCTAAGCTTTTGCTTCTAGCTTCCCTGTCAAATGCCAGTTTGAGAGTATTTGGGGACTTTCAACTATTTTAGACATTAGTCTGAACAAAAACTAAGGTGAGTCCACAGAAGAGAAAAAAAAATAACCCCAGAATGCTTTTACGAATCAAGTATTAATAATTTAGGATAACCCCCAGCCTTTTAAATTACGTTACCCTTCTCCCTCTTACTTAGCAGCATGGGAATTTAAGATATTCTCTAAATTTATTTTTTTAATTTCCATAAAATGCTTTAAGCTGTACAAAATAGGCCCCATGAGTCCTAGCAAAATTTATTCAAAAGCAGTGAAAGAGGATACTAAACCCTCTCCCTTTAAAGGTTATCCTAGTGATGATTCTCTGCCTTATTCTCTGAGCAGTTTTCCTGGTAGAGCCTCAAAGTTTTGGCTTGATAGTTTTGATAAACTGGTTTCCTTGCCCTTTCCTGCAAACTTTAGGCACTTATATTATGAAACCTGTCTGCTACTGGTTTCTACTCCCTCAGAATTTATGCTATTGGGCTGTACTTGTCAAAGGTCCTACAAGAGCAGAATCCACAGCTGTCCCTAGAGCAGAGGAGTCAAGGTGGTTGCCCTGGGCCCTTGTTAGGGACATGGGGGTTACATACTACTGGCAACTGTATAGTTATTCAGCTGGTGAATACAAGGGAAGTGGCCTTTGCTGGAGTATCCCAAAACACACATGAGGCTCACTTAAAATTAGTTCTTAGCCACCTTCCTTTGGCCATCACCTAGGCATAAACATTGGCTTAGGAATATCCTTCTCCAGACTATTTTTCTCTGTAAAACTGAGGCTCCCTGTTTAAAATCTCTTTTCCATTTTGACTTATTTTAGCCTGATTTCACTATATACAAATATGGAACTTGAGTTAGGACAGCATATAGGATGATTTGTCAGCAATGGTCTATTGAATAGACTTAATGACCTAATAAATTTATTTACCAACACCTAGCTATTAAGTGTGGAGTGCAAAGTTGATTTTATCTGTACATTTTACTTGTAGTAAATGTGTTGTACAAGCAATCTGCATTACAATAATCTCAAAGAGTGAGAGAGAGAGCAATATGGGTCTTATTTATTGGTGTGCATGGTAATGCAAAAGAAAGAGACCTGTGCTTCAAAGACTGCTTTGGTCTCAGAGTTCCCATCGTGGCTCAGTGGTTAGCAAACCTGACCGGCATCCATAAGGACGAGGGTTCGGCCTTGCTCTTTGGGTTAAGGATCTGGCATTGCCATGAGCTGTGGTGTAGGTTGCAATCTAGCTCAGATCCTGCATTGCTATGGCTGTGGCATTGGAAGGAGGCTACAGCTCTGAGTGGAACTCTCGCCTGGGAACCTCCATATGCCAGGGTGCGGCCCTAAAAAGATAAAAGAAAAAAAAAAAGACTACCTTGGTCTCTTAGCTATCAATGTAGTAGCCTGTCAGGACACTACGACCACTTCAAAACATTTCTCTTGGTCTTAGTAAAGGTATCTGATATTTTGATTTGTAGAATTTTTACCAACCTATTGATGATCTGAGGCAATATGGACTAATGAATAACACAGCTGTTAAAGTAGAATTGAGTATTGGCTTTCATATCTTCATATTTATGTGATTTTAAACAAATTAATGTTCCACTCTGAGCCTTAGTTCCTTATATGGTATATGGAGTATTAAATGCTATACAGATTTATTATTTTCTAAGTAGTTTTTTTAAAATTTAAAATATTTTTAAAAGTTCTAGCCATAATTGTATTTCATTTCATCTTCCTCGTGTGAATTTACTTAAAGGATTGAAAAATCACCATTGGGTTTGCATTTTTTTTTTCTGAAAGTGAAGCTGAAGTCATTAGTATAAGACATACATGAAAACAATTGGAGGAAAAACACTATTTTTTCACCAATATCCTCAAATGCCAAGTGTAAATGTAACTAGCTAGTAGAACCTTTTCCCCCTGGTGTAAAACTCATCAACAAGATGTCCAAATCGAACAAAAGTTAGGAAGTTGGCACATACTGAGAGTCTACCTCTAATATTATTCCGGAGGGGAGACAGCTGGATACTAGAGTAGCTGGAGTTTCTATCCAGTAGGATACAATTTGTGAAGAAGTAGATAGCCCTTAATATAAAATGTGGCTCATTACAAGGCAGCCCTACAACCTGGACCTTGAGGGTAACACAGACTCATTATTTTATTCATTTATTCAACCAACAGTTATTGATCACACATCTCTGGAAAGCCATTATACAGACTTTGGAAATCACTGACAGATTTTTAGTGTCTCCTAGTGATAGGAACAGGATGAATTTATCTGACGGGTATTAGGACTAGAGTTTGGCTTCTGTTCCCTTTGTAATTATTAGTGGTATATTTGCAAGGGGCCAAAAGCTTTGAAAGGATATCACCCCACACTGTGCTCCAATAACACTTGCATCAGGGTTTTCTTGGCTTCTCTGTCTCCTTACCTTTGGTATTTGGAATTCTAGAAGTTTATACTAAAAAGGAAATATTCCAATTCCAGTGAGGCAGACTGTATTCCTTCAGAAAAGGTATTAGTCACTGTGATTTAAAGTGATTTAAAGCATAATTAAAGGTACTTGTAGGAAAAATGTCAAATGTAAATAATAAAATATCAAACCAGACCAGCAGGTATGGTCTATGTCTTATATAACCCCTATGTTTGACATATCGAGCACTTAACCTTGAACATAGTAGGTGACTCCTCCCCTTGAAAAACAGTTTGTTTCAAGACCTATCCCCAGTGCGAGACAATTATATATATTTACTAATCTATAAGCATGTTCGGGGAAGCTGGTCAAAAGCACTTACAGTTTTTCTGCTGTTTCAGATGATTACAAAGTAAGTCTCATACAAAAAAAAAAAAAAAAAAAGGAAAATGTTCCTACAACTGGAAACATCTTGAACTCTTCAAGGCTGACATAACTTCAGAGCAATGGAAACCACATTTTTGACTGCATCCTAGGTCTCACCACAGAATGGAAAAAGAAATGGGATTTGGTGGGGAACGGGGGGGGGAGACTGGAGGAGTGTGGTCAGCAGAAGGAAAACTATTATAGTCTGGCACTTTAAACATCTTCAATATAGAGTTATGGGTGGGGATGGTGGGGGAGTGGATACATGCTTTCTCATGGATCAGTGCAATCTGGAAAATGTGCCCTCAGTTTTGGCTGAGGAGAGACATATTATATTTTAAAAATCAATCAAATCAAGAACAGTAGGGCCTAGTGCCTACTACTTGGAAAGAAAAGCGAAGCAGATGAGACATGCTATCTTTGATACGAATACATCCAAGCAGAGGTGACAAAAAACATAGATAATGGTAAATCATGTTTCACTGTGTTTGTGCCATTTAGCATGAGGACAAAATGTGACTTCAGAGTTATTGGAAAGAAATTGTCTGGCTTAGCCTTCCACAAACTGCTCCATTAAGTAATATCAAACAAGAATTTTAAAGTATGTTTTAAGCATCTTATTTTTTGTAATTTTTTAAATTATTTTATTTTATTATTTATTTTTTTTTTTTGCCTTATCTAGGGCCACACCCGCGGCATATGGAGGTTCCCAGGCTAGGGGTCTAACAGGAGCTGTAGCCGCCGGCCTTCGCCACAGCCACAGCAACATGGGATCCGAGCTGCGTCTGCGACCTACACCACAGCTCACGGCAACGCCGGATCCTTAACCCACTGAGCGAGGCCAGGGATTGAACCTGCAACCTCAAGGTTCTTAGTCGGATTCGTTAACCGATGAGCCACGATGGGAACTCCTATAATTTTTTTAGAAGTAACTTTCCACTAATGTCACAGGGCCCATCAGACAAGATAGTGAGATTTTGCAGTCTTCACCACCATTATCCAAAACATGCTTTGCCCATAGTAGGTACTTGATGAAATTTTGTGGAATAAATGAATTTTTGCCAATTGCCTTTTCTAAAATATATAAGGTGACCTCCACATTTACAAACCCAATGGATAATCTTCTGCCATCATATTACTTATTTGATATCTCTTTGATATTTGAAATTCCCTCTTAAAATTTCATTTTCGCTTGGCTTTCATGATATTCCTTTTTATCCCTCTTACTAATTGGAAGCTCCTTTTCAATTTCTTTCATGGTTTTCCCATTGCTCTTCATTGGCTTCCTCTGCAATTATTTATATACTGGTGTTACTCCTGATGCTGTTTTTTAAAATACATAAATGTATATATATATGCACATTTATGTATTTATTTTTGCTGTTTACAGCTGCACCCATGGCCTATTAACATTCCCAGGCTAGGGGTCGAATTGGAGCTGCAGCTGCCTGCCTATACTACTGCCACAGCAACTCCAGATCCCAGCTGCATCTGTGAACTACCCCACAGCTCACGGCAATGCCAGATTCTTTTTTTCTTTTCTTTTCTTTTTTTTTTAGCGAAGAAATCTCTTTATTAAACCTAGTATTTCAACTTTACTTTGGAGCTTGGAACACTATTGGGGATTGGGAGGATATCTATTATCAATTGGTTGGCCAATATTCCATGGAATGCTTGTGCTGTAAGATCCTTATGGGTACAAACAATATTTTATTAGGCTTTATGGTTTGAAGTTAGGAGCACTAAATTTGGTGTCAGGCAGATGTCGTTTTCTCCCAACTCTTCTTTTTTTTTCTATTTATTTTTTTAATGGTAACAATAATTTCTCCTCCCCAGAGGCAACAGGCTACAACTATTAACCCCAGACCCCCCCCTACCATCCCACTCCCTCCCCCACCCTCTTGGCAACCACAAGTCGGTTTTCCAAGTCCATGGTTTTCTTTTCTGTGGAAAATTTCATTTGTGCAGTATATTAGATTCTAGATATTAGTGATATCATATGGTATTTGTCTTTCTCCTTCTGACTAACTTCACTCAGTATGAGGGTCTCTAATTCCATCCATGTTGCTGCAAATGACATTATTTTATTCTTTTTTATGGATGAATAGTATTCCACAGGCACATGAAAAAATGTTCAACATCACTGATGATTACAGAAATACAAATCAAAACTACCACGAGATACCACCTCACACCAGTCAGAATGGCCATGATTAATAAGTCCACAAACAACAAATGCTGGAGGGGGTGCAGAGAAAAGGGAACCCTCCTACACTGTTGGTGGGAATGTAGGCTGGTACAACCACTATGGAAAACAGTGCGGAGGTACCTTAGAAAACTATACATAGAACTACCATATGACCCAGCAATCCCACTCTTGGGCATATATCCGTACAAAAATCTCCTTGAAAAAGACACTTGCACATGCATGTTCATCGCAGCACTATTCACAATAGCCAAGACATGGAAACAACCCAAATGTCCACTGACAGATGATTGGATTAGGAAGATGTGGTATATATACACAATGCCAGATTCTTAACCCACTAAGCGAGGCCAGGAGTCAAACCCACATGCTCATGGATCCTATTTGGATTTGTTTCTGCTGCGCCATAGCAGGAACTCCTCCTGATGCTGTTTTTATTCTATAAAGTTCTTTTGAATGATTTTTCTAAACCCTGGGCTAAATCTCCAGTTATATCTGATAACTTCAAGTCTATATTTCAGAACTCTTAATTGTGTTCCAGACTCATGTTTCAAATCGCTTAGACTCTTTCCACCTGCATGTCTGTCTCACAAGCATGTAATATTCAACATGTACAAAACCAAACTGATTTTATTTCTCTCCCTGTCTTATAGTACTAACATGTGTGTTTTCCTAAATCAGAAATATGTAACTCATCCCACATTCCTCCATTTTTCTTACTATTAAGTTCATTCACACATTCACAAAATCATGTTGCTACTGTCTTTTTATAACACTAGAATCTGTTTCCTTTCAGATTCATTCAGACTTCACTCTTTATCATATAAATTCAGGCATTCATCATTTCTTGCCTGGTTAACAATAGCTTTCTAATTTATTTATTTCCAGATCATGTCAGTCCACTGAAAAAAATATATTCCATGGTTTCTCACTCTTTTCAGGATAAAGTTTAAACTCTTTAGCTAAGTGCACAAAGTATTTCATGACCGCTTTCCACTCCACTAGCTTTATCTCTATCCCTTCTGTACAAGTGCATTTTTCTCGAGCCATATCAAAATATGTTTAATTCTCCCAAATAAATCACTTTAATGCAATTTGAATAACACTAGAATAATTTGTATGTGGTAGAGTAGAGGTTATCAGGTTTTTCTGTAAAGTCCAAATAGTAAATAATTCATAGTTTGCAAGTCAGAGAGTTTCTGTTGCAACAACTTTGCCAATGTAGTGTGTGTAAAAACAGCTATAAATAATTCCTAAAGTTAACAAATGGGCATGACTGTGTTTTAATAAAAGTTTATTTACAAAAATAAAGGCTGGCCACATTTGGTCCTTGGACATGGTTTGCTGACTCTTGAACCAGAGGACCCGTGGTATAAAGAAGTACTGTTATGAATCCTAAGAATTAACTTTGATTTTTGTGCCTACTGGGATTTTCAGATGTTAGATTTATATAAAACAAGGTATACCTGTATTAAAGACACATTAACCTCAGAAAAATCTAGGACCAAAAATTTATTAATTTCCATCCACAAACTATATTCCTGGTCATAATACAGATTTAAGCTTTCCTAAGTATTCCTTAAGTCTATTTTATCATTTGGAAAATAAACAGTCTTCTAAGAATTCTTTGCTTCTTTGGATTTGACATATTAACTTGTCCTTGTAGTTCATTTTACTTTTTCCTGATGCTGAAGTTTCTTGTAAATCAATTTCTTCTTTCTAGGTGTTTGTGCCTCCAGAGCAGGGGGAAACCAGAGCCTGAAATATTGGGCACTTCAGGGGAAGGATGATGTCAACAAATGTCATCGTGCAAAATGTCATTAGGCATGCAAAATGAGCTTCCTTATTCTGAAGGAAAAATGAAATTTTGGGGATTAAAAAGGAAATACTTGGGATCTACATGTGGAACAATTCTCACAGAATACCTAATGAACTCTGACAGAAGATCACAGACACTTAAAAGTGCAAGAATGATCTCCCTGTAACCAGGACCTCCTCAGCATCCAGTGCAGGTTCTGGTCACCACAATACAAATAACACCTCCTATCATGGGGAAAATAGCCAGCATACACTGATGAAAGAGGTAGCAAGCACACATAATAAAAACAGTCCTCTCGCCAAAAATATTAAACCTTGACAGGCTACACAGGGATTCTTCCATGTAAAAATAGCCCTTCAAGACAATTGTTTTCCTAAACTCATAGATAATTGTTTTCCTAAACTCATATAGAGTAAGAGAAGTATAAGTAAAATGAAGAAGCAAAGTAACCACTCCCAATTAAAACATCAAGAGAATTCCCCTGAAAGAAAAAACAATGAAAAGGACCTCTGGTTTAAGAGGCACCAAGTTCAAAAAAGAAATAATGAAAATATTGAAGGCAATAAGAAAGGCTTTCTATAGAAATGCAGATTACTGTAAAAGGAACTAGAAGCTATAAAGAGGAGCCAAGAAAAATTAGAAAACTCATTTGTTGAGATGAAAGCTGAGTTAAAGGCAATAAACAACAGATTGAATAATACCAAAGAATGAAAAAGTGATCTGGAAGACAGAATAATGGAAATCATCCAATCAGAACAGCAGACAGGAAGCCAAATGAAAAAAATGAAAACAATATAAGAGAGACACGTGGGATACTATAAAGCATGCCAGTCTATGTGTAATAGGCATCCCAGAAGGAGAAGAAAGAAAAAGGAATCAGAAATGCATTTGAGGAAATTATGGCTGAAAATTTCACAAACATAAAGAATGAAATGGATATTCAGGTATAGGAAGCACAAGGAGTCCCCAAATAGATGAACCCAAACAGATCTATATTTTATTATATTTAAAATGGCAAAAGTAAAAGAGGAGTCTAAAGGTAGCAAGAGAAAATGAAAGAGTTACATGAAATAAAAAGGTATATAAATTGGAAAGGAAGAGGTAAAACTGTTATATGCAGATGACATGATAGTATATATAGAAAACCCCCAAAACTCCACACAAAATTACTAGAACTGATAAATGAATTTAGCAAGGTAACAGTATACAAGATTAACATACAGAAATCTATTGCATTTCTCTATACTAACAATGAAATATCAGAAAGGGAATATAAGCAAACCCTATTAAAATTTCATCAAAAAATAAAATAAAAATAGAATACTCGCCAAGGAGGTCAAGATTTATATGCTGAGAACTGCAAAGCATTAATAAAGGAAATTGAAGATTATCAAAATAAATGGAAAGATAACACTCTTGGATTAGAAGAATATTTTTAAAATAGCCATATTGCCCAATGCAATGTACAGATTAATGTAATCCCTATAAAATTATCAATGGCATTTTCACAGGACTAGAACAAATAACCCTAAATTTTATATGGGACCATAGAAGACCAAGAATTGCAAAAGCAATCCTGAGAAAAAAGAACAAAGCAGGAGGCATATCCCTCCCAGATTTCAGAGGAGCAAGTTTCAACAGATATGAAGCTATTAAGAAGACATATTTAAATGATAATAAACTGACACTTCCCATTGACAGAGTATATCTATAAATCAAGATAAGACAGGTTTGGCCTCAAAAACAAACAATTACCCAAATACCATTATCTTAAAGCAGCAAAGATTTATTTATTATTTAGGTTTCATGGACAATGTAGGTTGATGGATGGAGGCTGTCTGCAAGGTAATCACTAAAAGACTAAGGTTGAAGGAGAATCCACCTTGAAAAGTACTTCCAGTCACCTAAGAAAGACAGTTGAAAGGCTGAAGCCAAGCACTGGCAATTAAATGCTTCTACCAATAAATGACATGTGTCACTTCTGCTCATATTTCAGTGACCAAAGTAAGTCATATTGGCCACACCTAATTTGAGCTGGGCGGGAAAGTACATTCCTACCATAGGACTAGAAGGACTGAAATATTTCGGACAGCCTTAATGACTGCCACAGTGTATAGGACTGCAAATCATGTGACCAGAATTTCAGATTTAGTTATACTGTTAGATATGTGAACTATAGCTTTTAAATTCAACAGGCTTCATAATCTTCCACAATGGTTTTTTGCAAGGATCAAAGAGGTAATAGAAAATGAAAAGTATAAAACCATTAATAAAATGTAATTTTTAATTATCCATAATTTTATGATGGATTATTTTATCTAAAAATAAGGGCATGACTATTTCTTCTGTAAACATGGTGTAAAAACTCAATTTGTGGGATTTTGGAATGGCAATCAAATAACAGCAACCATTCAGCAATAAATTACTATTTATAAAAATTATATACCCAATTACTCCCTTGAAATGGTATGGAATTTGACTTTCTATAAGAAGTGAAAATGCTGCCAGTATAAGCCTCGGGGTTGAGTGGCATACTTAAGAGATAAGGGTCTATGTTCAGAGAGGGCTGGATGCAATGCCAATTATTTTATGCATTTAACAAAGTTTGCACCCACTCTCACATTCAGATAACTTCTTTTTTAAAAGCCAGCATACCATGCAATGCAGTAATGGAAAGTATTAATTCAATGAATTGCTGCAATTAAAATTGACCTTAATTGAAATTCACCCAGTTGATATTTCACAGATTGACATGTGTAAGGAAAGAGGTTAGCAATTTAACAAGGTGATAACCAAAAATTCCCTTGTTGTTTCTCTGAAGGAGCCAAATAACCATTAGTTTTTAAAAATATTCTAACTTCAAGAATGTCCGAATGTTTTTTCAAATACATATCAGTCACATACTATGTCAAGCCTGCCTAACACCCCCAATTTTCCATCACCTGCACTAAGGTTACTTTGAGGTACCTCAAAAGGTGTCCTAAGACTCTAATAAAATGTTAAAGGGATTTTTAACTATATTCTGATTTTCTTTTTTTAAACAACAGCTTTATTGAGATATAACTCATATACTTTTTTTCCTTTTTAATAAATCTATGCTATAGGGCACATGGAGGAGAGACAGAGAATGTCACAAAATTAAAGTTATGATTATCGGGAATATTGCTTGAAGAAAGAGGCAAATATCATCATTAATGATTCATTTTCTTGAGCAAGATTTTTTTTTCTGAGCAGATAGCAATAACATAAAACAATGTGGTGACTACTTGTGTTTATAGCTTTTATTTAAATTTTTGTCTGTTTCTCTGTGTCTCTGACTGTCTTTGACTCTTTCTTACACTCACAAACACGGTTTTGACAGTTTTAGTATCTTCTCCTATTCTCCTACTCAAATTATGTTAATATGTCCTGGGTGCTGGTAGCAGAGGGTACCCTTTGTAAGACCTAAAAAATGAGTGAAAGTACTAAAAAGAAGTGACTCCATGAGGGAAACTTTCTGAATTTTTTTCTTTTTTAGAGCTTTATCTTCCTTTCAAGAAAACTCCACAAATCCCTGAACAAAGGCCATAGGCTATAGATATTCAATAAAAATGCTCTGGGGAAAAAGTATGAAGTTTCTAATGCATCAATAATGTTATATTTAACTAAGTCTGTAAAACTTTCCAGGCTAAGAAAATCCAAAGCAAACTGATAAATGAGATTTTATATATCAGTCTCCCAGATTCACGAACAAATAATGGCAATGACATAATCTATTGTAATGGAATTAATGACTCAACTGTAAATAAACTCTTAAGAAGAAAGGGCAAAAAGATAACCCACTATTCAGAGATCTATATTTTTGGTAAGATGCTATTTTATTTAGCTGGAAGTTCTCTGGTCCTCTTGTATTCTTGGCATAATTCTCCACTGGGGGTTTGGCTCATATCTAATCTTCAAAATAAATTATTCTGATTTTCTGCTAGAACCATGGTTTACATATGTACACTGTTTGTGTACGAATGTTCTCTGCTTGTGTGTCATAGCGTGGAGAATGCTCATGCCTTTCACAGCCAATGGACCGGACATCTAAGCTACTTTCCCCATAAATCTACAGCTTTAGCCTTAGGGGAGTGTTCTGCTCTGGTTTCATGTTCAGTGAAGTGTTTGATTCATTGCTTTGCATCTCTCTATCTGTAGCACTCCCCTCCATCTCCTTGTCTTCGATAGCTAGTAATTTTAAGTTCTTAAAATTACTTAGGTGCATTTTCCCTCCCTAAAAGGAGATGACTTCAAAGATTACACTTAAAAATTCTTTAAAAATTGAAGTAATCAATTTTCTTCCTCTCTCATCTCTATCTTCATTTCTAGAATTATCAAAGTAGATACTTTCAATTATTTGCTGTGCTCATTTCCTCAGTTCATCTAATCAGCCAGATCAATGGGAAAAGAGTTCCTCTGAAAATATCCGGGGAAAAATAGAATGATATTTGCTGAAAGAATGGTTGGAGAAACTATCTACTCCAGGCCCCTGCCTTCAAGCTGCTGTCAAATTATTTGGGTCTCAGGATTATTGTATCTCTCCTTGAAGATCTGCATGGTTCCCATCCAGGTATTTTATTTTAGTCTGTCTCACTAGAATAGCTAAAAACCATATTCCTTATATCCCACTGAAATTTTTTTCCTATAATTTATCCCACTTCTTTGTCTATTCTTCATATGGATAGCAAGCAAAGGCTTAAAAATCTCCCCTAAAATATTTCTTATACACGCAGACATTATTTTGCTTACTCTTCAAGTCATGACTTCTCAGGCTGTGTGGGATTTCATATGTCCTAAATGTGTTGTGTTCTAAGTTTCTCAAACCTCTTTGAAAACTGCGTGTCAAGAGATTATGAGGTAAGAGAAGAAGGGCAGCCCATACTGGAAAAAAGGAAAGGTGAGTAAAGAAAGAGAGCAAACATCTTGGGCAGGCATAAGCTTTTCCAGTACTACCATTCATCTATTAGTCAAAATTAGAAAACTGGATATCAACATGTACTCCTTCTTCTCTTTCATGCCATACATACAATCAGTTACGAAGCCTGGTCACTTCTACTCCTGTCTCTGATCAAGCCCTTCAGTACTTTTCCACCATATCTTGCTAACTCTCCCACCCCACCCCACCCCAACATATAAACAAACCCTATGTACTCCTCAAAACCTACCCTTCAGCAGTTTTAATGGGAGTCACTGAAACAACTCTTAACTAGTCTATTGTCATTTTTGCTTTTTTGGGCTGCACCCATGGCATATGGAAATTCCCAGGCTAGGGGTCAAATTGGAGCTGCAGCTGCTGGCCTATGCCACAGCCACAGCAATGCAGGATCTGAGTGGTGGCTGAGACCTACATCACAGCTCATGGCAATGCCGGATCCTTAACCCACTGAGGAAGGCCAGGGATCAAACCTGCATCCTCATGGATACTAGTCGGATTTATTACTGCTTAGCCACAACAGGAATTCCAATCAGTCTATTTTCAATTTGCCATCTAGTTCATCTCCCAGACAATATTGCAAGGTTATATTCCTAAAATGTAAATCTGAACATGATTTCCTCTGCTTAAAATTGTCAGGTGGTCACTATTACCTAAGAATAAAGTCTATTTTTGTTTTTAATCTAATCACAGGAGACTTTGCATTAGCTTGCTCTAGCTTATTTCTTTGGCTTCAATAGCTAGCGTTTCTCGGAGTTCCCTTCGTGGCTCAGTGGCTAACGAATCCGACTAAGAACCATGAGGTTGTGGGTTCGATCCCTGGCCTTGCTCAGTGGGCTAAGGATCCGGCGTTGCCGTGAGCTGTGGTGTAGGTTGCAGACGCGGCTTGGATCCGCGTTGCTGTGGCTGTGGCGAAGGCCGGCAGCTACAGCTCCTGTTAGACCCCTAGCCTGAGAACCTCCATGTGCCGCGGGTGCAGCTCTACACCCGCAGAAAGACAAAAAAAAATAACTAGCATTTCTCCATTCATACATGCGTCCCCCCATTGTACTGTGTAACTAGTTCCTTAGACAGGCCACATATTTTATGCCTTTGTGCCTTTTCTTTTGTTGTTCTCCTTTGTCTAGAATATTTTTCTGTCATGTCTCTGCCTTTAACCTGCTTAAACATTATCATATATGTGGAACAGTCTCCAATCTCCCAGGCATAGTATTTCACATGCCTCTTTTTAACTCTTAACTCATAATATTTCAACAATTTATTTATACCTATACCTCTATTACTAGACTGAGAGGAAACGTATCTTATTCACCTTGTATTTTCAATGCCTGGTGCAATGTCCACTGTAGATTTAGTCCACTGAAGACTTTAGGACAGGTGAATGGATGAAAATATTTGAGAATGAAGAGAGGGAGTTGTGATAGATGGTCAAATTGGGTCATGTCTCACAGTTGATAAGTGTACTTTTGTTAGGAAGGCTGCCTTATGTCAGTTTGGGAAATAGGGAACTTGAGGTTTTAAAGTTCTTAACACAAACAAAATGCATGGATACTCTTCTGGTTTAACTAGAAATAGATATAATGGTCCACTTACCCAATTCTGATTAGGAAAGAATGTCAAGGCCAGGGTCCCATGGATGTCTAAGTAGCCAAAGGCAGAAACTTAAAGGTATTTAAAAGCTGTGGCCAGGAAACACAGTAAGAGAGATAGCTACATGCAGGTTACCTATTTTGGGGGCCTTTATTCCTGTCCCACTACTTGCAAGTGACCTCTGAGGCTTCATGCTAGACTTAGATGCCAGGCTCTTCCTGGGTTGCTACCATTAAGAATATACATATACCAGTTGTGGAATTGGCATTGGTTTTATTCCTCTGAGGAGGTTTCTATAGACAAAACACTTTGTTTTGTTTTCCTCTTATCCCACCTCCGTCCATACTGGCTTTCCCCCAACCCTCACCATTTCCACATGAAGGACTACAGGCCAAGTTAGGATGGCATTTCTCGGATTCTGAAGCCGACATGACACTCTAAAGATCTTCACCAGCCAAATTACTCTCCATAGATTACTTAATTTGTGGAATATGTTCCATAATCACATTTTTCTCCTGACTACCCTACAGCCTTTTCTTCTCCTTCTTTCTTTGCCCCATTTTCTTTCCCTTTCTGACAGCAGGTGGTCAGTGATGTCTTGGAAAGAGAACCTGGCATCAATTCAACCTGAAGTAACAGAAATAGTGATTCAATTAACTGTTATTTGCCAAGCATAGACTTTGATGGGAGACTAGGCTTTTCCTTACTGACTGCATAGATGGCTAGGGCTAAGGGTGGAGAGATATAATGTGGAAAAGTGGTACAGAGACAGTGATATCCATATTTGCAACCACACCATGTCAGTCCCTTAAAAGTTAACTTGATTTTTCTGTTCTTTGTTTTAAAATTCAGATTAAAATTCCTAGAAAACATTGGCTCTGAATATTTATGGTCAAAATGGCACTGAACCCATTTTACAGATGGGCCACTGGTGAGACGAGAAGTCCCTCACAGCAAAATTAGAAAATACATACTAGAATAGAAGTCCTTGGTTTATTTGTCCTCAGAGCCTATGTACTTGCCAAGAATCTCCTCAGAATCAATTTCATTCACAATTTATTTATATTCAACTTATAGTTATAATTCCCTTTTCAACAGAAAATAGGTTATAAGCCTATTGCCTGGCTCTACAGAGCCAAAGGTGAATTTCAATGATTTCTCTGGTCACCTGAGTGTATTCTAAAATGAACAACATTTTCCTTTTAAAATACCAGTTTTCCCAACACCTAATGAATTTACAAATACCTAATTCTCAAGGATGTGTAATGAATTCTAGAAAGTTTTAAGAAAGCAATAGCCACTAACATAGCATTTTACAACTGAAAGAAAAAATGGAGGCTTAAAAGATTTACCTGAAGAATACAAAATGATAGAGTGGGCCAGTCTCCCACATCAGGCCTCCCTCAGCTTCCCTTTGTAGGGAGCCACCTAATGCCCCGTTAAAGATAAAACAGGCTAGTCTCTGCTGCTTTGTTTGTCTAATATTCAGCAAAAAACAAAGCCTTCATGTCGGGTGGGGAAGGGAAGGAGAGGGAAGCAGAAGGCAAAGCAAGGCAGAGCAGGCAAGAGGTCAGAGGCAGACTTGCTGCTTGTTGAGAATAATGAGTGGGTGAATTGGCCCCATCCCACAAGAGATCTGACCACATCCTGGCTTTTCCTTACCACACAAAAGCTATGACACAAGACAAGCAGTGCTCCACTTGGCTTTCTTTGCCAAAACTGCTCATCAGCCTATTATTCTGGCATTCCCACAGTGAAAGGTGGTAGGCAAGGCATATCTAAAGTTATTTTATTAAAGCTGACAACTTGAAAATGTATTTCTGAAGGAAAAAAAAATATTGATCAAATAACTACAGGAGTTCCCATCATGGCTCAGCAGTAGTGAACCTGACTAGTATCCATGAGGATGTGGGTTCAATGCCTGGCCCCACTCAGTGGGTTAACGATCCAGCATTGCCATGTAGGTCGCAAACATGGCTTGGATGTGGTGTTGCTGTGGCTGTGGTGTAGGCCAGCAGCTGTAGCTCTGATTCGACCTCTAGCCTGGGAACTTCCATATGCCACAGGTGGGGCCCTAAAAGACAAAAAAAAATACATATTAGTTCTCAAATACCCAATGGGTCTTAAATTTTCCTTCATAGCTTTACCAAGTTGACATGTTTTCCTGGAGCACCCGATTCAATGACTAGTTTTTGAAAATTATGCATGCTCAAGGGCTATTTCACATAGAAACACCAGGTATTGGTGAGAAACTGGATATGCCAATTCTTAAAACCCCCAAATCATAGACACTCTCAAGAATCCACCTAACTTGGTATGGGAGAAGAGGTTGGTGATGAAGATGTCATTAAAAGTTCCTTAAGCCACTGTCAGTTCTGGCCCTCCAAAACTATTAAGTCATTATTTTGCTGTCTCTCTTTTTTTCCTCATTTCGTTGTGTATTTCACTTTGGAATTCCTTGCCTTTATTTTCTCTCAAGAGACAGAGTGGTATATTAGAAATCGCATGGACTTTGGTGATAGGCTGACCCAAATTTAGAATCTTGGTCCTTTGTGGCCATAAGATCTTGGGCAGTTTGCCTAGACACTCTGTGGTGCTATTTTCTCACCTGAAAAAAAAGGTATGCTTATAACTACCTCAGAGTTTTGTTGGACAGTTATATAAACCTGTATGAGTAAAATATGCCCATAGAAAATACTTGGATATTAGTCATTTTATTTCTCCTTCTCTTTCTGTGCTCTGTCAGATATCAACCTTATTTTGCTTCTTTTTGCATAGTCCTGTTGGTTCCTCATAGGACTAATAAGATAGTATACATATCCATCTGCCTTTATACAGAGTCCAAAATGTCAAGTATCACAGTGATTGTTCAAACCCCAGCTCTGCTACTGGCTGTGTTTCCTTAGGCAAGTTATTTAACTTCTCTCAGGCTCAATTTCCCCATTTGTAAAACAATAATAATAATACTCCTACCCCATAGGATTTCAGTGAAGACAGAATGAGTTAATTCATCTTGCTGGCATGTAATAAGTGTTCAATAGATGTGCATTGTTTAAAATCAAACGTTACCTTCTCAGAGAAGGCTTCCTTGACTACTTATTCAAAATGATAGCCATTATTCTTACTCTCATTTACCTTACCGTATTTCATTTTAATTCTCAACAGTTATCACCATCTGACTAAATATATATTTATCTGTTTGTGTATTTGCTTAGTTTTCTTTTGCTCCCTCTACGACTAGATCATTCCCTCCATGAAAGCAAGCTCTGTATTTTCTTTAATACCCAATACCTAGAAGAGTACCCAGAACATAGCAGGCACTAAATAAACATCCATTGGCTGGATGAATGTATTCTACCTAAGGCACCCCTATAAGAGGAGAATATCATCTCTTTCAAGATGAGGGAGGCTATAACCTGAGTGTAGAAGCCTTCCTATCATCTGTCAAACCTCTTCCTAGGAAGAGCAGCTTGAAAGCTGAGCCAAACCCTTTGGGTAACTGAAACAAACACTTTGTTACTTCTCTCAAGTGCAGATATAAACTCCTGCTTACCTGGCAGCCTGGCTACGAAACCTGTAATTAAGTTTCTAAGATGTCTTGTATTATGTGCCTTTTAAAAATTTCCATTTCCTTTACATTTTCTTCCCAGGTCATAAAAGATTTTCAAGTGGTTTATTACATTCATAGAGTGAACCTGGATCTCAAATCCTGCCTTTTCCTTTTTATTAGTATAGTATCAAAGCAGATATGACAAGTCACTGAGAGGCAGAGCAACTCTGTGTATGGTAACAGTAAGGGGCAATAGAGGTTCAAGCCAAGTGGTTCTAGCCAAGTGCCTTCAGCCATCTCCATTGACCATGTCTCCACGTAAATCACAGAAACATTGAAGTGCCACTCCTTGCACTCATCTTGGTATATTCTAACCCTGAGATCATCTGTTGACATTGTACCTGACTGGATGTTGTGCATTTGGTATTGAATCTTTTCTATCTCCTGATGTGAAACTGCACTGTTTCCAAAACTCCCCTTTTGCTTATTTACGAATAGCACTATTAAGAAAAATACTGTAGCCAAGATCAGGAGAGAGAAGGGGATGAGGTATTAGCTCAGAGAGAAGGCAGGCTATTGTGCAGTGGCAAAATGAAGTAGAGGTGCTCTATTTACCAAATTGTGACAGGAAATAGCTCTGAGCTTTAGCATTAGTCATATATGCTTTTTATGCATGACCTTCAAATGGCAGTAATGAATACCACTTTTCCTGTTGATACATATTGATTACTCTGTGCTAGTGGGAATCTCAAGTCCATTTGGTTTTGATAACTACCAGCTGTGACTTATTAAGAGGCAACATGCCCCTCAGCATGTTAGGCTGTTTGGGTAACTCCTGTTCTTACCCACCTACCAATTCTAGGCCAGGGCTTTCAAAGAAAATATGGATCAAAGGTTTCTGCCCAGCACTTCTTTACTTTAGACCTGACTTCCAAGGTAAAACTGAATCTTAACAGCTACTAAAAGTGAGCTGTGCACATTGCTTTTTACTTGTCCACATCCTTATTAACTGTCAGCAACTATATCTCCATGAGCATATGCTAAAAGGGTGTCCTATCCAAGTATCCCCTTGTAAGGGTCCATGTTGTGGGTCGCTTTAGAAGTATAACATTCTATTGCTCACATTTTTTTCTGGAGAATAACATTTCCTTCTAGGTTTTAGATTGACTTGGTTTGGGTTTGAAGGAGTCCCTGTCTCAAGTGAATTATGATGAGCTAACTTCTATAATGTCATAGATAAGACATGAAAATAAAAAAAGAGCCTACTTGCAACCAGCCTAAGAAGAAACAAAACTGTGGGATCCTAAGAAGTACCTGCTAATGAAAACATGGCAGCTTACAACAGGATTCTGTTTTTCCTACTTCTGCTTCTCTTGTTTGATTTCATAGAGGACAGGTTTATGGTTGGGTCTTTGCTCTATATTCCTTTTTTGTTGATGGTGGTTTTCCAGTTACAATAGAATACAAGAGGAGGGAAAAAAAGAATGGGTAAAATGCCCATAAACAAGAGAGCAATAAAATAATGTCTTCTTTTTCATGGAACACCAAAATAACATTTAGAAAAGAAGATGTATTTCACTTCATAGAGTAGGATGAAGAATGTAGTATCAGAGATTTGATTTTCAAGCATTGTAATTAGTCAATATGTGGTGCTCAGAAAAGTTGTAAATTTAGTAAGGTCTGTCTTCAAATTGACAGCCTGTCTTTCACGTTTTTTTCTTCCCTCTAGAATCTATATTATATCTTACCTCTCTGACATTGACTCTATGCTAATCTTTTCCTATCAAAACCTGTTAAGCTTATTCATTTTCTCTCAGTTGTAGATTACTGATAACAGTGTGGCATGTTCCCTCTTCCAGGAAGACTTCTGTTTAAGGATCAAAGGATTTAAGTGAAAGGAGACATCTCTGGAACTAAAGTCCAGGCATCCAGTCAAATGCTGTGGAAAGAATGAGATACATGTGCAGACCACAAATGGATACAAGTATTCTCCTTGTTCCCTTGAAATCCTACCATTGAGTATATTTTACCCTAAGCAGGCTTGGCTCAGGAAAACAGCCTTCATGTAGACTTTTGAGGAGATTTCCTTCTTTGAACAGGTGGTAGAGATCTCAGCCCAAAAGTTGGTATGTCCACTGCTAGAGTTCAAGCAAGGTAGGATGATTATGGTGAATTAGTAACACTAATTAATTTGCATGAGGACTGAAGGAAGATGGAGGGGTTTGTCCATTTTTTGCACTGGTTCTTGAGGAAATAAAGGGAAACAGGTGATATGATGTCTGGTGTCCCACTCAATCTCAAGAGTTGCTATCTGAGCCCTATGGAAGTCAAGACTTCAGACTAAGTCCAAAGGAGCTATTTTTTTACAATAGTAAGGAAAGATAGTGAAGTAAAAAATACTGTTTCACTGCCCAATGAAAAATACTATAGATTGAGGGCAGAGTAGCACTTTCCCAATTTTACATTGAGTGGTACTAACACAGTTAATACCTGAAAAGACCATAAGTGTTATCTTGGCTCTTCACAAAGTTTGCTACTTCGAAGAGCACAAGAAGAGATTACCCTAAGCAAGAAATCACGGTCCCACAAGATGACACGGCAGCAATAAAGTGATATTTTAAAAAGTCTTCTTGGGGAACAGATATTGACAAAAAGCCTGAAGTGGATGAATATGAAAATACTATTTGTGAACACAGTTGAGACACCTCAGAGCTATCCTAGTAGAAAAGCATCAAACTTACTGGCCCTTATAAGAATCAAATTCACAACTTTGACTTCATTATAGTTTTCAACCATCAGAGTTAACTGGCCATGATCCTGGGAAACATTTTCCTTCTGAACTCTAAAAACTCAGTAGTCTCAGTAATGAGATAAAGATAAGTAGGGTTATGAGTAAAAATTAGAAGCCTCTCTGAGTCAATGGCCTTAGGCTTAGAAGAGGCAATGTAAAATAAAGATAAAGGTCTGCTCTGGGCACGGATTAAAAACTGCACCAAGAGATAGAGTGGAAGCTACACCCTGGTGATGAAAAAATGTAAAGAAACTTGAGGTAAACAGATTTAATTAAAACACAGACTTCATAAATCCATTTTCTGTGATTATTTGTTATTATTCTTAGGAGCTGATTAAGCAGTAGCAGATGTCACTAATACACAAATCTCATTACACATGTAAAATGTGTTCAGTACATAGAAGACCATGATTAGAACATTTCTGCAAGATACTGCTAACTACTTTCTACTTGATTTAAAAGGAAAATTTTACTTTAGATTTCTAAAAGTACGTAACAGTTGAATCAAACTCTGAGTTAGTTTCTGGGAAATTACAAAACCAAACTGAAGTTGTCCTTTTGATTCAGATGGACAAATATTCACTGAGTGTCAATATGTGCACAATATTTAGAATAGGAAAATAACTATTAACAAAATTAGCCTTTGCCTTAAGAGTAAAGAGAGCAAAAGAATGAGAGTAGAGTGGAGGGCATTATTCCATTCTGGGCAACCCAGAAGTTGCTTTACTTAGAAAACATTCTGAAATGAAGTTAGTATGCAAGGAAAATTGTGAGATGTATTTTTTGCTATGAGGTACTTTCTATTACAGCTAACACTTGAGTACCGGATTAAGGCTTATCATGGGCCAGGCATATTAAGTACTTTGCATGTGACCACTTGCTACTATAAACCTATAAGACAGGTACTACCATAGCCCCCTCTTATTGTAATAGAAACAGATAAAAAAGATGTGACAAAACATTCCCACAGTCATAGGATCAGTAAGTGTTACAACTGGGACTTGACTCCAGGCTGCATGATCTTAAGCACCAACTTGCAATGCCTCTCAGTACAGGTGCTGAAGTATATGGATTGTGGATCCTTAAATTTTAGAATTATTTTATCCTTAAATTTTTAGAATTCTTTAATACTTTGAAAGAGCAATATCTTTAATAATAACACATATTAAATAACAGATAAACATTTCAAAAATATGGTATCCATGCTTCCTTAATTCATAAATAAATAAAATACTGATTATTAGTAAGCCAATAGTTTCATAGAGTGCACAGCAATTTCCTATGAAAGCATAACACATATTTTTTCCCAGGGTCATGAACTATTCAAAATTATGTGAATTTCCAACTAGAATCTTTTTTGTTGCAAAGTTGATGGGAGAGCTACTCTTCCTAACCCAATGATGTGAAAATGGGCAGTTATGTCAATGTTTGCACTTGTGCTGGAGGATGAAACTAGAAAGGGAGCCCTTTGTATTGGTCCTTTTCTATTTCAGGGAAAAAGGGAGTAGAAAGAAAACTGCAAAGAGATGGTATAATTTGTAGCCCAAAGTAAATGGTATACACAAGACATGTTTTTGAATCAATGGAAACATAAGCCATCAAGTTGTTTCCATTCCCTTTAAAGCTGTTAACATTTATATTTACTCAAAAATGTGTACACTCCTGTTTACTTCTTTCGGGATCTGGCAGAATGTAATATTTATGTCAGAAAATATTACTTTTTTAAGGATCTCCAGAAAAAAAAAAAACATTCCTGGCTAGGATTACATTGTATTATTCCAGTGTCTCTCTTTATTTCATTTAATAGCCTTTGGGGCAATGGTCTCTCATCTCTTTGGAAATATGACAGCTCATAACTAGTGGCGATGATGGGAAGAGGAGGAGTTAGAACCTCTGCAGGATGGCTCTCTAAATCTTCTCTAAGTCACAGCACACAGTATAATTCATTTTTCTACAATGGTATGAAAAGGCTTTCAACTTCAAACAACCAGACAATAAACAACCGTATTCCCATGTGAGAGATCAAAAGGAAATTTTATATAGCCCCAAGTTTTGTAGCAATATGGCAGAAAGGCCATATGAAGCAGACCATGGTGTGATGTATTTCCCTGATTCTCTAAAGATTAATTTAGTAGTAAATGTTTTTGCTATCTCGTATTTGCTTATAAACTAATTTATTTTCTGTATTTATTTCTATATTTAGCGAATTATTTCAAATTTTATTTTGATGACTAAAACTGAGCAAATTTTCTTTTTTCTTTTCCTTTTTTTTTTTTAGGGCCACACCTACAACATATGTAAGTTCCCAGGATACTGGTTGAATTAGAGCTGCAGCTGCCAGCGTCTGCTACAGCCACAGCAATGCCAGATCCAAGCCACATCTGTGACCTTCACCACATCTCATGGCGACACCAGATCCTTAACCCACAGAGTGAGGCCAGAGATCAAACCTGCATCCTTGTGGATACTAGTCAGGTTTGTTTCCAAGAGCCACAATGGGAACTCCAAAAAGTGATGAGCAAATTTTCAGTTAAACATCCATTACATGTGGTGAACAAAATAAAAATTAAAGACTGAACCTTAGAGAAATGCTAACTACAAGGCCAGTCACATATATGTCCACAAATTTAAACAGCATTTGAGATTATTATTATTATTATTAACTAAAATATTTTACATGTACCATAGTTTCTTCAATAAAGATTATTATGCAGTGCAATGAGGGGCTTAAGGGGATGTAGTACTAATTCATATGCAACTTGGATGGAATCATAGTATTGGGGGTGGGATGCTGGTCTTAGGGATGCTGTGATGGGGTGGGAGACAGGTTGCATTATTTTTGTAAAAAATCTCAGGAGAAAAGAAGAGTTTAGTTCATCAAGAGATACAGTTTTGTGTTCTATTCCATTTCTTGATTGCAGAACAAATGTCTTATTCTTGAATAAACATCTTATCTCTTAGTTCTTAACTTCCCTAACGGGGGTGGGGGAAATTTAAGTTTTGGTACTATAAACTAGTTGTGAATAAGTCATTATTTCAAATTATTTTAAAAGAGCTTCACAAGCATTCAGTAAAAGACTAACAAAACAATTTCAGATAGGCCAAGGGAAAAAGCAAGTGTAGCATACAAAGCTTCTGGTAATGTCCCCTATGGCATGGCAAAATTTGACAAATGTAAACACAATAGTCATTAATTTTGTTTGTTCTTTTATGTAAAGCATATTACTAAATTGAGGTGGGGTGAGTGGTAGCTAATACCTCTGCCTTAAAGAAGAACAAACTAAATGACTAACATAATCTTGGCCTGTTTAATCACTTTTTTGCAAAGGCCTCTGAAGTACAAAGTATTTTACTAATCACTGTCTAGTAACAGTACAGGGTGGAAATGAAAGATGAATAAAATAAGACCTGCATTTCAAGTTCACAAAGGTCTGAGGCTTCCTTTTTATTTATATTTTTAATGATTTTTAATGATATAAAAGGTCTTGTTCTCCATCTGGAACTCCTAATACTATTTCAGACAAAAGAACAACTCTCAAATGTTTAGGTCTCAAATGAGAACGATTAAATATATCTATAACTTGAGGCTTTACTCCCAAGTTTTTCTCCAAAGCTGTAGCTTCAGCGTGACCTCATAATATGGTGTGGGTTTGGTTGGAAAAGGGAAGGAGTATGTAAAAACAAGATACTACAAGATACAGGGTTCATCTATGTTTCAACTAATAAGAAATTACTATTGCCTGAAATACCCTTGGATCAAATTGAGACTATCAAGAGACCAGATATTATGCTAAGCCACAGAAGGAAACCATGTCTAAAGTATAACTGAAAGATTTTAAAAGGACTCCTTGGGAATTATGCCTCGGCCCTGAAGGAACAATTGGTATTAGACTTACTTTCACCATAGAAAACTAGGGAAGTGTACAAAAGTAGAATAACTTTTCTATATGACGATGATGGGGAACATAGGACTCTGATACCCTGGCTTTCTGCCTGGGGGGATATTTTGAACTGCAAAGTAAGGCAAGAGAACTCAAGCAGAAGATGGTATTCTTGCTTAGTTGAAGAAACATTTGGTAGACTGAAGTGGCTAGGATTTGCAAAGCAGAGTGCTGGAGAGTATAGGGATACTCAGAAAAATAGCTCCACAAATCTGCATGTGGTCATCTTTCATCTTTGTCGTATTAAGCTGCACATGCATAGGATAAAGCTCTATAAGGCTAGTCAAAGAACAACTACCAGAGAGTGGTAAACTGAAGAGTTCCCGAAACTCACACAGGGTTATGAAATGTTTGAGTTCTGATCTTACAGAGTGGAAAAATGTCACTGAATGTCTCGGGCAATCAGGAGAGAATGTAGATGGGTCTAGATTTAGCAGTAAAATGTCAAGCCTAACCAGAAAAAAATCAGTCAATATAAACAGACTCCAAAATGATAGAGTAATGGAATTACCATACAAAGATTTTAAAATTTAGTTATTATAAACATGATCAACGATTTAAAGGAAAATAGAAACACAATGAAGATAGAAATGAAGACTTTTAAAAAAAATCAAATACAATTAGACTGCAAAAGATTGAAAATTCACTAGATGGGCTTAATAGAAAATTAACCTTTGCAAAAGCAAAGGACAATGAACTTTCAGCTTAAACAAAAGACATTGAATTAAAAAAAAGCTGAAAAAATTGAACAGATCATTAGTGACCTGTGAAGCAGTATCACAGTCTAATACAGTCTAATATATGTGTGATTATCTAGGAAGGCGGAGGGCAGAAAACACAAGTGGAGAAATATTGCCTGAATGTTTTCCAAATTAGATTAAAATTAGCAACCATAAACTGAGGTTGGTGAATCCCATTAGAATAAACACAATACTATACTGAAAACTATCATCAAATTACTGAAAATCAGCATCAATAACAACAATTTTTAAACAGCCAAAGGATAAAAATGTTTCTTGACCTCCAAAGTCACCGTCTTTCTAGAATCCTTGGTTAAAATGTAAATACTTTTTTCCAGCTTTACTGAGATAGGACTGACATATAATATTGTGTAAGTTTAAGGTGTATAACATGTTGATTTGATACACATATATATTACAAATTGATCATAGACATAGCATTAGCTAACGCTTCCATCAAGACATGTAACTATCATTTATTTTCCATTTTTTGTGATGAAAACACTTAAGATCTACTCTCTTAGCAACTTTCAAGTATATAGTACAGTATTATTAAATGCAAATACTCTGGAGGAGAGAACACATTCTACAGTTCAAACTACCTTGTGGAGGAGTTTCAGGATTACTTTGGAGTAGGACATCTCTTGAAAGGTAGGGTATTAGGCAATGGGGAACCAGTTAGATAAATGTGAATAAACTGTGATGTGTGGAGCAACCCCAGATGATGTGTTACTAAGTAAGGAGGTGAAAAGATACAGTAGACAAATGTTATCAACTTCAAAATTTGAACTCAGGGTGATAGCAGCCTCAGACTAAGGATCCTGGTTGCGAAACACAGTGTTGAAGATGAAAACTTTTCAAAATAGGGGAAAGACTTGTAACCTTATAGAGTCAGACTTTTAGGGTCAGTCTCTATTGAGTTGGCCTGTGTTCCTTTGGGCATTAAGTTTAATATTTTCAAGTCTTGCTCCCCAAGTTATCAGTAACACAATGTAAACCATATATTTGGAGTGGCTTCAATACTATAAGATTGAGATGGCAATACTATACAAAATTTTTATACTTGACATGTTTTGTTTTAAAAAACACATCATTAAATAATAGCACAAACATTGGTTAACTAAACTCATTTATCACAAAGTAATTTAAAAATAAATAGAAAACTTAGAGATAAATATTAGCTATGTTTACTATTTAAACACAGAGTGATTATTAATTACCTTGACTAAATCGGGGCTTTCTTTTATATACTATTAGGAAAACAGATAACTTTTAAAAATCTCTAGGCTTTGGTTTAGCCCACTCTAAGTCATTTGTAGCTGTGGAGTTAAAATTATTTTAGCTACTTTCTCCTTTTGCCAGTATTAGTTTTCTTAGTGAGAATTTCCTCTTGGTTTGCTTGCTGCATATTCCAACATGCCCCACCTCAGTTAATTTCTGTGGCCTGAGATACATGGTTCTCTCTTTCCAGGTCTTGCCAACTGATTACAAAAATGCTCCTAAAACACAGTCACCCATAATTCTCTGGGCCATTTTTTTCCATGATTATCTTTTTTTTTTTGCCACCATCCCATAGTTTATTTCTTTTTCAAGGAAGCTCAGACTGAGTGACAGATCTTTTCCACACAATAGCTAAAGGTCACCTATTCACTAAGCTCTGCCATAGACATCTAGGAATGTCTACTAGGAAATTCTGGTTAAAACATCTTCTTAAAGAGGAAAGGCTATTTTTCTTCCTATGAATTGCTCAGAAAACAATATTCCAAATATCAAAGCATTATGATATATATGTTCATATGATACATATGAAAATAAAACCAGAGTACAAAGAATACTTCACCCAATTTAAAATCAACAGAACAAAGTTTAAATTCAGCAATATTCCAACAAATGGTATGAACCCTAATTGAAAATTTCAGACGGTGAACAATTACAATAACATACTGACATTAAGTATTGTATATATATATATATATATATATATATATATATATATATATATATATAAGTAACGCTAGTTACAGCAGCAGTTAAACCAAAAAATTTCAATGTCTCAGCACAATAAAAATTTCTCACTTACTCAGAGACCTAGGCTCTGCCACCTTCAACACATGGATTCCAAAGTTACTTTAAGATTCAACATCTAGCCAGAAGCAGATGGGGGAATTGAGAGAGAGGAAAGAATTGCACGGGAACTTTTTATATTCCAGATTTGGGAGTAACTTGCCTAATTTCCATTCAAATGCCATTGGCCAGAAATCCAGTCAAATGGCCACATCTAAGTTAAGATGGCTGTGAATATATTCTAGCTCTGTGCCAAGAAGAATCGGAAACAAATTCAATGAGTGATTATACTATCTCTGCCACAAGGCATAATGTTGATGTTGGTTATCAAGAAATGCTTGTCAAAGATTTAAAGAATACCACTTTACAAATATTTATTTAGTCCGTATTATGATCTAGGTACTGTGTTAAGAATCAGAATTTAAGAATAACTAGAATCTACTTCCTATCCTCTGTTTATTCATGGTACAGTGAGGGAAAACACATGTAAACTGATTTTTGCCATTCAAAGTGATAAATGTTATGGGAGAGGTAAATTCAGGGAATCAAAAAACTTATCTGAAAAGGGAATGCTTGTCATTTACCATTTACTTATCCTTTAGAACAGGAAATGACAGTTTTCAATGTATAGTAAGGGAGTGTGAGTTTGGTAATTAGAAGAAGAGAAGTCATAACTTTTATCAATTCCTTGCTGAATTGTGGACATTTTAACTTGCAGTGCAGAACTTACATGTACTTTATGGAACTAAACTCCTGTATACTTAACATCCACTGAACATCTGCTATGTGCCTTACCAATATTTTTAAGTGAATAGAAGGATAAGTTTTTAAGCTGTTGAGGCCTTCTTTTCTGCAGGTCTGCTGTTTTGAGGAACATGAAGGTAGTTGGAAGCTGGGAGTTGTTTCACAGAAATGTTCAGAGATGAAAGAGAGAAAACTTCATGAATATAACAAAATTGCTTTTATCAAGAATGGGACATATAAGGTTCTTAAAGCCAAAGGCCTCTTTTACCTTCATCATAAGCAAAAAAGGCATCTGTGAGGACTGGGTATGAATATTTCTTCTTTGGAAAAATACATTGATTCTGAGGGATTTTTTTTTTGCAAGTACATTAATTCTCTTCCATCATTTGCATAAGTGATGCTGTTAGAAGACTGCTAATGATAAGCATGTTCAGAGACATAATGGAATCCTGAAATTTTGAGATAAATGCTTTTTAAGGCAACTTCTCTTTAAAATTGAAATGGCTTTGTGGGAAAAAAAAACAGGCTAGGTGCTAGAAGAAAAAAAATGTAGTTCTGTTCTACTACTACTCACTACAAACACATGGATAGCATGCCGCTTTGTTTCACTTTGCTTCACTTCAGTCTCTGTACATACAGAGGATGCTAAATAATGCCAGTGGTACGTATGTGTGTGTATGTATGTGTATGAAAGTATAGCACAAGGGTTTTCTAGAATGTAAAAGCTATTGGGTTCTGCATAAAATTTATTATAAAAGTGATATGATTTTAACATATAGAATATAGTTAAGCCGACTAAAAAATATCTGTAATGCCACTATGCAGAGATAACCACTCTTTGTGGACTAAACCTCCAAAACTTTTGTCCTTTGGTAAAAACTACTCAGAATATTTGACACTCTTAGTATGTTCTGAGACCAAATCCAGCACTTAAAAAAATCTCTTTCTTTCATAGCTGAGGTACATCTCATTTTTGGAAATAGCCTACAGGCAACCAGGGAAATATTTTTTTCCATTATCTGTGTAAGAGGCACCAACTATTTTCTGTCTGAAAGGTCCTGTAAGCTTGCAGCCAAAAGAATATGCTTCATGGTAAGGAACAGGGATTGTATGGATGGGGCTGTAAATAATACTAATGCAAGTGAAATGACCTGGATAGGACATAACAATTTATTTCATAGTTTATCTGAGCACTCTTGGGAGGTAGACAATGGAATATAACCTAGTGTTCAGTTCCATCCCTTTATATTGAGTCTGGGGATGCTTAAAGGAATTTATAGAGCTCTTTGAAAGTCAGCATTTTTAATAAGTGGCACTGAGAAAAGATTATACTGAGGGAGATCCAGGTGACAATATAGAACATGAGGCGTGAGGGAATTTATAATGGCTGAGCTAACTGAGGTGGAGGACACACGGTAAGGTGGGCCCCAGTGAATTATCTGCTCATCTTTCTGACTAGTGCCTATTCCCTTGCCTCTCTCTCTATCAATGACAATTTCAGAGTTCTCAGATCCTATCTTCTAGAACTGAGTTGCAATGTAAAAGCTGTTGGTAGTATCATTCGCAGACCCAGAAATCAATCCTGATTTGGAAATACACCTCAGTATAAATCCAGGAAAATCTCATAGACTTTGGAACCCAGGAGGAGACTACATTTTTTTTCTGGGCATACAGAAAAACAACAAAAACGAATTGAATAAATAGAAAATAGAGCCTATGAAGAGAGATTTAATAATGAAGGTGGCCAGAATATATATAGCCTTGATTTGGAAGTAAGAGACTAGATTCTAGGTCCAGGCCCACAAGTAGATGTGAGCTACAGAAGTTAAGAGACATTACAGATTGGGTTCTCTGGAAAGAGATACTGAGATGGAATTTATTAGAGCATGCTCAGTGTTTATTAGGGATCAACACCTATTGAAGGGGGTGGGAAGTAGGATCAGACAGGTTGAGAAAAATTGCCATGCAGGGCAACCCCACAGGGAACTCTGGATTATGTATGGCTCCTCAGCATGTTTCACATTGTGCTCAGAAGGCTGGGCCTTTCTACTCCTGCTCTAATTTGGCATTGTGTAGGAAGGGTATATGCTCATAGGAATATCTCTCTGTTGCTGAGACAAACATTAAAGCAGGTGGCAGGAGGAGATTGTTTGCTCATAGCACTACAACAGATGGACCAACAAGGGCAGTCTGGGCAGCACATATCTCTGTCTACCACCAAAAGGTCGTGAGGTGAAAAAAAAGAGTTAGATTAGGTGAAGCTTAAGGTTTCTTTTATCCCTAAAATCTGATTGTTTTAAGAATAATAACACATATCATAACGGATTGGGGGCATTTTTAAAAATATCAATCCCTGTTGTTCAGAGAAAAGTATAACCACCATATTACAGAGAAAGAGAATCCAGCCATTGCTATTAACTTGGTTATTGCTGACTATGACTAATTAGAAGTAAACACACACATATATACACAAACACACACTTATACATGTCAGAAAATAAATGAGGATACTTTGTGTCAGGGTTTCTAACTAACTGCCATGTTCTTCATACCTAGAAAGAACCAAATCCAAGGCATTTACTTTATTTTATATCATGAAATGAAGGACTCAGATTAGATTTCTGGATGATCTTCCTATCCCCAAATCCTTTTGGATAATCAAAACGGGAAGTCTGGTTGAAAATCATTCTTTAGAAACAGATTTTGAGGATCATGGCAGAATATGATGAAGGGACAAAAAGAAGGAATAATAATAATAACTCCCACTTATTGGCCATTTACTTTGTGTTAGAGATTGTGTTCATCACAACATACATTATTCTCCTAAATTCATACAACAACTCATGAGATAGCTATTATAACCTCTATTTTACAGGTTCAAAATCACACAAGTAAATCCCAGAGTGTGGATTTTTATCTAGAAAATCTAGATATCTAGAAAATCTAGAAATCTATTTTTATCCAGAAAATACTCCTGTTACACGATTTTATGGTTTCCCTGACAACTTCAAGGCATATATACTCTTTTCAGAATACAATTGTTCATTTATTTATTTGTTTGTTTATTTATTTATTGCTCTCTCCTCTTGGTAAATACGACTTTTATAACAGCAAAGATCACATCTCATCTATTCACTATTTTTTTCTATGCTATTTACTGCTTAACATATTAGGTGCTTGTTTGCTAGCTGACTGGATAACTGTGAGCATGGACGAAAAACTACAACTGTTGAATGGAAGCTACAGGGAGTCTGAACTGAACTATAATAAAAGAAGCTATTTTGGAAGGTACTAAACTTCTTTCCATTGGAGATAATCAAGCAAGGATATATAGCCACACTAACAGAATTCATAGACTACTTAATAGCCACAAATTTCTTACATCATGCTTGGAAGCACTGTAACTTTCTTTCTCCTCACAAAAAGAGTTAATTTCTCTACCCGTTGAAGCTTGGCTTGGTAATGTGATTTGCTTTTGCAATGGGACATCATTACAAAAGTGACAGGCATTTTTCACAGAACTAGAACAAAATTTTAAAATTTGTATGGAAACACAAAAGACACCAAATAACCAAAGCAATCTTGAAAAAGAAAACAAAACTGAAAGGATTAGGCTCCCTGACTTCAGACTATACAACAAAGCTAGAGTAATTAAAGCAGTGTGGTACTAGCACAAAACCAGAAATCTAGGTCAATGGAACAGGATAGAAAGTCCAGAAATGAACCTACACACCTAGGTCAATTAATCTATGCTGAAGGAGGCAAGAATATACAGTGGAGAAAAGGCAGTCTCTTTAATTAGTGGTGCTGTGAAAACTGGACAGTCACATGTAAAATAAGGAAATTGGAACATTCTCCAATATCATGTATTATAATAATAAACCCAAAATGGATGTAAGGCTAGATACTATAAAACTCCTAGAGGAAAACATAGGCAGAATGCTCTTTGACATAAAATCACAGCAATATCTTTTTTGATCCACCTCCTAGAGTAATAAAAATAAAACAAAAATAAATAAATGGGTCCTAATTAAACTTGAAAGCATTCACCCAGGACAGGAAACCATAAAAAAACAAAAAGACAACCCACAGAATGGGAGAAAGGCTTTACAAAAGAAGCAACTGACAAGTGATTAATCTCCAAAGTATATAAAAATTTCATGCAGCTTTATATATTAAGAAAACCCAGTCCAAACATGGTCAGATCTAAATAAACATTTCTCAAAAAAAGATAGATAGATGGCCAAAAAAAAAAAAACCTGAAAAGATGCTCAGCATCACTAATTATTAGAGATCTGCAAATCTAAATTACAATTAGGTACCACCTCACACAAAATGGCCATCATAAAAATGTCTGCAAAATGCTGGAGAGGGTGTGGAGAAAAGGGAACCCTGTACACTGTTGGAAGAAGGTAAGCTGGTACAACCACTATATAGAACACTATGGAAGCTTAAAACACTAAATATAGAACTACCATATGATCCAGCAATCCCACTCCTGGGCATCTATCCAGAGAAAACCATAATTTGAAAAGATACATGCATCCCAATGCTTACTGTAGCACTATTTACAGTATCCAAGACATGGAAGCAACCTATGTCCATCAACAAGAGGATTGGATAAAGAAGATATGGTACATATTTACAATGGAATATTACTCATCCATAACAAGAATGAAGTAATGCCATTTGCAGCAATGTGGACGGACTTAGAAATTATCATACTTAAGTTAAAAGTCAGAGAAAGACAAATATGATATCACTTATATGTAGAATCTAATAAAAATATATAAAAGAACTTATTTATAAAACAGAAAGAGATTTCAAAATCAAACTTATGGTTACCAAAGGGGAAACGTGGGTGGGGAGGGACAAATTAGGAGGTTGGAATTAACATATACATACTACTATATATAAAATAGATAAATAACAAGGACCTAGTATATAGCTCAGGAAAATCTACTCAATATTCTGTAATAACCTGTATGGGCAAAAAATCTGGCAAAGAATAGATATTTGTATACATTTAACTGATTCACTTTGCTGTATACCTGAAACACAATATTGTAAGTCAAATATACTCCAGTAAAAATTTTAAAAATAAAGTTTAAAAAGTGACTTAAGTAGAGACTTGCAAAATGTGTGCACACTTAAACTTTTCCGCTCTGAAAACATGGTCTGTACCATTGGGAGTGTGAAATAACCTTGAGAATGAGAGCGCAATTGGAGAGAGATGCAGCCATCAGCTGTAGTAAGCACTGGACAAATGAGCAAGGTAGTATTAGACCACTGCTAGGCCATAAAGCCACCAGATGACTACAGTCACATAAGTGAACCCAGGTGAAACTAGGACAACAACTGTATAGCTAAGCTTGGCCCAAATTTATGACCTACAGAAATATGAGCAAAAAATATTCTGATTGTTTTAAGTCACTAGATTTTGAAAAGGTTGGTTGGACAGTAACGGATAACTGAATTAGGAGCTTCTGAAGAAGATTTTCCAATAACAGGTGGAGATGTTACTAGATGACTTTAAATGGTCCTTTTAATGTTTTTTTTGAACACTTAAATGTCATTTGAAACAACTAAAAAGTGCCTTTGTGATAAAAATGCCCCATAGGGGATATTCATCCATTTGTTTGGATTTACTATACATTCCATCATTAAAGAAGCATTTCAGTATTTGATTTGTACATAAAGCTCACATAACATTAAATACATTCTCTAAATCCTTCCTGGCAAGCAAAATAACATTTATGCTGAAATCTGTCTCATGGCCTGTTCTGTCTCCATGTACAGACTGCAGGAGGTATAATTCAACCATAAAAGACAGCTGAAATATGCACTGCTTTGAATTGTTTTAATATTGTGCACAAGAGACTGGAGGAGAAAATTAACTGCCGTATGCTGCCTCATTCAAAGTATCAGATGGATAATAATAAAACAGAAAACATATAAAATCATTTAGAGCCATTTTAGGACCATATGCTCAACTTCACTGACAATAATCAACTATAACATATTTCAGAAAATAGAAGTGGAGAGAATATAATTCTACTCATTATATTGGGTGTTAGACTTCAAATCATTTGAAAATCTCAGGGATCTATGGAAATGTAGTTTGTATCTAGAGATAACTAGACTTCTGAAAGATGAATGTAATTACTCATGGGGAATGTTTTTTCTCTTTTTTTGCCATAACTTAAGTTTATCTTCCTTCAAAGGTCAGGATCCAAGCTCATATTTTCATAATATCACCTGAGATATAATACAATTCATGCCAATTCTTCCTTCTCATTGTACCCACCCAATTCTGTACTTGTCTAAAGTGTGTCTTAGTAGACACTGAATATTATTAGCTTTACAAAAACTTACCATAGGGTTCCTTTAAGCAGCAGGAACCCCAAGTGCTACTTTCTTATTTTCCCTTCTCCCTTTCTCCAGTTATCTTACTGTATTGTTTTTGTTTACATGTCTGTTTTCCTAAGTATTAAGTTCTATGAGGATGTGTGAATCATGTGACTTGAAATATTGGATTAAAAATGGCACATATTCGGTTCTCAAGAAATTATTTATTGAATGAATGAATGCGTGAATTTAAGATACTATGCTAATTAGCATATGCAAGTTATAGCAAACAACTATTCTGTGAAAAGCAAAGTATTGTATATCTATTCATTGAGATTCATGGCATGCTTTGTCTATTTCTTTAGTTTAATCCTTATTTACATTATCCAATCTTCCACTTAAGAATTTAGACACCTAAAATGCAGAGAGGCAATGCAGGAGATGCAAGTTGTCTTAATAGCTGAGCAAGGCAACTGGTAAATCCTCTCCCCAAAAAAGTAACTACAGTGACAGACAAATTGACTAAAATAACCATTCAAGCAATCTGGAAATTGACTAAATGCATACATCATTTATTAGTGAAAAAATTATGAACTTTGGGTAAGAAAAAAATGGGGAGCTTGTGATGATGCTTCCCTCCCTCACCCTGCAGAGCCAAACAGAGATTCTGTCAGGGGATGGTGTGTCATGAGAACAGGTAACTTCTCTGCCACTATGAACGATGGCTCATTTAAATCGAAAAGGTGATCACTGGCAAAACTCATGAGCAGCGGTATTGTCAGTGGAACTGAAAATCTTGGAGGCAGGTGAGTGAGGAGGATCAATAGCTCTATTAAATCAAGGCTGAAGTCATGGTTGGGACAAATCAAACCCAGTATAAAGGCACAAGTTAGGTATATGCTTCTGGCCAACCCTGAGGCTTCACACATGTGCATACTTATCAGAAGTAGATTCTGATAAGATGTAAAAAGGGCCCAGAAGAAAGTAAAATCTGCAAATCCTAAACATGAATGTGCTTCACTACACAAATAGATACATCAGAAGAGGCTTATGGCTTGGAGGTGCTAACTACAATCTCTGGCTAACGACTAAGCTATGCTGACCCAGGAGCAACCTCTATAAAACCAGGTTTAAAAATAAGAACAAGGAAGAAAAACATAGCAATGATTTCTTAGGCCACAAACTGTGACAAAACAGACTTCAGGAATTAGTCCAGTCAAGTCACTAAACAAAAAATGAACACAAACTAGCAACTACAATAAGCCACTGTGGTGAAGGCAAGATCAAAACCCAGGGTTGCTACAATACGAATGCTACTAGAATGCTCAGTTTTCAAAAAAAATATAAAACATGCAAAGAAACATGAAAGTATGGTTTAACCAAAGGAAAAAAAAAAGAAGTCAATAAAACTGACAAACTATCCCATACACAAAGAGATGTTTAACATCATTAATGATCAGGGAAATGCAAAGCAAAACCACAGTAAGATATTACCTCACAACTGTTAGAATGACTATTATCAAAAAGATACAAAATGACAGGTGTCAGCAAGGATGTAGAGAAGAGAACCCCTCTGCAACGGGTGGTGGGAATATAAATTGGTACATCCTCTCTGAAAAAACAGAATGATTTTCTTCCAAAAATTAAAAATAGAACTATCATATAATCCAGCAATTCCACTTCTGTGTATTTATGCAAAGGAAACTAAAATACTAACACAAAAAGATATCTGCAAACCCAAGTTCACTGCACCATTATTTACACTAGAAAAGATAGGAAAACAACCTATGTTTCCATTGATGGCTGAATGGATAACAAAAACATGGTATGAATACAAAATGGACTGTTTTTTTTTTTCTTTTTTTTTTTTTTCTTTTTTGCATTATAGCTGGTTTACAGATTTCTGTCAGATTTTCCAACTGCACCATGTGGTGACCCGATTACATGTACATATATGGATTTGTCACATGTAATTAGATATAGTTCCCCGTGCATTACAGTTGGAGCTCCTTGCTATTCCATCATTAAAGCAGTAGTTATCCCCACTCCCTCCCACCCCTCCCCCACCCCTC
>PVHT020000015.1:15489667-15543023 GCA_004024745.2 Catagonus wagneri | reverse complement strand
ACTACCCAAAGCAATCTACAGATTCAGTGCAATCCCTATCAAATTACCCATGACATTCTTCACAGAACTGGAACAAACAATCCAAAAATTTATATGGAATTACAAAAGACCCAGAATTGCCAAAGCAATCCTGAGGAACAAAAACCAAGCAGGAGGCATAACTCTCCCAGACTTCAGGCAATATTACAGGGCCACAGTAGTCAAGACAGCATGGTACTGGTACCAAAATAGACATACAGACCAATGGAACAGAATAGAGACCCCAGAAATAAACCCAGACACCTACGCCCAATTGATCTTTGACAAAGGTGGCAAGAACTTCAAATGGGAAAAAGAAAGTCTTTTCAGTAAGCTTTGCTGGGAAACTTGGACAGCTGCATGTAAAAAATGGACTGTTAATAAGCCACAAAAATAAGGAAATCTTGCCATTTGCAACAAAAAGAATGTTCCTTGAAGGCACTGCTAAGTGAAAAGTGAAATGAGTCAAAGAATGAAAGACAAATACTGTATTTTCTCACTTATGCGCAATTAAAAAAAAAAAGGAACTCAAAGATATATAGAATGGATCCCTGGCTGTCAGAGGCAGGGGTGGGGGCCGGTGGGCAAATGAATGAAGGTGGTCAAAAAACATAACTTTCAGTTATCAAATAAATAAATCCTGCAGGTGTAATGTGCATCATGGTGACTATGGTTTTATATATAATCTATGTATCTGCAAAGTTCAACAAGCTCCAATTAGGAAAAACAAAAAGCAATCCACATCTATATATATCACAAGCAAACCATTAAAAGTCAAAAACAAAGGTAAAATCTTAACAGCAAAAAGGGAAAAATGACTCATTAAATACAGGGAAGCATTAAAAGGCTAAATTCTGACCTTAGAAGAATAAATGACATATTAAAAGTACTAGAATGAATATATATATATATATATATATATATATATATATATATATACACACACACACATATATGTATCTTTATCTCAACAAAGAATTCTGTATCTACTGATATAGAATATATATCTAGAATATAGTCTGTATTCTATATCCTTCAAAAATAAAGGTTAAATAAGCATGTTGCTATAATAATAAATGTTGAGGAGAGAACAAGCTAGTAGTTGGCCTGTCATATAAGAAATACTAAAGGAGATTTACAAAGCTCAAAGGAAATGATACTAGACCCAGAGCCACAAGAGAAAATATAAAATAACAGTGAAAGTTATACACAGGTTAATATAGAACACTCTATACTTCTTTAAAAGATTATACCAAAAAGTCTACAAATAATAAATGCTGGAGAAGGTGTGGAGAGAAGGGAACTCTTATACACCGTTGGTGAGAATGTAATCTGGAACAACCACTATGGGGAGCAGCATGGAGATTCCTTCAAAAAGTAAAAATAAATCTACCACATAATCCAGCAATCCTACTCCTGGGCATATATCCAGAGAAAACCACCATTCAAAATTATGCATGCACCCCAATGTTCATTGCAGCACTATTCACAATAGCCAAGACATGGATACAACTTAAATGCCCATCAACAGAGGGAGGGATAAATAAGATGTGGTACATGTATACAACGGAATATTTTTTCAGCCATAAAAAAATAAATAATACCATTCACAGCAACATAGGTGGACCTAGAGATTATACTGAGTGAAGTAAGCCAGAAAAAAGACATGAATCATATATCACTTATAATGTGGAATCTAATAAAATGATACAAAAGGAATATTTAAAAAACAGAAACAAACTCACAGATTTTAAAACCAATCTAATGAATACCATGGGTGAAAGCACTGGGGAGAGGAAAGAATTGGGAGGGTGGGAATAACATATACACTTCTGTATAAAATAGACAATTAATGAGAACCCACTGCATAGCACAGGAAAACCCACTCAATAGTTTGTAATAACCTTTATGAGAAAAAAAAGATGTATTTATATGTACATCTGATTCACTTTGCTCTATACCTGAAATTAATATAACATTGTAAATCAAATATATGCCAATACAATTAAATTTAAATACAATAAAAAACATTAAATAATGAAAATAAAAGATTATATGAAACAGTAATTATAACTATTATTGTGTTGACATATATAGATATAAGAAAAATGACAGTAAGAGCACAAGGAAGGAAGAGAATGGAAATTTATTGTTGCTAAGTTCCTTTATGTACTAAGAATCATACTAGTATTAATCTGAAGCAGATTCCTTAATTTAAGATGCATATCATAATCCCTAGAGTAAACAACAAAAATGACTTTTAAAATTAGATAAAAGTATACAAGAGAAATTAAGATAATACATGAAAAAAATATTTAACTTCAAAGAAAGTGTTCAAGGGAAACTCAGGAACAAAAGAAGATAGAAGACATACGGAAAATAAAGATATAAACCTTAACAAGTTTAAGAGTATAGAAATTAATTCAAGTATCTTCTCTGACCACAAAGGCATGAAACTAGAAACCAACCACAGGAAAAGAAATGAGAAAAAACACACACCATGGAGACTAAACAACATACTACTAAAAAACGTATGGGTCAATGAGGAAATCAAGAAGGAAATTAAAAAATACCTCGAGAAAAATGATAATGAAGACACAACCACTCCATATCTATGGGATACTGCAAAAGCAGTGCTCAGAGGGAAATTCATAGCAATACAGGCCTTCGTCAAAAAAGAAACATCTCAAATTGTCAACTTAAACCATCACCTAAATGAATTAGAAAAAGAAGAACGAACAAAAACTAAAGTCAGCAGAAGGAAGGAAATCATAAAGATCAGAGAGGAAATCAATGAAATAGAGATTCAAAAAGCAATAGAAAAAAAATGAATGAAACCAAGAGCTGGTTCTTCAAAAAGGTAAACAAAATTGACAACCCTCTGGCTAGACTTACCAAGAAGAGGAGAGGAAAAACCCAAATAAACAAAATAAGACATGAAAAAGGAGAAGTCACAATGGATATTACAGAAATACAAAAAACCATGAGAGAATACTATGAACAATTGTACACCAACAAATTTGACAACCTAGATGAAATGGAAAACTTTTTAGAGACTTACACCCTGCCAAAACTGAATCAAAAAGTAATAGATCACTGAACAGAGCGATCACTAGAAATGAAATTGAGTATGTCATAAAAACATTACCTACAAATAAAAGTCCAGGACCAGATGGCTTCACAGGCAAATTCTACCATTGTACAAAGAGGAACTCATACCCATCTTCCTTAAACTTTTCCAAAAGGTTGAAGAAGGAACACTCCCAAAGACATTCTATGATATGACAATCACCTTAATTCCAAAACCAGACAAAGATACCATGAAAAAAGGAAACTATAGCCAATATCTTTGATGGATATAGGTACAAAAATTCTCAATAAAATTTTAGCCAACCGAATCCAACAACATATAAAAAAGATCATACACCACAACCAGGTGGGATTACACCCAGGTGCACAAGGATGGTTCAACATATACGAATCAATCAACATCATACACCACATTAACAAAAGTCAAAAACCACATGATCATCTCAATAGATGCAGAAAAAGCATTTGACAAAGTCCAACATCCATTCATGATCAAAACTCCTACCAAAGTGGGGATACAGGGAACATTCCTTAACATAATAAAAGCCATTTATGACAAACCCACAGCAAATATAATACTCAATGGAGAAAAGCTGAGAGCATTCCCACTAAAATCTGGAACAAGATAAGGATGCCCATTCTACCACTGTTATTCAACATAGTCTGAAGTCCTAGCTACAGCAATCAGACAAACAAAGGAAATAAAAGGCATCCAATAGGAAGAGACAAGGTAAAACTGTCACTGTATATAGATGACATAATACTATATATAGAAAACCCCAAGGACTCAATCCCAAAATTACTTGAACTGATTAACAAATTCAGCAAAGTAGCAGGATATAAGGTTAACCTTCAGAAATCAATCTCATTTCTGTATACTAGCAATGAAATATTAGAAAAAGAATACCAAAATACTTTACCTTTTAAAGTAGCACTCCAAAAAATCAAGTACCTGAGAATAAACCTGACCAAGGAGGTGAAAGACTTATATGCCGAGAACTACAAAACATTAATCAAGGAGATCAAAGAAGATACAAAGAAATGTTAAGATATCCCATGCTCATGGGCCAGAAAAATTAATACTGTAAAAAGGCCATACAACCCAAAGCAATCTCCAGATTCAATGCAGTCCCTATCAAACTACCCATGACATTCTTCACAGAACTAGAACAAACAATCCAAAAATTTATATGGAACAACAAAAGACCCAGAATCACCAAAGCAAATCTGAGGAACGAAAACCAGACAGGAGGCATAACTCTCCCACACTTCAGGCAATATTACAGGGCCACAGTAATCAAGACAGTGTGCTACTGGTCCCAAAACAGACATACAGATGAATGGAACAGAATAGAGAACCCAGAAATAAACCCGGACACCTATGGTCAATTAATCTTCGACAAAGGAGGCAAGAAGATAAAATGGGGAAAAGACAGTCTTTTCAGTATATGTTGCTAAGAAACCTGGACAGCTGCATGAAAATCAATGAAACTAGAACACACTCTCACACCATGCACAAAAATAAACTCAAAATGGCTTAAAGACTTAAATATAAGACAAGACATCATTAAACTCCTGAAAGAGAACATTGGGAAAACTTTCTCTGACATCAACCTTACAAATGTTTTCTCAGGTCAGTCTCCCAAAGCAACAGAAAAAAAAGAAAAGATAAACCAATGGGACCTAATCAAGCTGACAAGCTTTTGCACAGCAAAGGAAACCAAAAGGAAAACAAAAACACAACTTACAGAATGGGAAAAAATAGTGTCGAATGATGCAACTGACAAGGGCTTAATCTCTAAAATATACGCACAACTGATACAACTCAAAAGCAAAAAAGCCAACCATCCAATTGAAAAATGGGCAAAAGACCTGAAAAGACATTTCTACAAAGGAGATATGCAGATGGCCAACAAGCACAGGAAAAAATGCTCAACATCACTGATTATTAGAGAAATGCAAATCAAAACTACCACCAGATACCACCTCACACCAGTCAGAACGGCCATCATTAATAAGTCCACAAACAACAAACGCTGGAGGGGGTGTGGAGAAAAGGGAACCCTCCTACACTGTTGGTGGGAATGTAAACTGGTGCAACCACTATGGAAAATGGTATGGAGGTACCTTAGAAAACTATACATAGAACTACCATATGACCCAGCAATCCCACTCTTGGGCATATATCTGGACAAAACTTTCCTTGAAAAAGACATTTGCACATGCATGTTCATCACAGCACTATTCACAATAGCCAAGACATGGAAACAACCCATATGTACATTGACAGATGACTGGATTAGGAAGATGTGGTATATAGACACAGTGGAATACTACTCAGCCATAAAAAAGAATAAAATAATGCCATTTGTGGCAACATGGATGGAATTAGAGACCCTCATATTGAGTGAAGTAAGTCAGAAGGAGAAAGACAAATACCACATGATATCACTTATATCTGGAATCTCATATACTGCACAAATGAACCTTTCTACAGAATAGAAAATCACGGACTTGGAGAACAGACTTGTGGTTGCCAAGAGGATTAGGGGAGGGAGTGGGATGGTATGGGAGTCTGGGGTTAATAGTTGTAGACTGTTGCCTTTGGGATGGAAAAGCAAGGAGATCCTGTTGTATACCATTAGGAACTATGCTAATCACTTGTGATGAATCTATATACATATGCATAACCGGGTCACCATGCTGTACAATTTAAAAATTGACATAAAACTGTAAATCAGCTATAATGGAAAAAAGATATAAATTACAAATGTTAATCCAACCAAATCAATAATTATCTTAAATGTGGCTTGTCTAAATACCCAAATTGATAGGCAGAGATTTTCTGAATGGATAAAAAGCAAGCTAGAATTATCTTCAGTTTACAAGGGACACATTTTACTTTAAATATATAAATAAATTGAAAGTAAATGATGTGAAAAGATAAATCATGCAAACAGTAGTCATGAAAGCATTAGGGTGGTTACATTAGTATCAAAAAAGAGACACAGAGGAACATATTATAATGATAAAATATATCAAGGATGTATAAAAATATCGAGTTTATATGAAAGTTTATTTAGAGCCACAAACATAAAAAACAAAACCAGAAAGAACTGAAAAGAAAATCAGGGTTCAATATGAGTTGGAGAGTTTTCAGTAACTTGCTCTCAACAATAGATAAAAACACCTAGATGAAATATCAGAAGAAAATGGATGATCTAAATAACAGTATGAAATTACTCAGCTTAACTGATATATATAGAACTGTACACTCAATGGCTATATAATATATAATCTTTTTAAGTATACAAGAAATACTCTCTGGGATATATAATATGTTTGGCCACAAATCCAGTCAATAAATTTAAAAAGATAAAAATCATAAAAAAATATTCCTAAGCCTACCTGAATTAAAGAAAGGCACAGGCCCAGATGGTTTCCTTGCTGAATTCTATTGAATTTTTAAGGAACTAATATCACGCATTCAAAAATTGTTTTGAAAAAATAGAAGGGGGCATCCTTCCTGACTCATCTTCTGAAGCCTGAACTAGCCTGATAACAAAACCAAACACATCATAAGAAAACTTCATGTTTTATATATAGTAGTGTTTATATGTTAATCCCAAACTCCCAATTTACCCCCCCCACTATCCCCTTTGGTAATCATAAATTTGTTTTCTATGTTTTCAAGTCTATTTCTGACTTGCAAATAAGTTCATTTGTATCATTTTTTAGATTACAAATAAAAGGGATATTAAATTTATCTTTCTCTGCCTGACTTCACAAAATATGATAATCTCTAGGTCCATATATGTTGCTGCAAATGACATTACTTCATTCTTTCTTTTGACTCATATTCCATTGTGTGTGTGTGTGTACACACACGCACCACATCTTTTTCCGTTCATCTTTCGATGGACGGACATATTGGTTGCTTTCATGTATTGGCTATCATAAATAGTGCTGCAATGAACACTGTGATGAATGTACATTTTTGAATTATGGTTTTCTCTGATTATATGCCCAGGAACGGGATTGCTGGATCATATGGTACTTCTATATTTAGTTTTATAAGGCACTTCCATACTGTTCTCTATCGTGGCTGCAGAAGCTTACATTCCCACCAATAGTATAGGAGTTTTCCCTCTTCTCCACACCCTTTCTAGTCACTCTGACTAGTGTGAGGTGATACCTCATTGTGACTTTGATTTGCAGTTCTCTTTAATTATCTTTTCATGTACTCTTTGGCCATCTATATGTCTTCTTTAGAAAAATGTCTATTTAGATCTTACTCCCATTTTTAATGGGTATTTTATATTAAGTTGCATGAGCTGTATATTTTCGAAATTAATCCTTTGCTGGTAGCATCGTTTGTAAATACTTTTTATCAGTCTGTAGGTTGTCTGTTTTGTTTATAGTTTCCTTTTGCTGTGCAAAAGCTTTTTGTTTTCTTTTCTTTTTTTGGGGGGGGGCACGACTCAGATGCAAAAGCTTTGAATTTAATAAGGTCCCTTATTTTTATTTTTGTTTTTATTTCCATTACTCTAGGAGACATGTCCAAAAAGATATTGCTGTGATTTATGTCAAAGAGTGTTCTGCCTATGTTTTTCTCTAGGCGTTTTATAATATCTGATCTTACATTTAGGTCTTTAATCTATTTTGAGCAGCTTATTTTTGTATATGGCATTATAGAATATTCTAATTTCTTTTATGTGTGACTGTCCAGTTTTCACAATACCACTTATTGAAACACTGTCTTTTTCCCATTGTATATTCTTGCCTACTTTGTCATAGATTAATTGACCAACGGCATGTCAGTATACCTCTGGGCTTTCTATCTTGTTCCATTGATCTATATCTGTTTTTGTGCCAGTACCATACTGTTTTGATTACTGTACCTTTGTACTGTAGTCTGAGGTCAGTAAATGTGATTTTTCCTGTTCTGTTTCTCTTTTCCAAAATTGTTTTGGCTATTTGGGGTCTTTTGTGTTTCCATACAAATTTAACTTTTTTTTTATTTTAGTACTGTGAAAAATACCATCAGTAATTTGATAGGAATTTTATTGATCCATAAATTCCCTTGAGTAGTAGGGTCATTTTAAAAATATTAATTCTTCTAATACAAAAACATGGTATATTTTTCTGTTTATATCATCTTCAATTTCTTTCATCAGTGTCTCATAGTTTTCAGAGTACAGGTTTTTTGCCTCCTTTGGTAGGTTTATTCCTAGGCATTTTATTCCTTTTGATGTGATGGTAAATGGGATTATTTTCTTGATTTCTCTTTCTGATCTTTCATTGTTAGTGCATAGACATGCAAGAGATTTCTGCATGTTAGTTTTGTATCTTGCAACTTTACCAGATTCATTGATGAGCTCTAGTAGTTTTCTGGTAGCATCTTTAGGATTTTCTGTGTGTAGTCTGTCTTCTGCAAACAGCAACAGTTTTACTTCTTTTCCAATGTAGATTCATTTTATTTCTTTTTCTTCTCTGATTGTTGTGGCTAGGACTTCCAAAACTGTGTTGAATAAAAGTGGCAAGAGTGGGCATCTGGTCTTATTCCTACTTTTAGCTTTTTACCATTGAGTATGATGTTAGCTGTGGGTTTGTCATATATAGCCTTTATTATGTTGAGGTAGGTTCTCTCTATGCCCACTTTCTGAAGTTTTTATTATCAATGGATGTTGAATTTTATCAAAAGATTTTTCTGTATCTATTGAGGTAATCATATGGTTTTTATTCTTCAATTTGTTACTGTGGTGTTTCACATTGATTGATTTGCATATATTAAAAAATCCTTACATCCTTGAGATAAATCCCACTTGAATATGGTGTGTTATCCTTTTAATGTAATGTTAGAGTGAGTTTGCTAGTATTTTGTTGAGGACTTTTGGTAAGAAACAACATGTGGAAAAAATAGAGCTCTTAAAACAACTTAGTAACATAATTTAGAAAATGAAATGATGTAAAAAGCTGTAACCATGGTATACAAAATGTACCAAAACTAATAAATTTAGTAAGTTTCAAGATCTGAAATTAATATACAGAAAAAAGTATCTAAATAATTCCAATGAATAATCCAAAAATAAAATTTAAAAAATAATTTAATTTATAATATTACCAAAAAGAATATTCAGGTATAAATTCATTAAATGTAGTTCAATACATACTGAAAAAAATTCAAAACATTGTTGACCAAAATTAAAGAAAATATAAGTAAACTGAAAACACATTCTACGTTCATGGGTTTGAAGACTCAATATTTCCAAAATGGCTATTCTTTCCAAACTGATCTAAAAATTCAATGTAATCCTCATTAAAATTCCAGCTATTTCTTATCCCAATTTATTCAAGTATAATAGACAAATAAAATCGTGTATGTGTATGTATATATATATATATATATATATATTATTTTTTCTTTTTTCTTAGGGCCACACCCATGGTATATGGAAGTTTCCAGGCTAGAGGTCTAATCAGAGCTGTAGCCACCGGCCTATACCACAGCCACATGAACACCAGATCCAAGCCACATCTGTGACCTACACCACAGCTCACTGCAACATCGGATCCTAAACCCACTGAGCAAGGCCAGGGATCAACCTGCATCCTCATGGATACTAGTCAGATTTGTTTCCAATGAGCCATGATGGGATTTTTAAGTGCATAATGTGATGATTTTATGTACGCATGTGTAGTGAAATATTTATCACAATCAAGTTAATACATCATCACCTCATACAGTTACCATTTCCCCCCCTTAATGAGAACACTTAAGGAATAACATCAGTAAATTTCAAGTTGACAAGACAGATAGTATTACTAATAATACTCACCAGACAGATTTTTTTATAGAAATGGACATGCTTATCCTAAATTTTATGGGGCAATGCAAGAGACCCAGAATAGTCAAAACAGTCTTAAAAAGGAGTAAATATGGAGTACTCATACTTTCTGATTTCAAAACTTACTATAAACTACCATAAGCATAATAATGAATATATAGATTCAACAGAACAGAAATGAGAGTCCAGAAATGAACCCTTACATTTACTGTCAATTACCTTTTCATTAAGGTGCCACAACAGGGACGAAAATTCACTTAAAATGGATCATAGGTGTAAACATAAAAATCTATAAATTTCCTTGACAAAAACATAAAAAACTTTGTGATCCTGAATTGGGCAAGACATTTTTAGGGGAAAAAAGTGTTTTTAGAAAAGAAATCACAATTCATAAAAGAGCAATATGATAAATTGAACTTCATCAAAAAATTTTAAACTGCACTTCAAAAGAAAACATTAGTAGAATGAAAAAACAAGACAGACCAGGAGAACATATTTGCAAGTCATATATCTGTTAAATAACTTGTATCTAGGGTATATAAAGCACTCCTGCAAATCAATAATAATAAGATAAATGATGCAATTTTAAAAGTAACAAATGATTTGAATAGACATTTTTCCAAAGAAGATATATAAAAGGGCAATAAACACATGAAAATATGCTCAACACCACTTGTCGTTAGGCAAATGAAAATCAAAACTACAATGAGATACCACTATATGCAAACTGGAATAACTATAATGAAAAATCAGATATAACAAGTGTCAGTACGGATGTAAAGAAATGGGAAGACTCATGGATTGCTGGTGGGATTATAAAATCTGAAAAATTCCTCAGTTATCATAGCATTACCTTATGACCCATGCAGCAATTCTATGGTCAAGATATATATCCAAGAAGAATGAAAAAAAAGTCCATATAAAAATTTGTATACGAATTTTCTTAGCAATATCTAATAGTATTCAAGAAGTGAAAACCACACAAATGTCTACTAATTGTTGAATGGATAGACAAACTGGTCTATTCATACAAGGGAATATTATTCTGCCATGTAAAGGAACAAAAAATAGATGTGTGCCACAATATGGATGATCATCAAAAACAGTATGCTAAGTGAAAAATGCTAGTTATAAAGGACCATACATTGTATAATTTCATAGGAAGTACACTAAGCTTACCTCACAGTAGGTGTTCAGTCACTGCTCTGGTCTTTTTTGTCTTCAGCTGTCTGATGTTGATTATCTAGGAATGTTCATACCTTCACTCTTAGCCAGCCCTCCAGGTTATGTGAGAATCAATACCATCCACAAGAGACCTTACAAATAAATTCAGCATATATCACACTCTGTGCAATTGCATAGCTCCAGTGCACTATCCAGGGAAGAAGGTTCCACTGTAAGAGGTTTGGGAGAAGACCAGAAGTGTTCATGTTTGGACTTCTTCTCCAACTCTACAGTACTCACTCAAAAAAAAAAAAAATTCAATCTAGTACTCCTGACATTTATAAATAATTTCATATAATCATATTTATTTTATCTTATTTCTTACATGGTTTAGCTATATAGGTAGATACTCAAGATTTACTAGTTGACTGACTGGTTGAACTTTCAAGTGCGCCTACTATTTTTACAGGATTTAGATGAAAAAACATACCCGGTCACTTCCTTGGAAATGTATTTGCATAAGGAGTTATTATCTCATGGTATCATAATAGAGCAGTGTTTTCTTACAAAGAAACCAATGTTACAAATTTTTCTCAGAAGTCTGAAGAGGTTTGCCTCCCCCAGTGAACTAATGTATTTATTTCTGTTCAACAGTGTTAGCTGGGTAGCATACCACAGTGGTTAAGTAGTAGACACTATGGGGACAGACTGTATGGATTTTAATCCTATCTTCTCCAGTTCCTAGATTGAATTTGAATCTGGACTTATTTACTCACTCTGTGCTTCAGTTACCTCATATATAAAATGAACATACATGATCTACTTTATAGGATTATTTTGAGGGTTAAACAATACATAGGAAGTATCCAATAAATGTTGGTGACCCTATCCTTTCTCTTCGGCAGCACCCCCAGTAAAATGAGAAGAAAGAATATACTGCTATTCATGGTATAGAGATGATATATAATCTAATTTCTCCAGTGAAAACTATTTGTGGAGCCTATTTTCCATGGAGGCTAAGAGAGAGGTTTATTCTATATTCTTTGGAGTTAATCAAACTAGACTGGCTGATGACAATGAACTGTATCAGATGGTCTCCTACATTCTTGACCTTTAATATGTACTATAGTATAAATAATAATGTAAGGCTGTGTCTTATTTACCTTTGTATCCTCAATGGCTAATACAATGTTCTTTACAAGAAAAGTAAAGCTTAAATGTTGTGGAGATTCACAGGAAGGAAGTTACTAACACCTTGGAAAGGTGGAAAAGCAGTAAAATCTTGGTAGAAAAGATGTCAAAAGTACTGGGAATACAGACATGTCCAGCTGGAGAGAAAAGGAGCTGGAGAAGGTACTAAAACGGGAGGCAAGTATATGCAAAGGGAGAGGGGAAAAAAATAGCATGTGAAAAGGGGATGGTGTGAGGTAAGATTCATGAAGAGGGTGGGTAAAAGATGCAAAGTTGGAAATGTAGATTAAGTTGCTTATTGTGTGTGTGTAACTGGAGTTTTGGGGGTGGGGCTTGAGCTATACTACTGCAAAGTTTGGATTTTATCCTATGGCCAACAGAGAATGACTAAAGTTTCTTGAAGAAAGAAACGGTATGACTGGAACTGTACACTAGAAAGATTAAGCTGGTATAGAGAAGGAGCAGAGGAGGGTCTAATTAGTAGGTTGTTTGTATAGTCTAGGCAATAGGTAACTTGGGTTTGAAACAGGGAAAAAGGAAATGAGTAATGTAAAGGAGAGGGCAGATTAAAGCGAAATTTCAGGAGAAAGCATAAATGACGATTTGACAATCTATCACACACTTCTGCTAAATGACGATTTGACAATCTATCACACACTTCTGCTTAGGCTCAGCATTCAGTACCCTCCACGATCTTTTCCAACTACTTCCTCCAGACTATCTTTTATTAAGCAAGGCACATGCCTCATTATTGGAGCTATATTTGATTCTATCACTTTATTAAAGCATACCCTGCACTTATCCACTTATTCACCTTAAAAGTTCAGTTTAAATCAACTTTTCCTGATTCTCCTTACACCAGAATTAACCGCCTCTTCTATTCTCCCAAAGCATTTTATTTTTACCTCTGGTTTAGCATTCATTCCACTTTACATATATATTCCACAATATTTTATCACCAAAAGAATAAAGTTCAAAAGCCTTACTATGGCACTCCTGATCTCCAACACAAAAAAGTATTTATGTGGTCATTGATTAATTCACTAATTAATCTGACCTCCAAAATTTGCATAGCTAATTAGGCCAGGCATTTCACTGATCCCTGCAGATACAATATAGAAGACAGACATAATGCTTAAACTTGTAGAACACATATTCTGCTGAAAGAAAAAGGCAAAAAAAACCTTATAAGTAAATTGAGAGCTGTAGTCAGTGATATGCAGGACATGCTCAAGGGGATGACACTGAAAATGATGTATATCGAGGAGAAAGTCCTCTTTCAAATAAGCTAGTCAATAAAGCCTGACTGAGGATATAGTATTTAAGTTAAGACCTAAAAGATAGGGAGGAGGTAGTACTGTGGGGGATACAGAAAAGGCATTCCAAGCAAAAGGAATAGAATGTGCAAAGACACTGAGGTAAGAAAGACCTTGGGAAGTTCCAGTCATGGCACAGTGGAAACGAATCCGACTAGGAACCATGAGGTTGTGGGTTCGATCCCTGGCCTCGCTCAGTGGATTAAGGATCTGGCATTGCCATGAGATGTGGTGTAGGTTGCAGATGTGGCTCGGATCTGGCATTGCTCTGGCTCTGGCATAGGGCAGTGGCTACAGCTCCGATTGGACCCCTAGCCTGGGAACTCCATATGCCGCAAGTACAGCCCTAATAAGACCAAAAAAAGACGAAAAAAATACCTTGGTACATTCAAAGAACAGAAAGAAAACTGATATGATGTTGAGCACATGTATGAGACAGAGAGATAGGCTTAGGCTTTGTGAGACGTGATAAGGAGTATAGCTTTTTTTCAAGTTCAGTAGGAATTCACGTAAGAGTTTAAAGCGGTAGAATAATATTATTTAATTTAAACTTAAAAAACAATCACATTTACCACTTGATAGATATTGCAGGGTTAAGAATGGCTGAGTGGAGACTATGTTGGAAGTTAATGCATTAGTCCAACAGAAAATGATAGTGACTTGATCTAAGGAAATGGTAATGTATATGAAAAAAATAAGGCGGACTCTATATTTTGGAGATAAAATTGTCAAGAGGTACTGAAAAATTCGATGTGAGAGAGAAGAAATAATCAAAGGTGATAAGTTTCTAATATGAGTAACTAAGTACTGCCTTTTACTAAAATGCAGAAGACTTGTTGGTTTGGAGAGTACAGATAAATACTTTGATTTGGGACACTTTCATTTTGAAATACATACTAGGCAACAAATAAAAATAGTGGTTGGATAGTTTGATATGGGGTGGGAACTCAATGGAGCAGAACAAAATGGAGAAAAATATTTCTGAATTGTATCAAATTCCTTAGAGAGAGAATAAGACAGAAGAGGACCACTCAGTCCTAAAGAATTCTAACATTTAGAAGGTAGAGAAGGAAAAGCCTACGCATACGATTTATTTAAAGCAGCAACTAAAATAAACAAAAAAGGAGAGACAGTGATGTTGATGAAAGTAAAGACTATTTCAAGACAGATAGTGAGGTTAAATTGGGCCACATGCTATTCAGGTCCAGTAAGATGATGACAGAGAATCCACTGAATTTTGCGCCATGGAAGTTGCTGCTGAGTGTGTCAAGAGTATTTTCATTTGAGTTGTGGAGAAAGAAGCCAGAATAGAGTGTGTTGAAGGGTAAAGTGGAAGCTCATAAATTAAAGAAAGTAAGTGAGGATAAAACTCTCAATGAGTTTGACTAGGATGAATAGCAGTGAACTAGAGAGATACTTGGAGTAGAGGTGGGGTCAAGAAAGGTTGTTTCTTTTTGTAAAATGATAGACTGGGAAGTAGAAAGGCTTGTTAATGTTGTTGGGGCTGATCCAGTAAAGAAGAGAAAATTAATGATGTAGAAAATGGAGAAGATAATTGAAGTAGCAAAATTTTTGAAGAGGAAAAAAAAGGACGGGAACTAAACAGCAGATGAAATTATCTGTGATAGAAGGAGGGATATATTCTTATCTGGAAACTGAAGGGGAGGAATATGAGTTCAGATAAAGGTAGTATTGTAGATTTGGGCATGGGAAGATGAGGGAGTTTCTAGATGATGATGATGGTGGCAAAAACAGAGAGTTATTATATGCCAAGGATTACACATCCACACCAACACTCCTCACAAACTTAATCAAAACTATCAGGCAAGTACTATTATGTAGATGAAGAAACTGAAACACAGAAAGGTTAGTAAACTTGCTCAGTGTTATACAGCTGATATTCATATACAGCTGTAATTCACACCTATACAGTATAGATTGTGTTCATGCTTTTAACCATATGCTACTTTTTCAGAGAGGTAAGAGAAAATGTAATCAAATACAAGCAAAATTTGAAAAGCTTGGATGAAAGAGGAAAATATACGAAATAGCCATTTTGACAAGTGGGAAGGTGAGCGTAAAGAGGAATATAGTAGAATTACCATAGTATTGCATGCCTATTTTGAGATTTAATTTAAATAGAATCTAGTCAGCTACAATTAACAGCAGGTTCAGGAAAGTCATGTACAGGTCTTTTTCCCATGAAATTATGGATTTCTTGAGATGAAGAATGTGCTTTTTGTCTATGTAATCACCACAGCATCCTGCAAATAATAGGCACCTAATGTCTGTTTAATTGAGTTTGATCTATTGCTCCCAATTAAAGTCATATGAGAGACTGTTACACAATCATTCTGTGATTCAAAGTCCATATGCAATAAAATTTTGAAAACTTTTAATTATATACAATTTTCTGCAGAGCCAAAAAATCATAAGCAAGCAAAAATTCAAATTGCAAACTAGTTCAAAATGTTACTTGCGACATGTATCACAAAAAAAGGGCTAATATCCTTGATACTGAGATATGTACTTTTCAAAGAAGAAAATAAAAGATCAAAATTGTATAAGAAATATGGGCAAAACACACAAAGAGTTCACTAAAACTGTTAACTATACCCTTAAATAAATACATGTGTATATAAATATATAAAAGCTCAAGTTTACTTTTAATAAGATAAATGCAAATGAAAACTACAAAGTAAAATTTCTAGTCCATCAATTTGAAAGACTTTAAAAGTTTGACAATATGCTGTTGGTGAGGCTGTGGGAAAACAGGCACTCTCACATATTGCTTGGTAAAAGTGCAGAATGGTATTAGTCCTCTGAGGATAATTTCAAAATACACAATGTTGTGGTAGTAAATGTCTGACAGCGGGTTATCTGGAAACAAATCAAAACCCAAACCAAAAAGCTCTGATGTGTAGCATTTTTATCATTCGTTGACTCTCTTGGTGAAAATAGTCCCACTATGGCCAATTGCAAGCTACCAATTGTACAAGCTACAATTATATAGATTTATATATATGTGTATATATATATATATAATATGTAAAATAGATTATATATGTATATAATTTATGTAACAGAGAGACAATATATATTATAGAGATTTCTTACCATACAGTTTAATTAATATAAATAACTGAAAGAGCATAGCTAATGGCAAATTGTAGTTTAAAGGAATGAGGAAGTGATGCGTTTAGAGTATTCACTGCCTTACTTTTAAATATTGCTATTATTATTTGGCTGCACCCTTGGCATGAGGAAGTACCCTGGACAGGAATTGAACCTGTGCCACAGCAGCGACCTGAGCCTCTGTAGAGACAACACTGGATAATTAACATGCTGAGCCATACAGGAACTCCAAATGTTATTTTCAAATGGTAAATTGAGATTCTTTAATTTTAACTAATAGCTGTTTTACAACTAGCTCACAAAATTCATGATAAGGTAATAACTGATTTTGAAAAGCCAGTAGGAAACACATTCAGCACATTACTAAAACAGCTGAAAAGCTAAATACACATTTACCTTTTGACACAATAGTCCTACCTCCAGGAATTTATTTGAAGGTATGTCTTCAACAATACAAAAATGAATGTGTATAAAATTATTCACTGCAGAATCATTTATAATATTGAAATTTTGGAAATAATCTATATGCCTATATATAAGAAATCTACACAATGGAGTTTTATGTGGCTACAAAAATGGATGAGAATAAAAGAATCTGTACACAAATGCTCAGAGCAGCTTTATTCATTATAGCTCAAAACTCGGAACTACCCAAATGTCCTTCAGTGAGTGAACAGTTAAATAAATTGTGACGCATCTATTCCATAGTATATTGTTCAGCAATAACATGTAATAAATGACTAATACGCTCAGCAATAACATAGAACAAGCTACTAATACACAAAAACTTGGATAAATTTCAAGGAAATTTTGCTAAGCAAAGAAAAATATCCAATCTCAAAAGGATACATATTGTATGATTCTAATTTATGTAACATTTGTGAAATAGCATAACTATAGAGACAAAAAAGACAGATTAGTGGTTCTCTGGCATTATGCACTGTGAGGGAGAAGAGGATATTTATAAAGAGGTAACTTGAGGAGTTCCCATCATGGCGCTGTGGAAACGAATCTGACTAGGAACCATGAGATTGCGGGATTGATCCCTGGCCTTGTTCAGTGGGTTAAGGATCCATCATTGCCATCAGCTGTGGTATAGGTCACACACATGGCTTGGATCCAGTGTTGTGGTGGCCATGGCATAGGCTGGCAGCTGTAGCTCCAATTAGACCCATAGTCTGGGAACCTCCATATGCTGTGGGTGTGGCCCTAAAAAAAAAAGCCAAAAAAAAAAAAAGAGGTAACTTGAGGGAGTCTTTTTTCTTCTAGCTTTGAAGATTTAATGGAGATATTAAAATGCTGTCAGTGGAAAGTACAGTGTGATGATTTGAAATATGTATATACTGTGAAATGATATTACAAGGTCAGTCAACACTTCCATCACCTCACAAGGTTAACGTGTGTGTGTGTGTGTGTGTCTGTGTGTGTGTGTGTGTGCTGTGAGACTGTTTAAGTTCTCTCAAAAACTTTTAAGTATATATTATTAACTATAGTCACCATGCTGTACATTAGATACTCAGAACTTATTCATTTTATAACACAAATGTGTATTCTTTGACCAGTATCTCCCGATTTCCCCCGCCTCTGACCCAGCCTGTAGCAATCACCACTCTATCCTCTGCTTCTACAAATTCAGGTTTTCTAGACTCCACATATAAGTTATATCATACAGTATTTGTCTTTCTCTGTCTTCCTTCACTTAGCATAATGTTCTTAGAGGTCACCCATATTATTGAAAATGGTAGAATTACTTATTTTTAATGGCTGATAGTTTTTGAACAACTGATTTTGAGAAAACTGGATATCTACATGAAAAGCTGGACCTTTACCTTACACTATATACAAAAATTAACTCAAAATGGATCAAAAATCTAAGCCAAGGGAAAGGACTATGAAATTCTTGCAAGAAAAAGTAGGGGAAAGTTCATGACATTTAATTTGAACATGATTTCTTGGGTACAGAAAGCACAGGCAACAAAAGGAAAAAAAGATAAATTAGGATTTCATCAGAACTTTTAATGGGAGTTCGCTGGTGGTTTAGTGCTTAGGACTCAGTGCTTTCATCACTGTGGCCTGGGTTCAGTCCCTAGTCTGAGAACTGACATCCCACATCAGGTAGCTGCTTGTTGTGGCCAAAAATAAACACATACATAAATAATAAAAAAACTTTTGTGCATTAGTGGACACTATCAACAGAGTGAAAAGTAAACTCACAGCAGAAAATATTTGCAATCATGTATCTAATGAAGAATTAATATCTAAAATATTTAAAGAACTACAACTCAACAACAAAACAAATTTTTAAATTGGCAAAGGACTTGAGTAGAAATTTTTTCAAAGAGGATACACAAATGGCAATAAAAACTTGAAAAGATGCTCAGCATCACTAGTCCTCAGAGAAACATAAATCAAAACTGTAATGAGATACCATTTCATATCCATTAGGATGACTATTACACTTAAAAGAAACAATAGAAAAAAAGTGTGTGGCAAGGATATGGGAAAACCAGAACCCTTACACATTACTGGTGGGAATGTAAAATGCCCCCAGTACAGAAAATGGTATGACTATTCCAAAAAATTTAAATTAAATATGTAAATGTTATTTGATCCAGCAATTCTACTTCTAGGTATATATACACAAAAAATTAATAGCAGGTACTCAAAAAGATATTTTAACCAATATTCATGGAAATATTATTTATAACACTAAATATTGGAAGCAACCCAAGTGTCCATATAAAGATGAGTAAACAAAAGGAGACATACCCAGACAACAGAAAATTATTCATCCTTAAAAAGAAAGGAAATTCTGATACATGTTACAACATGGATGGATCTTAAAGACACTATGCTAAGTGAAATAAGGCAGTCACAAAATAATATATATTTTATGATTCCAACTACATGAGATGCCTAGAATAGTCAAATTTTTAGAGACAGAAAGTAGAATGGTGGTTTCTAGAGGCTTGGGGTAGAGGGAAATGAGGAGCTTTTTTTTTTTTTTTTTTAATGGGTATATAGTTTCAGTTTGGGAAGATGAAAACATTCTGGAGATGGTTAAACAAAAATGTATGTGAATGTTCTAAACACCCTGAAATGAACAGATAAATATGGTTAAAATTGTAATGAAAATAATTCATTGAAATGTACATTGAAAATTTGTGAATTTCAAAATGAACAGAATCGGATGAAAAAGAGTCTATGAATCCATAGTAGTACTTATAAAAGAAGAAGAGCTCTTTTTTTATGTAAGAATACCAACTAATTCATGCAGAAGGACTTAGAAATCACTAGTCAGCAAAAGCCATTGTAATACCTGATTCAGGAAAAAATCAATGGAAGTTTTTGTTGAACAGGGTATTTAAATTGTCTCAAGTTATCAACCAACAGATTACTCACTAATTATAAATGATAAAAGATGTCTTTACAGTGGATTAACCTGTCAGATACTTCCTCAAACAAATGATCAAACTCAAAGTAATCAATAATAAGACAAAGGTAAATCAGGTAACTACCTCTTGAAGTCAGGCACTGAGGACACAAGAATCATGCAAATCATACATTGGTTAAAAAAGTATAATGTGAATCTAATCACGAGGAAACAATCAGAAAAATTCAAATTGAATGTAATTCTACAAAACAATTAGCCTAGTTGCTTCACAGATGTCAATGTCATGAAATCAATTTTAAATAAATTTAAAATAAAAAGGCTAGGGAGGAGTTCTCATTGTGGCTCAGTGGAAGTGAATCTGACTAGTATTTATGAGCATGCAGGTTGGATCCCTGGCCTCACTCACTGAGTTAAGGATCTGGAGTTGTCATGAGCTGTGGTGTACCTCACAAATGTGGATCGGATTGCACATTGTTGTGGCTGTGGCATAGGCCAGCAGCTGTAGCTCTGATTTAACCCCTAGACTGGGAACTTCCATATGCCACAGGTGTACAGGTGTAGCCCCCAAAAAAGCAAAAAAAAAAAAAAAAGGCTAGGAGATGTTATAGATTAAAGGTGAAAGCCATGATAAATAAATGTAATAAATGTAATGCATGATCTTCTACTTAATCATACAAATACTATAAAAGATATTATTGGGACAAATGGAGAAATTTGAATATAGAATATGCATTAGATATAGTATTGTATCAAAGTTAAGTTTACTGAATATAATTGTGTTCCAGCTATGTGTGAGAAGGCCCTTATTCTTATGAGGCACGTGCTAAATTATTTAGGAGTTAAGTATCATATCTGCCTCTAACTTTCGAATGGTTCAGAAAAAATATAGATATACTTAGGCACATATATATATACATAGAAATAAAACAAATGTGGCACAATGTTAACAATTGGTGAATCTAGATAAAGGGTATATAGATATTCACTGTAATTTTCTTGCAATTTTCCTATGGGTTTGAAATTTTTCAAAATAAATTAAGCTATGAAAAATAAAACAGAATATTTTAAAAAAGGTCTTTAAAGGCATCTAACATGCTGAGACTGACTCTGCTATATTTGAAGGAAGAAAGGAATGGCTGGATGGCTGGATAAATAGTCAGAGTCAGATGCCCCAACTTTTAGTCCAGGTTCTTTCATTAACTTGTCATTTCACTTGAGTTTTCTCATGGGTCAAATAGGGGGTGATAATGCCTCCTTGCCATGCCTACTTTATAGGGCTGTTGTGAGGATTAAATGAGATAACAGATGGGAAAGTACACTGACAAGGGGAAAACTGCTATTCAAATTCAGAACACTCACTGTTATTGTTATCTTAGAATATTTTTATATTTTCTACTACCAAATTCACTTCTAGAAACTGACAACTACTGTTTTGCACATTTTTAATGGTGTACATTTATCCCTTTGCTTTTGAAATCCCTGTATCCTATGACATGGGTATTCCCTAAAATGATTGATGGCCCTTGCAGGCTATCATTAGCAATGAATGACACCACTGGCGTCCAAGAGGATTCTGCCACATGCCTGCTTTCTGGGCAGCAGTTCTGCATATTTTCCATGTGAGTCAGTGGTAGTAATTTTGGTTAAATCAAGTGTAACTGGAGAAGATGGTAAGCAGAAGGGAGGTTTGTGGAATGAAAGAGGAAGGAAAGGTGGCAATGTCATGAAGGTACTATTTGATATGTTTTAAGGAGAGGATCAGAAAGTCTTGACACCGATAGACTCACATCTATCTCCTTGGGGTGTTCTTACTTTTCACTAGAACAATCACTTAGTGTTGCTCACGAATTTGCCATATGGTTAGTGGTGGGAAGACTGTCCAAAAGTCAATGTCTCATTCACACTATTTGCAAATGTCCAAGTTAATTCTTTTTCAATAATCATTACATGATGTAGGACTCATTTTTTATTTAACTATTGATTCAATATCCTTGTATACAAAATGTGTTATAGATAATGTAAGGGTAACTGGGTAAAAAATTAAAGTCTTCAAACTATTTCAGAAAGGAAAATCAGACATACACACACTCACATTAACTGTATATCCTTTTTCTCCTGTAGGCTTTGAGAAGAAAGCCACATTTGTGGCTTATGACCAGCAATTGGCCATTTTTTTTTTTACTTTGTGGAGACCCTGATCAACATGGGGACTTAAATAACAGAGATCTAGAAATATGGGTCCCTTTCATTAAACCATCTTATGAATAAGGGCCACTGATCAACGTGCTCTGAATTATATATGCTGCCATTCATTCATTCATTCAGTTCTTACAACTGACTCTAGAATCACATGTCCTGGCTTATAGTTAGGTGTCCTTTGTCAAATTCTCATTAATAGGATAAACAAGTTAGATTATGAAATAGCACATTACACTTGGCCATAGTTCAAGAGAGCTAGGCTCGAGAGTTCCCATGGTGGCTCAGCAGTAACAAACTGCTGAGGAGGATACTGGTTCAATCCCTGGCCTCACTCAGTGGGTTAAGGATCTGGCTTTGCCATGAGCTGTGGTGTAGGCCAACAGCTGCAGCTGTGATTCGACTCCTAGACTGGGAACTTCCATATGCCATGGGTGTGGGCCTAAAAAGGGGGGGGGAGTGAGAAAGGGAGTGCTAGGCTCTTTTTCTGGCCTTTGTGTCTCAAGAAATTAAAATAAAAATGTTCTTAACATGCTCATCTATAAAAATGGATCTATGAGTTCTTGTGCAACCTTATTGCATTTAAGGTGATCCATACTATCACATGTGAAAATATTACTTTGCATCAAATTTTGATATATGGGAAATATATATCACATGCCTAGAAAGCACTAAACTAGAAAAAAAAACAGGGAACAAAAAGGCAACTTAGTGTATTTTTCAGTTAAGTCTAATTCAACAGCCGAGATGTTAAATACCCTCCTAAAATCTCTGTGTAGCCAGCTTATAAGGCTTAGGAGAAAGTTTAGAGGCTAGCAAAGAACAACTGCCAAAATGCCACAGTCCCTTTTTCCTGGCAGCATTAATGGAGCTCATAATAGCAAAGAGTGACAGCAGTCATGTCAATAACCACCAGCGTGGGAATAAGAGCTTCACAGTGCTTGTCTAGGCATGATGGAGCCCATACTATTTCTAATCGTGATGTTTTGTCCAAGATTAAATACTTGACTCAAGATTTAATCTCTAATACATGGGAGAACACAATCAAGGAAGAAAGAATTAAGGAAAACACTGATGAAAGATGTTATTAAATAATTAGGTGAATTTTCCATGTGGTGAAGCATTTTGAGGGGTCTGGCATTTCCAATAGCATTATTTTGGCCAGAGTTCCCCCAGAGGAGAATTATGTGATTAAATCATTCATTTCTTAAAAAAAGAAAAAAAAAGAACAACAGGCAAGGCTTCAAATGGAGAATAAACTGAACATATCTGATAAAATTCAAGGAGGTTTCATAGTATGCGGAGAATTGTTCAATATTTTCCAAAGTGATGAAGAATTTTACAAAGCTAAAAGGAAGGAGAGAGACATTCTCTATGGGCAAGGTGAGAAGATATTGGGGTTAGTGGTTAATATGGCCTGTCTTAAAATCGCTGCTGCTGGAGTTGATATAGTAACTAATTTAATTACTACAAACACAGTTCATTTCAACTGTGGGATTAAGATAGTTCAGTATATATTTCAACTTCTACCAATGAATCACAAAGGATGTAACAAATATTAACTACCACAGTTCCTGAGAAGTCAGTGATTTTTGCCAGTGGGGAAAGATAATGATTAACTTGTGTACAGATGCAGGGTGCCAATGGGGAGGAGCAACATGTATGAATTTACAGAGGGAGAATAATTTAATTTCCTTTTTTTTCTCTTGATGATTTGTAAAGGGGCAGGAATGAAGGACCAACAGCAGAGAAGCAATTAAATGACTAGGCACATCACAAGGATGCAGTGAGTATATCTATATCTATCTATCTATCTATCTATCTATCTATCTATACTATATACTCATATCTGTGTCAGTTATTGAGATAAAGAATAGTAGAAGCCCCATCCCTGCCTTTCAATGAGTCTGCAGTTTTTTTTTAAAGGCACTAATTCATATTGTTAATTTCGTCAGTCATTTTAATAATGCTGCAGTTACAAAAGAAAATACACTTATTTTTTAAGACATACATGCTGAAGTATTTAGGGGGTGAAACACCATGTATTTGTAATTACTGTAAATGAATCTGGAAAAATAAAGAGGTAGCAAATGTGGTAAAATGTTAACACTTTGTAAAATCTAGGTACTTGCTACATGAATGTTTGCTAGACTATACTCTTTGCTTTCCCATATGTCTTCAAACTTTTATAATAAAAGGTTAATTTTTTCTTTAACAAATCAGATTATTTGGGGAAAGTTAATTTGAATCATAAAAAAGTCTGACATCAAATTTTGATTTTTTTTTAAACTTTGATTCTTTATAGTAGTAGCTGAATCTAAGCTAGTTTTGCCTCATATATTCTTGACTGGCTAACCGATATATGCCTTGTTTAAAAAGGAATTACAGAATTTCAAGCCATTTAACAAAGTCAAATTAATTTAAAATAACAGCAACAATGTAAGAAGGAATGAAAACATGCATATTTTTATTCTTGTATGAGGTGGGCCACAAAGTGAACCTTAAGCTCTCTGGCAACAACATTAACAGGGGAATATTCAACACAATGTTTATTTGAAAAAAAATAAACCGGTTACTAAGAAAACACTATAATACCATTATAGCTAATATTTACTGAGCATTTACCACATATTTCAGACACAGTTCTAAGCACTTTTCATGTATAAATTCATTGAATCCTTACCACAGGAACTATTTTCTTTTCATTTTATAGGTGAGGAAATTGAGGCTCATAGAGGTCAAGCAACTTGCCAAAGTTCACATAGCCAGGAAGTGACAGAGTTAGGATTTAACCACAGCTAGTCTTACTAGAAAGCCCACATTTTAATTTGTAATTAAGACTGTTTCTCTTCCTGGTAAGTGCAACTTTTCCTAATAATGAGACCAGAGAGAAACATATTCCATGGGTTTTGTAGAACAAATAATAACATCCTCAAAAAATCATCTTTACTGTAAATATAGTGGCAAGTTTCATCAAGCTTGTCATGATGATTTATAATTATCCTATCTAGTATGTGTAGCAAATGGCTTCTTAGGTACTTACAAATGATGTGTTTTAAGTAGCTTAAACATACCTCCTTCCATCTGCTAACACTGTTAATCTTCCAAAAATAATTGTACCCCTTTTGTTCAGAGAAGTCTGATTCATCACATAATCTGAATTACTAGAGCTCAAATCTCTGACATGTTAAAAGTGGCAAAGCTCATTTAGACTTAATTTATACTTACAGTAGATAGGATCAGGTAAGGCAGTCTTTCGATGTTGTGATAGATTAATTAATGAAGTCAAATGGTGGGAAATGATTGCTGAGGAACCTAAGTGAATGTTAAATTCAGTTATGCTAGCATATTGTGAATTTCGTTGTGTACAAATCAACTAAGTACTCCACCACGTACACACCTCTATCTCCTTTCCTCTACTTCCTTCTCTTTTTTTTATAAAAAATTTATTGGAGTATAGGTGACATACATGTTGTGTTAGTTTCAGGTGTACAGCAAAGTGAATCAGTCATACATATACGTATGTACCCATTCTTTTGCAGAATCTTTCCCCACATAGACCACCACAGAGTATTGAATAAATTTCCTTGAGCTATTTAGTAGGTCCTTGTTACCAATAGATTTTGTACATAGTAGTGTATATATGCCAATCCTCACCTCCCAATTTATCTCTCCCTATAGCGTTTCCCCATTGGTACCCATAAGTTTGGTTTTGAAATCTTTGAGTCTGTTTCTGTTTTGTGAGTAAGTTCTTTTGTGTCATTTTTATTAGATTCCACATATTAGTGATCTCATATGATATTTGTCTTACTCTGTCTGACTTCATTTAGTATGATAATCTGTAGGTCCATCATGTTATTTGTATGGACACTTAAAAATCCAAGGCAATCTTTTTTTTTTTTTTGTCTTTTTGCCTTTATGTAGAGCCGCACCCATGGCATATGGAGGTTCCCAGGCTAGGGGTCTAACAGGAGCTGTAGCTGTCGGCCTTCGCCACAGCCACAGCAACGCAGGATCCGAGCTGCATCTACAACCTACACCACAGCTCACGGCAATGCTGGATCCTTAACCCACTGAGCAAGGCCAGGGATCAAACCCGCAACCTCACGGTTCTTTGTCGGATTTGTTTAACCACTGAGCCACGAAGGGAGCTCCTCCAAGGCAATCTTGAGAAAGAAAAACAGAGCTGGAGGTATCAGGCTCCCTGATTTCAAACCATACTACAAAGCTACTGCCATCAAAACAGCATGGTACCAGCACAAAAACAGAAATATAAATCAATGGAACAGGTCAGAAAGACCAGAAATAAATCCACACACCTATGGTCAGTTAACCTACATAAAGGAGGCAAGAATACACGGGGAAAAAGACAGCCTCTTCAGTAAGTGGTGCTGGGAAAACTGGACAGTCACATGAAGAAGGAAATTAGGACATTCTTACACCATGAATAACAACAAACCTCAAAATGGATTAAAGACCTAAATGTAAGACTAGATATTATAAAACTCAGAGTAAAATGTAGGCAGAATACTCTTTTTTAAAATTGCAGCAATATCATTTTGAATCCTTCTCCCAGAGTAATGAAAATAAAAACAAAAATAAACAAGTGGAATCTACTTATTTCTTATTCACCTTCTAAGTGAAGTCAATGCCTAAACTTCTATTTAGAGAATATCTCAATGATGACTGTGCAATAAACGTGATGCACAGGACATGGATCTTTTCTTAAAATCTAGAATTATCTGATTATGTAAAATGAAAAATTAAGATGAGCTGTCATTAAATCACAACATTATAGCACTTCAAAGTCTGGGTTTGTTCACATCAGGAACACTGGTCATTCACATACTGAACTGGGAAGGAGGCATGGGAAACAGGTGGCCTATTACTAGATCCATTAAACAAGAGATTTATGCATTACATATCCATCTTGAGGCAATTAGGCTGATCATTCCTTTTTTTTCTTATGGCTTCATTGAAAACTCCTGGCAATAAAACAATTTTAATGTCAGCATCCTAGCATTTATCCATGATATCAAAGGTAATGGACTTCCCTCTATTCACTCTTGCCCTGAGAAATTCATTACTTCCAAGGCAGAGTCACTGTTCTGAAAGATGTGTAAATATGAGAGGTCTAGGGTATGAATTGCAGATATGATGCGTGAGATAATTTGTTGTGATTGTCAAAGCATTGTTTGTTAATTTAAAAAAACTCTATTACCTGCTGAACTTTTATCATTTAATAAGACAGGGCTGCTAATATGGATTTGAACACTTAATCTGTACCGGGCTGTGTATAAAACATGTTATGGGCCTTATTTTACTTAATGCTTACAACTGTAATAATTATGATCATTATCAGTATTGTATAGATGTAAAAACTGAGGCTAGGAGAGGTTACGTAAGTGATCCAACGTCATCTATTTAGGAAATAGTGGAACCAGGACTTAATTTCAGACAGCTTAACTCTGAACTCACTACCATGCTATATCATTTGTGGTAGCATGATATACAAATATTTGGGGGAAAAAGAAAAAAAATAATGTTATAGATAAGTATTTCCTCATCTTGCCTCTACGTTAGAACTACATAGCAAACTTCTAAAAAATCCTGATATCCAGACTATACTCTGGGCCAGCTACATCAGTATCTCTGGTAGTGATATCAGGTATCAATACTTTTCAAGCTGTTACTATTGACTATAATATCTAGACAAGATTTAGAACCACTAAACTAGAACCAAGTCATGGAGTAAATAGAACTCTTTATTTTCCCTATGTGGGACACATAAAGTATCCCAGAAAAGGGGTGAGGTGGGATTGAACCTACAGACATGTAATTACCGGTCTCAACACTGATTGTTAGAGTAATGTATGCAGACAAGCATGTCATGTTACTTGTTTATAAATAATGCCAAATGTCCAGATGGTTCTAAATTTGGTCGATGTATGGTTTTGAATATTCAGCTGCTTGACATTATGTAAGAAATTCATCTTGATGACTAAATAAAATCCAATTTTTTACCTAATGTGTTAATACACGGAAGTACTAATATAGCTATAAGACCTATCATTAAGACTCAGATACACTTTATGTAAAATCACCTCTTTCAAACCATATAATCCATTTGGCAAAGTTTGATGACACTGCCTACAAGATTGCCATTGACACAGAATAAAGTTCCAACTCTTGAAACACAAGGTTTGAATTCAATTAAAATTTGTTAATGGTGCACCATGTACCTAGTGCTTGATTTAATACATATTAGGGGTATATGATATTAAGACTAAGATAATAGTCAAGTCAAGACTTTTCAAGAGGATCAACTGTAATAACTTATGTGAAAGTGCTGGTCAATAATAAGTGATAGAAAATATTAAAAATTAAAATTGATTCAATGAAATTTATACAAACCATGCATATACCCTGTGGGCCAGTGGGCTGTACTTGTCTATACAACTACTAAGTGACTTCTTATATTACTTAGTAGTGAAGATGATTTACATCACCAAGACGTGCAGCTTCATGATGAGCATCTAAACATCAGATGATCATTCTTTTTAAGTGTCTTGGTGTCATAAAACTGCAGTTAAAGAGTAAGTCACAGTCTATTTGCTCTTCCCTAGTCCCATTTTGTTGTTGTTACCCTCCTCATCTCCTTATGAGTTCCTGGCCCATTTAATGCATCTGGCAAAACCCAGATGCCCCAAACTTGAATTCCCTTGCTCTGTTAAAAAGAGCTATAATAGAGAAACTATCTGGGTAACATCTCAGCTAAATGTAATGTGATAGAGGAGTCTAAGGAGTTGCAGTTTTAGCAAGCACAGCTTTGTAGCCACATTCCTGATTTGCAAGTTTCCCTTCAATTCATTTGGGCTCACACAAATGAATTTGGACTCACTAAGTCTTTTTCCGCTTAAAGTTTTGCATAACTTATGCAATTAAATATCTGTGTTGGACTAATTTAGGCAAATGGGTTGGTCATAAACTGTTGCTTCAAGAAGAAAATAAATATGGCACAATTTTATGATAAAAAGAGGCAAAAATGTATAATATTGACTGTGTCATGGTTTAAAATTGAATAAAGAAGAATGTAAAGCTTTGGGGATAGTTTTCTTATGCAGCTGACAGAACTCAAAATAATATCATTTTTATAAATCAAATTTTACAGGTGATTAATCTACAATAAATACAAATTAAAGTGGCATGGAAAACAATTTCTAAAACTATATTAAAACACAGCCCAAAAGCAATATCTGAAAACTATGTGAGCATGATCATATATCTCAAAATGTAAATGATGATACCAATTCATTGACAAATGAGGTGTAAGTTCTATGAATATAAAGGAAAGATTATTCTGGTTCAAAGTGATGAAAAGGTAAATGGAATGATCCATTCCAGACACTTAATTCCTGTAGCATTAATGGGTCCTCCACTAAAAACTGTACAACTCAAGCAGTTCTAATCAGGGAGAACAATCATGTGGCATATAAAGGAAGAAGCCTAGTCAGATCAGCCATCAAAAAAACTGCTAATATTGGATAAGGATACTTGGTACCTTACATTTAATATTTTCAGACAATTCACAATTAACTTCTGAATATGTTCCAAAAAAGTATCAATTTTAAGAGAACAAAATAGAATTCAGTTTTCTGGGATGTGTTTACAGTGAAAATCAGGATTCTGTAGTCAGATAAATGTTGAAAAATCTGGGTAAAATAAAGTAAAACAATTTTAATTAATGCAGGGCTTCTCTTAGGCTTTAATATACCTTATAAATTGAAAACCAAACCACACCTTACTGTCTATATTAACATGATTTTGCTATTTCATTGTCTTTATTAGCATTTTTTTACTCTTCCAGGACTAGCCTGTCCATGCAAATGGTCTGATTATTTATTACAGGAGATTCCTGAAAAATACTCACTCACTATTCAGTGAAAATCATCTAACAGATAGTTTGGGTCCTAAGATTCTTTAAATCCTATGTTCAACATCCTTACTTTGCCGCTTCCACCAATCGTGGACTATTATATCATGATTCTTACATAATCTTAGTCAACCCCCCATGTTTAAATACCCACTAAAAAACACATTTCCAGGTTTTAATAAATTCTGTTCTTATCTCCCCATTCTAAAGTACAGTCCAAGTCTTGTGAAGGTATCTAAGAAATAAACCCAGCTTTGCCTTATTCACTAGTTGTGTTGGTGATATTTGGGGAGGCATCATTACAGAATCTTCAAGAGGACATTATAGCACATATTATTGTAGAAATTTGTTTGACTCTCCCCAACATATGCATACTTGCACATGTATATTAATGTGTGTGTACATAACACCTTGCATATTCTTATATTTTGATAAGGGCTGATATAATAGAAAGAGTCTTGGACTAATATCAGGAAATCCGAGTTCCAGGTTTTAACTACTTGTGATTTGGGGGTAAATCCCGTCCCTTATCTGGGCTTTAATGTTCCTCATCTGTAAATGAAATGATAAGACTAGATGTTCTCTCAACATGTAGTTGATTACTAATCTTTTTGTTCTACCAGGGCACTCATGGTGAAAGATGTACAGATGTCTGAGTTGTAGCATAAGGCAGGTTGTAGATTATAAATAGTTCCTGGCACACTAGCCTTTTTCTCTCATTAAAGAATTAAGTTAAAAATGTAAGCCAGTGAGTAATGTAATTATAGAGCTATACTTGAATCTGTTCATAAATTTTACTAGTTGGCATATGTCGCTAGTAAATAGTAACCTGGCGGCTGAAAATAAAATCAAATTCACACAATACCTGGTATTGAGCTCAAACCCAGCAGATGCACAGCAAGTCATGACAACTGTTAACTGGAGGTCTGCAAACTCATTGCTACTAATATTTTTCTGGACTGGTGATTGGCTGCCTCCTCGTTTTTAGAGAGCTTAAAAATGATGCTAAGTATATCATCTTACATTTGTACAGAACTTTACATTTTGCTGGCCTATTTTGCTTACATTCTTACTGAATCCATACAATAAAGGTGACATATAGGTGAAGAAGGTAGTTATTTCTCTAATTTGGGGGATGGGGAAGGAGTTTCACAGAAGTAAACTTGCTTAAGTTTATATAATAGAAGACCCAGTAGTCAAGTACAGATTTTCAGATTCCATTTCTTTGTTTTTTCCATCAGAATATTTTTTCCTTTCATAACTCTTTAATATCAGAACTTGTCATATTAGAGGCATACATAAATCTATTTCTTTTTATTTAGTAAATTTGACAAGTTACATTTTGTAAATTTATGGTATACAGCATAATTACTTTAATACATTTATATATTTTAATATAATTGCCACTGAGGCAAACTTTTCACACCACATCATGTGCAACAACCCAGATGGTCCTTGAGCACATTATGTGAGATACGTCAGACAGATTCTAATTCTCTATCTTTTCTCCTCCCCTCAAAATTTCCTCCTATTATCACTTTGTCCACCAAAATATTTTTGAATCCAGTGGTCTCTTCATTGGTTCTTTCTTCATCCTTTCATTCATTCAATAGCTATTCATTGTTCATTCCTCTTCTTGATTTTTCTACCTTATTCAATACTTTTAACCATTCCATTTACCTTGTTATTTCTCACTCCGTTGCTATTTATCTGTCGCCTTCTCTAACTCCTTTTCCCTTCAGGTTCCCTAAAATGTGTTTCTCTAAACTCTGACTTTGACATTTTTCTATTATCTCTTTGTACTTCACCCTTTGGCAATTTCATTTCACTTTAAGACACTGATTATCATATCTGTATGGATGACACCCAAATCTCTCTTTCAGGTATGAGAAAAGTACAGATAAAATGCTATAAAAGCCTGAATAAAGAAGTCAACTTTCAGATTTTACCTTGTTTTCAAGGGATAATAAAGTGGAAATCAGAAATTTCCTGGTGAGGAAGTAGGTTTTCAGTGGGGCCTTAAAGTCTGCAGTAAAATTTGAATAAGCATAAACAGTAGAAAAGGCTTTTCAATAGAGAGAACAGGGTGAACAAAAATTGGTGGGAAATGACAGAGCACGTGTGGGGAACAGCAAGCATTTCACTTTGCACTATAAAACGATCAAATGCAGTAGTGAGAATTAATGTTTGCTGAGATTTGAGGGGGATCTTAAGTGATAACCATGGGACTTTGACTATATTTGAGCTTAAGGTACTAGTAGAACTACGAGGTTGAATCATCCAGCAGGGAGCAGCATAAGTGAAATTAGAATCAGAAAGAAAATTTGCTACTATGTTTACAGTATTATATCTGGTTGTTTCTTTAGTTTCTTGAGAGAATGATCAGTGAACATTTCATATTGATTAGCTACTCCATTATTAGCATTTAGTGTTGATATCTTGGAGTTAATAAGAGAACAAATGGTGCCTACTTATTCACTACCAAAACACTCTTGTTCTTTGACTTTACGACCTTACATAATATATTTCTTGTACCTAGTGGAAAGGACTCTAGTCTGACAATTTGGAGCCCGATTTCAAATGTTCTGCTAGTACTGTCCTAAGTGGTTTTGCTGTATCTCCTCTATGCCTGGAGTCCTGTTCAAACCTCCAATCTGGGTCAGGTGCCCCTCTTCTGAAATATTTTAGGATTGTGTACACATCTCTATCATATCACTACTCATTGTGCACTTGGGCTGTTGGATCCTGCTGGAAAAGGGCTATGTATTTTACTTCTGTATCACCAGGCATGTGCCTAAGACACAGTGGACACTAAAAATAGCACCCAGCGAATGTAGAAATGACTATTACTCCAAAGTCATTTTTAAATATCACTACTGATTTTGCATTTATTTGTTTCCTAAGTGCATGATGCTCTAATTAGTAGAGTGTGGTATCAAATGGAGTCTGCCCTCAAATAGCAGGTGTTTTCATTGCCCCCACCCCAAAGGCATTCATTGCAGCCAAGTGTTTGAGATCCTGGATATCCAACAACTGGATGATTCCTGATTTCTCCTCCAGATGTCATACCATCTTGCAATTAGTCTCTCCATGTTCTGCTGTCAAAGTCAACTCTGAATAACTTGCTATGGCTTTTGAAAACAGTGCAGTGGGTTCAGAAGGATGGATTAAATGAAAACTCTCTGTCCAGGGTAAGAGGAATAAAGTTGCATCTTGCCCAATCACTGCAGTAAGAGTTAATTGCTGTCTAAACAAACAGTATGCACTCGAGGAGACCATAGCTTGGGAAAACCATCGTTATCATCTGTCCCAAGACCCTGAATCACATATTCAAAAGAAAATGTTTGAACTTCCAAAATATTTATTCATACCGGCTTTATACTCCTCTCATAAACACATTCTTACACCTCAAAAATTTCTAACCCCACTGCCAACCCCACAAATTCTGTAGGAACAGATTTTCTGTGAATCCAAGTACAGCTCAGAAAGTGTTCTTGTCACATATACTAAGACAAGTCACAAGGATAAAGGTATAATTCATACAGGTTTATATATTTTTCCATTTGCTTTGATGGTAAGCTAGATCCATTTCCCCAATGCCAAGTCACAAAGCAGACTTCAAGGTATTCAGATCATAGCTCTTCCACCCTCCATTCCTCCTGGTCAAAAGTTCCTGGTTTTCTTTTCTACCACACCCCTAGCAGTAATCTCTGCCCAGTCAAGACAGACTTGTACAATAACTTGAGCAAGTCTTTTCTTCTCTCTCCTGCTTTAAACATTCCAAGGACAGCTCAGATCCTTGGGATTCACTGAAGATTCCCTTGATCACTCAAGCCTGCAATGAACTCCCCAAACACTTATCAGCTATTGCATTCCAGTCTTGCTCCATCCTGCTAATCCTTACTTGTCAGTTGATTAAATTTTAAAACCTAAATGTCCAAGTCAGAAAATAATCTAATATCCTCACTGATATTCCTTCTCAGTAGTAGAGCTGGAAAATGAACACACAAGAAGATGCTAGAGTAGTCTGATGATAAACAGAGGTTTCTAACCTGGGTTCCAAGACACTATGATTTTTTTGATATTATACATACAATTTTCAGTTTATGGATCATTACTTTCTCTACGTCGTATGTACAGTTTTCATTAGGTTCTCAAAATGATCTGGGTTTGCCACATAGTTAAGAGCTATAGTGGTTTTTGTCTTCTGGCTTTATCAGAAAAATCTTGGTCTGTGGTTCTGTCTTCAGCTGAAAGGATGTTGTGATCGGTGAGCATACTTCCTCTCTGACTGCCCAGGAACTGTAAAGGAGGAAATGGCTACAAATCTATGGATGCCCCCAAAGAAGAGAACTCTGTGCTTAGAGCCTAGAGCACAGAGTTCTAATAAATACTAATATCATTAGTATTTTTTTTCCTGAGATGTTTATAATGCTGGAAATTTAAAAAGCTCTTCTTATGTACTGCCTCCATTCCTACCCTAACTCTGTCATTTCTCCCATGTCTCCTTCTCCTCAACCTTGATTTGATTGATTTGCCCTAGCAGGATCTGCCCTGGAGCCTGACAAAGTTAATGTTTTAAACAAATTAAAGAAAGCAGAACCTTTGTTTATTTACAGTGGTTAAGTGGTGCAGCTGGTCTTTAAGGAACTTGGTTAGGTAAAACTACATACCAAAACTTCTATTAACTCTTTCTCCCTTTTTGTGGCTACCCCCATCCCACTGCACAACAGTAGTTTCTCTTCAAAACTCATCTTTTATTGGCCACTTTTGATTCCTGGTATATTTCCTTTATACTTCTGGGAAAAGCTCACATTTCTTTTAGTTAACAATAAATAATGCAATGTCTATTTCTAACAACATTCTATGTTTTTGGAGTTTTGTAGTATCTATTTCAAAGTCTTACTACATGTATAATATTTTTACCATGTTCGGCAGGCATCTTTCTTTTCATTTGGTAAATGAATAAACTAAGGCACAGAAGGTTCTGGCAACTTGCTAGAAATAATCTCTTGTTGCCCCACTTGCTTCCAGATTATACTGGATCACATCAGAAATAATAAGCACAGGGGTTCCAGTGGTTATTGCTTGTAAATGACAAACTGGGAGAGGCAGTTTCTCAAGGAGTTTTCTGGTAAGAGAATCTCTTAGTTGGTCAAAGCTTGAAGGCAGAAAATTCACCAGATATCAAATTTTTCTCAGAAAATACCCACTGGGAATAGATGGGTATTCGTTAAAACCAGATGGTTTCCGATTCATCACTCTTCTAAAAACCCATAGATTTGCAGTTAGTGGGCACTAGCCTTCTCTAGTCTATTGTCATTTTGATTTGGTAGAGAATCTAAATCAGATTTGATGGAGTCAGCTTAAACTTTTAAACATTGCCGGTTTCGATCTAAGGTAGAGCTAGATATGAAAAGTTTATACACATGCCTGCCAGCTGTTCTGTTGTTTCCTACTTAATTTGATAATCATCTGTTACTGTCGACAAAAAAGTTAGATATCTTTATTTTCTTTCTTCTTAAATGTTCTGAATTTTTGAAAGAATACCCAACACATGCCATAAACTATGACAGAATTATTATGAAGCGTAATGTTTCCATGAAATTTTGAGGGAAAGGCTAGAAAAGTGCTGAATTGTTGCTTCTGGCAATAAGTAGACTTGGAAGTAATAACCTCATTTTGCATGTCAACTGACCCAAACCCTGAAGGTAAATGATGTCATCAGACCTTCAGTGAATTAGGGTGAATTTAGAAACTATTCATAGAAGAGTTTAGGAAAACAGAGATGCTACACTTTTAGAGGAAAGCAAGTCCCAGTCAAGAATGATCTTAAGTCTTGAGTAGGCAACTGTCCAGGAAAACCCATTTCTCTCAATTGATAGAATTTAGTAATTCTTTTAAAAAAGTTAAGTAAAATAAATATATCAAATTAAATAAGCACTGCATTATTGAGTACTCTTGTTTATTTATTTTTTGTGCCCATGTGTTTTCAGAAAAGCCATATAAAAGAATATAGGGTTGGCTAAAACCTTTTTCTTACATGTAGTCATCTGTTTCTCTTGACAATATGTTAGTATAAAGAGAAAAAGATCTATAACTGCTGAATTTTTAAAAATCGAATTTGTTTGTGAATACTCTCTGACCTTAGTTTGAAGGAAGATGTATTGAATTTTCTGAAACTATTTTCATCTCATGAATTTCATTTTTTCATTAATCATGGTGTGTTAAATCAATAACCAAATATGATTTTATTTTTACACCTTTATAAGGCTTTCCACACAAGTAAATCCACAAATCAGAAAAAGAAAAATGATGCTAAATAATGCATTCTAATTTTCAGCTCAGAAAATGCAGTTATTAATACTTCATTGGCCTGATGAGAGGAAGAAAAGCCACAGCTGAGTACAACTTTGTCCTCCATGTTGCCAAAACATAACAGATAACGGTGTCTTATCTATAGGAAAACACCAGGAAAATATTGTCTTGTGGACTCAGAGAGATAGCTCAATTATAATGGAACCTACCCAAAGAATCTAACACCACTTCTTACCACTGACCTAAAGTCAATAAGAAATCACCAAGATAGTCAACCAAGAGGGCAAAGGAAAGTTCAGGACCAGATGGCTTCACTGTTGATGTCTACCAAACATTTAAAGAAGAACTAATACCAATCCTTCTGAAAAAAAAAAAAAAAAGGAGGGGACACTTCAAAACTCATTTTATGAGGCCATTTGTGTCCACCCAGGGATGGTTCCGTGATTTGGACTTCCCATGTGGCTCATAACAAAATTCATTTTATGAGTCCAGAATTACCCTAATACCAAAGCCAGAGGATACCATAAGAGAATAAAATTTCAGGTCAACACCCCTGGTGAATATAAATGCAAACTGAATTCAATAATAAATTAAAAGGATTATATACCACTATGAAGCAGGATGTATTCCAGGGGCGCAAGTCTGGTTCAATATTGATAAATCAAACAATGTGATATACTACATTAATAAAGTGAAGAAAAAAATCATACAACAATCTCAAAACATGTAGAAAAAAAATTTCATATCCTTTGATGATAAAACCTCTCAACAAATTAGGAACAGAAGGAAAGTACACCAGTATAACAAAGGCTATATATAGCAAGCCCACAGCTAACATCATTTTCAATGGTGAAAAACTAAAGGTTTTCCTCTAAGGTTAGGAAAAAGACAAGGATGACCACTCTTTCCACTTTCATCAACATACTATTTGAAGTCCTATCCAGAGAAATTAGGCAAATAACAGTAACAATAATAAATAAATAAATTGCATCCAAATCAAAAAGGAAGAAGCAAAATTGTCTGTTTTTGCAGATGACATGTCATATATAGATAATCCTAAAAATTGCACCAAAAAACTAATAAAAATTTAGTTAATTTGCAGGATAAAAAATCAATATATAAAAATTAGTTGCCTTTCTATACATCAACAATGAATGGCTAGAAAGAAAATAATTCCATTTACAATATCATCAAAAAGAATAAACTACTTAGAAATAACATAAACCAAGGACGTGAAATATCTATACACTGAAAACTATACGACATTGATGAAAGAAACTGAAGAAGACACATATCAATGAAAAGATATACTGTGTTCATGGACTAGAAGAATTAATATTGTTAAAACGCCCACATTACCCAAAGTGATCTACAGACTCAATGCAACACCTATCAAAAATCCAATGGCATTTTTATAGAAATAGGACAAGCAATCCTAAAATATGTATGGAATCAAAAATAGTCAAATAGTCAAAATGATCTTGAGAAAGAAGAACAAAGCTGGAGGAATCATACTTCCTTACTTCAATTTATATTATGAAGCTATAGTAATCAAAACAGTATGGTATTGGCATAAAAAAAAAAAACAGACATATAGATCAATGGAAAAATATACAGAACCCAGAAATGAACCTATGCATATACAATCAGTTAATTTACAACAAAGGAGCCAAGAATATACAATGAGAAAATAATAGTCTCCTATATAAATGGTGCTGGGCAAACTGTAGAGCAAAATGCAAAATAATGAAACTGAATTGCTGTCTTACACTATACACAAAACTTAACTCAAAATGTATTAAAAGTTGAATGTTAGACCTGAAGTCATGAAACTAGAAGAAAAAATAAATGGTAAGCTCCTTGACACTAGCCTTGACAGTAATTTTTTGGATTTGACACCAAAAGCAAGGGCAATGAAAGCAAAGATAATTAAGTGGGACTACATCAAACTAAAAGGCTTCTGCACAGCAAAGGAAAGTATCAACAAAATGAAAAGACAACCTACTGAATGGGGGAAAATATCTGCAAATAATACATCTGCTAAGAGGTTAATATCCAAAATGCTTAAGGAACTCATACAACTCAATATTAAAAATGGACAAAGGATCTGAATAGATATTTTTCCAAAGAAGACATGCAAATGACCATCAGCTAGGTGAAAAAGTACTTGACATTACTAATCATCAGGGAAATGCAAAAATCACAATTAGATATCACCTCATCTCTCTTAGGCTGTATGTTATCAAAAAGACAAAAAATACCAAGTGCTGGCAAGGATATGGAGAAAAGCAAACCTTTATGCACTATTGGTGGGAATGTAAACTAGTACAGCCACTATGAAAAACAGCATGGATGTTTCTCCAGAAATTAAATACAGAACTACCACATGACTCAGCAGTTCCATTTCTGAGTATATATCCAAGGGAAATGAAATCATTATCTTGGAGAGATAGCTGTGCATTCATATTCATAGCAGCATTGCTTATATTAGCCAAAGTACAGAAATAACCTGTTTGTAGACAGATGAATTGATAAAGAAAATGTAATAAGTATAATGTGTGTATATATACACACGTGTGTGTGCACACATACATGCACAGGAATATTATTCTACTTTAAAAAAGAAGGAAACCCTGTCATTTGTGATAACATAGATGAACTTGGAGGGCATTATGCTAAGTGAAATAAGCCAGACAGAGAAAGACAAATACTGCATGTTATCACTTATATGTAGAGCCTAAAAAAAGTTGAAGCCATAGAAACAGAGAGGGAAAAAGTGGTTGCTGGGGCTCACGGGTAGGGGAAAATAAGGAAAGTTTGGTGAAAGAGTACAAATTTTCTATTATGAGATGTATAAAGACTGAGGATGTATAGTTGATAACACTGTATTATTTAATTGAAATTTGCTGAGAGAGAACTTCAATGTTTTAACCAAAAAAAAAAAAAAAAAAAGACTAAATAATGAGGTGATGGACGTGTTAATTAACTTGATGGGGAAATTATTTTACAATGTATATGCATATCAAATCATCACATTGTACTTTAAATGTCTTCTAATTGTATTTGACAATTATATCTCAAAAAATTTTACTTAATCTAACATGAAAACAAAAGAAAACAAACCACAGAGAAGTAGTGAAAGGGCCCATGTCCAACTATAATATCTACCTTGAGAACTGTTTGATTGAAGCAAATTTAATTATCCATGAAAACAAAAGCTGCCTGTGACAATTTTTTCACCCAGAAATGCCATATGGTTAAACTGAAATTAAGGAGAAAATCTTTAAAAGTTTGGAATTAGAATCTTGAAGCATTTGCATCATATATATATATATATATATATATATATATATATTTTTTTTTTTTTTTTTTTTTTTTTTTTTTTTTGTCTTTTTGCCTTTATGTAGGGCCGCACCCGTGGCATATGGAGGTTCCCAGGCTAGGGGTCTAACAGGAGCTGTAGCTGCCGGCCTTCGCCACAGCCACAGCAACGCGGGATCCGAGCCGCGTCTGCAAACTTCACCACAGCTCACGGCAACGCCGGATCCTTAACCCACTGAGCAAGGCCAGGGATCGAACCCGCAACCTCATGGTTCTTAGTCGGATTCGTTAACCACTGAGCCACGAAGGGAACTCCACATATATTATTTTAAACTTAATTTCAATCAAATTTCCTGTTCCTCTGTTAGCTATTACTGAAGGAGCCAATCACTTGAAAAAAAGGACTTTTTTTATATATGCTTATAATGGAACGCATATATAAGCATACAATAGTTCAATATAAGAAACAAAATAAATTCTTTGAGAAACATTCATTTCAGCAAGGGATATTAACGGTCTTATCCACTTGGATGTTTATTTCAAGATGTTTGCAACAAAGAAGAGATAGCGTTTTGCTCAATTCTGTGATAAACAGAATACGCTAAGATAATCATTTTCAAAGCTAAAGTTGAAATATTAATTTTGTTGTTAGTTCACCTGGCTACCAAGTTCATGGGTCCAGTTACAAAGGCAAGTTCATGGGTTCAGTTTTCAAGGCGAATAAGCTTCTCTCTAGTGCATCTCCACATTCACTGTCTCAGTCTGTAATCCTGATCTTGGCCAATGAAATGCTGGCTACTATTATGGAAGGAATATAATGTTGTTAGATGAGTAGAAGTTCAGGAAAAATTCCTCCTTATGACTAGGAAAACAACTCACAGCAGTTGCCCTGGTGAGGCTAGGTACATAGAGCTTGTTTTGTACATACAGGATAGTACAAAATAGTCTTTTGAAAATATTTTTTCTAGAAAATCCCTTCCAACTTTCAAGAAGCAGGATTCAAAAACACTTGCAGCAGAAAAGAAATGAATAAAAGTAGACATCATTCATACTCATGATGCCCTCGTGGACCTGGAGCTACAAAGCTAGTGCAATAGAAAATAGTTATCTCAAAATGCCCATTTTTTTTCTAAAATCCTTAAGAACTGATTAAATAGAACCAGTGAAAAACAGAAAAATACTTATAAGTGGAATGATCTCTAAGACTGGCATACCTTATAAAGCTCAATCAGCTCTTGATGTGTATCCACTCTCTATATACATGTGAGTGTTCAACTTGAATACCTATCTAGTCAGTGTGATCGAGGGAAATTTTACTTCTTATTGAAATACAGTTGATTTACATATTATGTTAGTTTCAGGTATACAGCAAAGTGATTCGGGAACTGTATTGTTTATATCATATCAACAGAGTAGTCTACTAAATGTGCCCTCTATATCATTTTGTTTCCTCTTTTAGCACAATGCAGTTTTACCCTAAGGTAAAGTGGATTCATTATCTACTACTACTTTGACAATTTATCATAAACTTGGTGGCCTAAAGTCACAAAAATTATTATTTTTACCTTTATTGAGGTATATTTGATATACAAAGTTGCTCACACTTAATGTATAGATCTTGATGAGCTTAGACATATGCTTATACTCTTGATCTATCACCACACAAGCTACTGGACATATCCACTACTTACGAAAATTTTATATGCCCTTTTATATCATTTGTTTGTTGTGGTAAGAACAGTTAACATAAGATCTTTCTTTTTTAATGTATTTTAAAATTCACAATACCATGTTGTTAACTGTGGTTATACAGCTGATTTCTAGAACTTATTCATCTTACATAACAGAAACGTTATACACACTGAGGAAGAATCTCTCACTTTCTTCTTTACGCATCTTTTGGCAAACACTATTTCATTCTCTGCTTCTATGAGTTTGACGTGTTTAGATGTGAACTATAAGTTAAATCATACATTATTTGTCATTGTACAATTGGCCTATTTTACCTAGCGTAAAGTCTTCTAGGTTCATTTATATTGTTGCAAATGGCAGGATTTTCCTCTTTTTTAAGATTGAATAATATTCCATTGTAGTTATTTCTACATTTTCTTTATCTGCTCATCTGTCAATAGACATTTGGGTTTTTTCCACATCTTGGTTATTGTGAATAATGTTGCAATGAACATGAGGGTGCAGGTATCTATGTGATATTTTATATTACAATTATTTTGTGTATATATTCAGAAGTGGGATTACTGATTCATATTGCAGTTGTATTTTTAATTTTTTGAGTAACATCCATATTGTTTTCCATAGTGGACACACTATTCTACATTTCCACTGAGAGTATCTGGGGCCTAATTTCTCCACATCCTTACCAACACTTGCTGCTATCTTTTGAATTTTGAAAAATACAGTAGTCATTCTGACAGGTCTTAGGCAATATCTCATTGTAGTTTTGATGTGCATTTCCCCAATGCTTAGTGAATGTGAACACCTTTTCATATACTAGTGGCCACTGTGTGTCTTGTTTGGAGAAATACCTGTTCAAGTCTTTGGCTCAATTTTAAAATCAGTATTTTTTGTGCTGGGTTGTTTCGTTTTTGTTTTTGCTATTTAGTTCTAGGTAATTTCTATATAGTTTAGATATTGTTATCTTCAGATAGATGGCTTGAAAATATTTCCCCCTATTCCGTAGGTTGCAAATGTATTATACTATAGTTCTGTAGGTCAAATTCTGACATGGGTTTCACTTGGGCTAAAATCACCATGTTGGCAGGGCTGCATTCCTTTCTTAACACTATGGGGGACAATCTGTATCCTCGCCTTTTCTAGATTTTAGCACCTCGTGTTCCTTGGCTAGTGGGCTCTTTTCTCCATTTTCAAAGCCAACAACAGTGTGTTGAGCCCATCTCACATCACATCATTCTGACCTATTCCTCTTCTTCCAGTTATGAGGACACTTGTAATTTCATTGGGCCCACCCAGATAATATAGGATAATTCCAGCTATAATCTTTATTTCCCTTTATCATGTTAAATAACATGTTCACAAGTTTAAGGGATTTGGATATGGACATCTTTTGAGAGGGCATTATTCTATTTACCACATGGGATAAAGTTCAGCACTACCATACAGAATCCATTTGACTTTCATACAAAACTCATATCTAGACTTTTGAAAGATGTGTTTAGTGAGATGTTTGCAGGTATAATGCACACAAGTATACAAATGGATGCATCACACCCACATACACATACACAAAACACACACATTCTCACACAAATTATTCCAAGGTAAAATATGTTAAGGAAATGATAGATTAACCAAAATGCAATAAGCTTTTTTATTACATGATATTGCAGAGATTTTGATGGATTAAATAATATTCATCATTCACTCCAAGATGGAAGAGGACATGATTATAAAATGCTTGTTTGTGAGTGTATTATGTTGGACTTTTGGAAAACAATACCCTAAGGTTTTTAACATCTAGTTTCAGTTGCTCATAGAGACCAGAACTAATAAGATCCACTGGCTAACACTGCAATTGGTCTGTTCTTTGACTATTTAACTGCATTTAATTGGTTTTCCCCTTTAAAAGGTTGTTTACTTGTTACTATTTCACTCTTCACTGTCAGCAGAACGTGGAGACATAGCACATACAAAAATACATGGGCTTATATCTCTTATTTTATGAAATTAAATATGACATATGTTTTCAAACATGTTAACTCATGATAAAACTGTTATTTTTTTGTCAGCTAGAGGCTACAAATGAGGGTCAGGCTTTATAAAGGCTAATCATCATCTCTCCAGTTTATGTCCATAGCCATTGTACATAGTCCTCATGTTGGTCAGTGAAAAGCTGACTTTTTGTCATAAGTTCCTCAAACTTTTGCATGGTCGACTCATTCATTTCCTTCATTTTTCAGCCTAAATTCTGCTTCTTCAGTGAGGTCTTTTTGATGACTCCATAGGAAGCAGCATTTCCTAGTTATTTTATATCATATCATCTTGTTATTTTCCTTCATAGAAATTATTAGAATCTGTGAGTATCTTATATGTTTGTTTTCCTACCTAATAATTATCTCCTTCCCCAGTGAAAAAGTAAGTTCCATGAGGGCAGGGACTTTGTTGGTCTTGTTTACTGCTGCATCTCCAAGGGTTAGAATTGTGCCTGACACAAAGTAAGTAATCAATAAATATGTGATTACTGAATGACTGAATCCTGATTTTATGTATTAGAAGAAGAAGCTAGCTATTGAGGCAAAATTATTTGCCTGATATCACCAAGCCTCTTTATGACACAAATAGGACCATATCGATTATCTGCTAATGCTTAGAGAAGTGTTCTTTGCTTTATAGAACATAATTTGCTAATTACTAATCTGTAGATCTACTGTGATTTAGTTGGTAGTTACTAGTCAATACTTTCTCCCACTGTTTTGAGAATGAATCTGTAAGCACTGGTGATGGATCAATGAATAAATCGCTCAGAGTTGGACTCAGGTAGAGAGCAATGGGAAAGTTCACATTTCTTCCTTTTCTGAAGTCATCAGTAAAGAAATATTTTCCCTTCTGTAATCTGAGAGCATCTACTGAGAACTTTTTTTTCTTTCAGATCTGGCAAACATTAGCTACTTGAAACAAACCTTATGATATTTAAGTAGTAATGTGAAATTCAAACACAGGTTTACACTAATTTTGATGAAAGAAAAGAACTGGATGATTAAAGCAAAGTGATGTGAATAGCGTAGCTTTATATCCATGGCTTATGCCTGCTGTTAGCTTTGGTTATTATTTCATAAATTAGTTACTTATTCTTATCTTGTCAATATGATCTCTGAAATGGACCCTAATGTTGAAAATAGTCCCAGATATTGAATAGACTCTAACTGTGGGCCTGGTATTGTCAAGGTTGCTATATGGGGTCTTGAAGAAATAAAAAATAACCCTCTCTTGCATGCTGGGAGTTTCTGAGTCTCATCTTTCCTTGGGACAAAATGATGAAAGTTAGCTTTATAGATGGTCAGTGGCTCTTTCAGGCAGCGGTACATTGCAATAGAACAGAGGTTTTTAAAAGCTGCTCTTTAGGGCAGAGGGGATCTCTGTCTCTGACAGTTGCTGGGCCCCAATGGAATTAGGACCACTTTAGGAGTCTACTTCTCCACTAAAGCTGCTTTCCTTTAATATGTTTTCATATTGAGGTACAGTTTTAAATTGTTTTTTTAAGAAATGTTTCCAGTACAGAAAGGGGAATGCAACTGAAACAGATAATTTTTAACTTTTATAAAGTCAAAATACTACTATTTTGATTTGATTCTTTGTGTTTTTCTTAAGTATGAGCAAGAAGATTTTTCAATATTACAATTAAAAAAATCAAATTAAATTTTTAATCAAAATTTTAGAAAATTGAGATAATTAGAGATACCTAACGAAGTTTTAAGACTAGGGTTGATAAATGTAGCACTACCAAACCCATTTGTGAAATGGATCTAAGGATTATCCATACATAGTAATAGTCCTTTTCAAAAAGAACTCACACATTAGAGCAGTTTTAGTTATATCATTCATTTCTACTGTCCACACAATTCGTCATCATCTGCACAGTGTTTTAAATCAGATGTTCCCATTGTGTGTGTATGGTGGGGGAGAGGGAGAAGGGAGGAAGTACTAAGACAAACTTATCCTGATTTTAATCCTTGCTTTGAAAAGTAGTCTCATGATACATTATTTTGACCTTCTCAGTATTGTATATTTTGATTTGATAGCTATTCCACCTCTTTTCCACAGTTCACTGAGGCTATAAACAAGAGAAGATGTAAAATGACATACCCTGAAAATTATACAGTGTTGAAAAGGTCAAAATAGTAGAGGCGAATGTTGCTATTTATAATTTACAGAATATATGAGGCATTCAAATTCAAATAACTCATTCTCTTGACAGACAGAGTAAGAACAACATAAAATGGCACAACATGAATCCATTTGGGAAACAAGCAAAAGAAATAAAACATACAGAGCCCAATTTCTTTCTGGGTTTCCTAAGATGATGCTCCATTTACTTATTCTTCCACAGGCACTTAGAAACCCATGAAGTTCCCTGGAAAGCAAGTTCCATTTCTTTCAAATGTTACCTTAAAAATGTTGAACAAAGGAAAGTTTGAGAGTAGATCACATTCTGTTATACAAAGAGATAGCAGGAATGTAGCTTAAAAAGCACTGGCTGACTTGCAATAACTATACCTCAGATGTCATGTTCTAATTAGCTATATGACCTTAAAATGCCACTTTTCTTCTCTGGGCTTGAGTTTCCCTACATGAAAAACAGTGTGATTGGACCATAATCTCTCTTAGGATCCCCCTAGCTCTAATATTCTGACTTCTCATTTGATCTTGTGATTTATAAGCCAAGTCTCCTTTCAGACATTTCCATGGTGGTAGACTATTTCCCGATTGCCACCAACAATTACGTGTGCGTGTGTGTGTAGTTTCTCCTTTTGAGAGGTGGAATCAATTTCCCTCCCCCTTGAATTTGGGCTTGACCAATTCAATTTAACCAATAGAATATAGTGAAAACCAGGCCTAGTTTTTAAGAAGCCTTGTATCTTCTGCCTGTCTTAGAAGTCAGTCACTAAGCAAAGAATCTTGGACTAAAAAAGTAAATAATAAAATATCATGTGATAAGAAAGAAGCTACATGTAGGAGAAACGAGGTGCTTTTGACCAAGGTTAGCACCAAGGCCCCAAAAATGTGAGGAAAGTCATGATGGGTGTTACAGGCTCAGCCAAGTTCTCAGCTGAATGCAACTGTATGAGTGACTACAGCAAAAATCATGTTCAGTAATAGAATCATCCTGCCATCTACAGCACCATAAAATATAGTAATTGTTTTTAAGCTGCTAAATTTTGGGGGGTGTTTATTATAGGATAATATATAATCGAAATGCCCAGTTCAGTAAATGACATCTCTGTTCACTCAGTTGGTCAAGTCTGAAGCCTGGAAGACTTCCATCACATGACCCTCTTTCTCACTACTCTTTATCCAATATATTATGAAATATAGTAAACTATAAGCTTCTTGAAGATAGGAAACATGTCTCTCTCACTGACTACTGCATTTCCAGCACTTAACATAGTATCTGAGACACAGTAGGTTAATTTAAGGGAAGTGCTATTGATCTTTCCTCCAACAATTGATTCACTGTCTTTTGACTAAAATACTACATTATCATTTTAAATAGAGTCTACATTACAAGAAGCTGGGTGAATGGTATATAGGAACTCTGTGCTTATTTTGCAACATCTCTGTAAGTCTAAAATTATTTCAAAATAGAAAGTTAAAAAATAAATATATAGATCTATAAATTACATCATGAGACTTTTTGTCTGTAACATTATGTAAGTTCATACATGCAATATTATATTTTGACTTCTGTACACAAGAGTTCTTGGATTAGAACCCTCCTATTAGGTTCTGCATAATGTGACAATGCCTTACCTCTCTGATGTCACTACACGCCATCCCTCTTTCATTGGGATTGCGATGTACAAGCTACACCAGCTTTAAGTCTCTCAAGTATTTCCAAGTTTTTCCCCTCTGCAGAACCTTAACATGTGCAATTCCCTTTGCATGAAACACATTCCCCTCGATTTTTACATGGTGCTTCCTTCTCATCCTTTAAGTCCCAACTTCTAAATTTTCAGAAACCATGCAGTTCTACCCAGACACAATCTTATTTATATTCTCTCCTAGAACTTTCCTCTTCCCATTCATAATACTTAATCACACTAAGTAATTTTACGTTCACATAAAATAGGTTAATTTACTTAACCTGTGTTTCCCTTGTTAGGTAATAATCACCCTGAGAAAATAAACCATATCTGTCTTATATTCACAGTTTATAACAGTGCCTGTACATATATCATTAGCAGCCAATAACTCTGTTGAACGAGAATCTAACAGATCCTCACTTAAACTACCTATTTGTGTCAAGTACTAATCAATTCTATACAGATTAGAATACACTGGCAAAGGCATGTCTGTGGCCATGAGAGCACCATCAGTTAAGGAAGGGAAGGTTAGAGGTTATTTTGTGGCCCTTGAGAGAACAAAAATTAAAACATCCTACATGACCATACCAGCACTAAAAGGACGTAGGGATAACAATAGAAGTGAAAGCTACATCTTCATTTACTAGACTATAGTAATAGTACACTTATTTATTTAACACTTTTTGATCATCTAGTGTCTGAACTGCCTATTGTCTATACTGACTACATGTGACATCTACACTGCCCTGTAATAGGTACCAGGAGGAAGAACCAGGTTGCATCATATATTTAGACTGAATGAAATCCCAGTGATACATAGTAATACACAAATTCCACTCCTGAACAGCAATAACATAGAAATTCACTTTGTAATTATGTGTAATCTTACAGGCAAATAATAGACGTGTGTCACCCATTTTGCTTCACTTTTCAAGCTACACTTTTCTTTACCAATTTTTGGAGGGCTAAGAAAGGAACAGAACCCTGAAATTGCAATTCCTTACTATATCACTTCTACCCTAGATGTATACCCTTAAGATTAAATTGGCCAGATTTTGCTCTCCTTGGTGCTATGTTATAATGAAAGATTTTTATTCAGTTTTTATCTGATCTATAAACTGATATTGCTCCATAAACACAAACTCTATAAACACATCAGGATCTCTGAAACTTCCCAGAGATGAGGAAGTATTTCTGTCAAGAGAAACAGCTAAAATGAGTAAGTCCTTATGGCCCTAGACAGGGAGGAAAAAAACAATGCTTCAAATAAGGGCAAATTTTGAAAGGGGCTTCATATATACACAAGGATTTCCTCTCCTAGTCTTGGTAAGCTAGACTTGTGGATTCAGCACTGAGGCCACAACCTATTTTTAGATCAGACTTCCTTTTTAAGGTCTGAACAAGACCTATGTACTTGTCTAATAGCATACTGCCTACGTACTTGCCTAATAGTATATCTTTCCAGAAGCCACCAATGACACAAAAACTCAAATGTCCAGGCTTCCAAATATTTATACTTTAGTATAGCAAACTTCTCATTTTGGGACTGAAAATTTTACTTCTCGTCCAGATGTTCAATGTCATATGGATATCATTGTAAGCAGAGGTCATGTTATGGATTGAATAATGTCCCCCAAAGCTATGTACTTTTAACCCCTGGTACCTATAAATGTGACCTTATTCAGAAACAAGGGCTTTGCAGAATTGAGACAAGGTTATTCGAGTATGCATAGATCTATAATCTAATCACTTGAGCCCTTATAAAAAGAAGGAACCGTAGACACAGAAAGCGACACAGATAGGGAAAGAACAGCATGTGGTAGAAGAGATAGAGATTGAAGTGATGCATCCACATCATTAGGGACACTAAGCATTACTAGAAGTGCCAGAAGCGAGGAGAGAGAGACATGAACCAGATCCTCCTCAGATCCTCAAAAGGGAACCAATACTGCTGACACCATGATTTCAGATTTCTAGTCTCTGGAACTGTGAGACAATTTCTGTTGTTTTAAGATACTCAGTTGGTGGCACTTTGTTGAAGCAGACGCAGGAAATTAGTGCATGCATTAAGGCTAAATGTAGGTATGTCAGAGTAAAATGCAACCAGCCCACCGACACAGCATATAACGCTATACTCTTGTAGTAAATACTCAGAAAGATATTATTAGTTTTAGGTTCAGTCAAAACCACTATGTACTTTTCACTATCCAGTATGGAAGTTGATTTCCTTCCTTTTTCTCTTATTTAGTCAGCTGGAAATTCTGGTCTACCACTACTGAAGAAAATTAATATACTTCAAATATTACATAATGCAGTTGCATTTCACTGATTGAAGTAGTCCAATTAATTCTTTGGCAACTATTTCAAAAAATCAATATTTGAAAACACCATCACATTCCCCAAGGAAAAGTACAAATAGACTAAGCAATTAAAATGACGGCATTATAAAAGTCCTTTCGTTATGGGACTGTTAGTCTTGGATTTAAGAGTCAGCTCTGATTTATGGGCTTGAGAAGTAAATGATCCAGAACGTTCCTAGAGAGGGAAAAGACTATGGTGGAAAAGGTATGTTTTCCCATATTTCTGCTTTAACTATACTAATCATGAGATCTCAAGGCTGCTATTATTTATGATTTCTGTGCTTCTGTATAATTTAAACCTGTCTTCCTATTTGCAAATTCCAAGAAAATGCGCAGTTTTTGACCACAGAAATCAGTTAATGAAAACAAAACCATCAGCTACTAAGGAGGAAATCAAAAGTTTAAGGCTGTTCCCACACCAGTACCACAAGTAGATAAAAAGAGGCCTTAAATCAGGTATTTGTTGTCATGCAGACACAAATTTTAAAAAAATGCTTAGCTAACTGAATTTGTACTTTAAAGAAACAACAACAATGAATTAGGTTAAAGTGGTTTGTATGGGTTGATAGGACCTAAATCTTATCAAAAATTTTAAATTGGTAGTTAGCCCTGGAAATCTAGACACTATTAAGCCTATTTTCTCAAAGGCAAAAAATGAATGGTGTATTTATTACTGACCATGGAACAAATGATTATGGGGCTCTTTCATGTAGCAATCCCTGTGAAAAAGGTTTAAGAATTTAGCTGACCACAAGTTTAAAATACTGGCCAACAGGCTGATGTGGCTGCTGAATAAGCTTACACAATCTCAAGCTACATTTATAATAATAATGATACCTTCCATGAGTATGCTGCTTTACATTGTGAAAAGTGCTTTCATACAAAAGATTTCATTTTATATAGTGATCAGATGACGGAAGTCAGCATCCTGTTCTCTATAAGAGTTTGGCCAGATTTGGTGTATGGCCTCATAAGTTTCCTGACACTCTTCATTAGAGTATGACCAGTGGAGGCTAGCCATATTTGTGGAAAGTCCTATAAGAAATTATTAAAAACTGGAAATATTTCTCCTAAAGAAGAAAGGATGCTGAGGGAATCTGCTCCTTTATTCAAACATTTGAAGGGCTTAATAGAAGAAAATAGATTTATTTTGTCTTATGACAAGAGGAAGATCACAGCTTAGAATAAAGAGGAACTTTCTAGTGACTAGAACTGCACAATAATTGAACAGTCTGCCTTGTAAAGATAATGAGTATTCCCCTGTTATAGGACTCTCTTCTAGGGGAGATTGGATTATGATGGCGGAATAGAAGGACTGGAGCTCAACTTCTCTCCCAAAAAACAGCAAAACTACAACCAAATGCCGAGCAACCTTCAACCAAATAGACTGTAAACTTCCAAAAAAGATATTCTGCTCCAGAAGACAAAGCAGAGACCACATCAAGAGGTAGGAGGGGCGATTATGCGATAGAAGCAACCCCATACCTCCCGGGTGGGAAGCTCCATAGACTGGAAAGTAACTGCATCACAGAGACTCAGCTGCAGGACTGAGAGTTCTGAGCCTCACGTCAAATCCCCACGCCTGGGGATCGGGCACAGGGAGAAAGAGCCTCTGGAGCATCTGCCATTGAAGGCCAGTGGGGCTTGTGTGCAGGAGCTCCACAGGACTGGGGGAAACAGAGACCCAATTCTTGAAAGGCACACACAGACTTTCACATGCAAAGAGTCTCAGGGCAAAGCAGTCTCCATAGGAATCCGGGTGGAACCTGACTACAATTCCTGGGGCATCTCCTGGGAAAACATGGGTGACTGTACCTTGTTGTGGGGGAAGGGCATTGGAGGTGAAGCTCTCGGGGACATTCAGCAGCCTGCATTTCTCTGGAGGTGGCCATTTCCGGGAAAATCTGGTCCCTGCCATCAGCGCTGAGAAGCCCCAGGCCAAACAATAATCCAGGTGGGATCTCAACCCCACCCATCAGTAAACAGGCTACCTAAAGACCCCTCAGGCACACAGCCAGCCTCTAATCTCATCCAGAGACAAAGGCCCACCCATCAGAGGGACAGGAATCAACCCCACCTACCAGTGAGCTTCCCTCCCATCAGGAAGCCTACAGAAAGCTCCCGCCATACCAACTTTAGCCACAGGGGAGGCAAACACCTGAACTAAGTGAGGCTACAACTCTATTGTCAACACAAAGGTCACCACACCAAAAACCTACAAAAATGAAAAGACAGAAAACTCTAACTCAGATAAGGGAGAAAGAGAAAAGCCCAGAAAAGCAGCTCAGTGATGAGGAGATTATCAGCCTCCCAGAAAGAGACTTTGGACTGTTGATGCTGAAGATGATGCAAGGCATTGGAAATAGACTGGAGGCAAAGACTGATAATTTACAGGAAACACTGAGCAGAGAAATACAAGTTGTAAAAATTAAACAAGAAGAGATGCAAAATACAAGAACTGAAATAAAAAATTCCTTAGAAGCAGCCAACAGTAGAATACAAGAGGCAGAAGAACGAATCAGCGAGGTGGAGGACATATTAGTGGAAATCACTAATGCAGACGAGAAAAGAGATAAAAGATTGAAAGGAAATGAGCAGAGTCTCAGAGAACTCTGGGATAATGTTAAACACACCAACATCCGTATTATAGGGGTGCCAGAGGGAGAAGAGAGAGAGAGAAGGGGACAGAAAAAATATTCGAGGAGATTATAGCCAAAAACTTCCCTAATATGGGAAAGGAACCACACACTCAAATCCAGGAAGCGCAACGAATACCATATAAAATAAACCCAAGGACACATATTAATCAAAATGACCAAAATTAAAGACAAAGAGAAAATATTGAAAGCACCTAGGGAAAAGAAACAAATGACATACAAGGGAACCCAAAAAGGTTATCAGCAGATTTTTCAGCTGAAACTCTGCAGGCCAGAAGGGAGTGGCATGATATACTAAATGTGATGAAAGGGAAAAACTTCCAACCAAGATTACTTTATCCAGCAAGGCTCTCATTCAGATTTGAAGGAGAGATCAAAACCTTTACACATAAGCAAAAGCTAAGAGATTTCTGCAACACTAAACCAGCTTTACAACAAATCTTAAAGGAACTTCTCTAGGCAGAAAAGAAAAGGCTACAACCAGAAACAAAAGCACCACAAATGACAAGGCCCACCAATAAAGGCATATATACAGTAAAGATACTAAATCATACATGCACAATTATGCTACCAAACTCAGAAATCATGAGAAGAGAGCACAAATGCAGGTCACTGGAAAAGCACGTGCAATTAAGAAACCAACAACTTAATACAATCTCAGTTATATATAGACTCCTATATCAACACTTCAGGGTAACCACAAACCAAAAATCTACAATTGATACACAAGCAAATAAGAAAAATCAACTCAAATACAACATTAAAGATAGCCATCTTGTGAGAGGAGACAACAAGAGAATAAAGGAAGAAAAAAAGAGCAACGAAAACCCCAAACAGTTAATACAATGGCAATAAGGAC
>PVHT020000015.1:15435933-15486205 GCA_004024745.2 Catagonus wagneri | reverse complement strand
ACATTCAATGCAATCCCTATCAAATTACCAAGGACCTTTTTCACAGAACTAGAACAAAATAGTTTAAAGTTTGTCTGGAAACACAAAAAACCCAGAATAGCCAAAGACATCCTGAAAAAGAAAAACGGAGCTGGAGGAATCAGGCTCCCTGACTTCAGACTCTACTACAAAGCTACAGTCATCAAAACCGTATGGTACTAGCACAAAGACAGAAATATAGATCAGTGGAACAGGATAGAAAGCCCAGAATTAAATCCACGCATCTATAGTCAACTAATCTATGACAAAGGAGCCAAGAATATACATTGGACAAAAGACAGCCTCTTCAGTAAGTGGTGCTGGGAAAACTGGACAGCTACATGTAAAAAAAATGAAACTAGAACACTTCCTAACACCATGCACAAAAATAAACTCAAAATGGAGTAAAGATCTAGATATAAGACCAGATACTATAAAACTCTTAAAGGAAAACATAGGCCAAACACTCTCTGACATAAATGATAGCAACATCTTCTCAGATCCATGTGTCAGAGTAAGGACAATAAAAAGAGAAATAAACAAATGGGACTTGATTAAACTTCAAAGTTTCTGCACAGCAAAGGAAACCCTAAACAAAACGAAAAGACAGCCCACAGAATAGAAGTTCTACCTTTAATTTTTTGAGGAATATTCACATTCTTTCTTATAGCAGCTGCACCATTTTGCATTTCCACCAATTGTGTATAAAGGTTCCAATTTCTCTGTATCTTTAACAGTACTTGTTTTTTCTCTCTTTTTTTTCTTTGTTTTTTAATGCACATCCTGACAGCTTTGAGGTGATATCTCATTAGGGGTTTGATTTTCATTTTCCTGATGATTAGTGATGTTGAGCATCTTTTCATAAACTTGCTACCATTTGTATGTCCTTTTTGAAGAAATGGCTATTCAATTATTTTTTGAAATTTTAAAGTCAGGTTATTTGTTTCCTTGTTACTGAATTGTAGGAGTTCCTAATATTTTATTTATTTATTTTTTTTTCCTTAATATTTTAGATATTAATCCCTTACCAGAAATACATTTTGCAAATATTTGTCCCATTCTAGATTGCCACTTTAGTGATTATTTCCTTTGCTGTCCAGAAACTTTTTAGTTTGTTGTGTCCCACTTGTTGAGTTTTTTTTACTTTTGTTTCCTGTCCTTTGGTGTCACATCCAAGAAATTATCACCAAGACCAAAGTTAGGAAGCTTTCCCCTATGTTTTCTTCTAGGAGTTTATAGCTTTAGGCCTTCATTTAAGTCTCTAATACACTTTGAGTTGGTTTTTGTGTATGGTGTCGGGAAAGGGTCTAATTTTATTCTTTGGCATGTATATATCCATTTCCTCAAAACATTTGTTGAAGAAATTATCTTTTTCTCGTTGAGAGATCTTGATACATTTTTTGGAAGATCATTCGGCCTCTTATGCTGTGAGTTTATTTGTGGGTTATCTAGTCTCTTCCATTGGTCTATATGTATATTATTAGGCTAGTCTATAGTTTGGATTGGTTTCTATAGTTTAATAATATATTTTGAAGTCAGGAAGTGTGAGGTTTCCAGCTTTGTTCTATCTCAAGATTGTTTGGGGGGTGGGGCTCCCTAGTGGCCTAATGGTAAAGGATTCAGCATTATCACTGCTGTGGCTTGGGGTGGATCCCTGGCCCAGGAACTTCTGTATGCCATGGGTGAGACCAAAAAAAAAGACTGTTTTTTGGCAATTTGGCATCCACTGTAGATCCATATGGATTTTAGGATTTTCTTTTACTATTTCTTTGAAAAATGTTATTGGAATTTTTCACATTGAATCTGTAGATTGCTTTGGGTCATCAGGACATTTTAACAACATTATCTTCGAATGTGATGTATTCTCCCATTTATTTGCGTTTTGTTAAACTTTCTTCAGCAGTATTTTGTGGCCTCCAGTATACAACTCTTTCACCTTCTTAGTTAAGTTTATTCCTAGTATTTTATTCTTTTTAATGTTATTGTAAATAGGACTTTAAATTTCCTTTTTGGATTGCTCATTGTTGGTATATAAAAATGCAACTGAAATTTTAATGTTGATTTAAATCCTGCAACTTTGCTGAATTCATTTATAAGATAACAGGGATTTTGAGAAAAATTTAAGGTTTTATTCATATAAGATAATGCCATCTATAAACATATATTTTTACTTATTCCTTTCTGATTTGGATGACTTTAATTTCTTGTTCTTGTCCAATTTCTCTGGCTATGACTTCTAGTACTATATTAAATAGAAATGGCAAGAGATGGCATCCTTGTCTTGTTCCTGATCTTAAAGGAAACACTTTTAGTTTTTCACTGTTGAATGTAATGTTAAACATGGCATTTGAAATATGGCATTATACTGAGGTAATTAGCTTCTGCTCCTAGTTTACTCAAAGTTTTTATCTTAAAAGAGTGTTGAATTTTGCCAAATGCATTTTCTGCATCTATTGAGAGGATCTTCTGATGTTTATCCTTTGTTCTGTTAATGTGGTATATCACATTGATTGAATTACATATGTTGAAATAGCCTCTCATTCCTGGGATAAATACCACTTGGTGATGGTGTATGATCCTTTTAATGTGATATTGAATTGGTTTGCTAAAATTTTCTTAAGGACTCTTGCATCCATACTCACCAAAGATATTGGCCTACAGTTTTGTTTAGTGTCCTTATTTACCTTTTTTAGTATGTTATGCTGATCTCAGAAAATGAGATTGGAAATGTTACCTTTAGTTCAAATTTGTGGTAGAGTTTGAAAGTATTGTCATTAAATTTTATTAAAAGTTTTGATAGAATCCTCCAGTGAAGCTGCTTACTCCTGGGCTTTTCATTATTGGAAAATTTTTGGTATTTTTTTAATCTCCTAACTAGTTATAGGTCTGTTCAGGTGTTCCATTTCTTATGATTCTCTTTTGGTAGGTTGTATATTTCTAGGAATTTATCCTTTTTTCTAGGTTATCCAATTTGTTAGTACATAATTTTTCATAGTAGTCTCATAATCCCTTTTATTTCTATGGAATCAGTTGCATTTTCTTTCTTTTTTTTTTCTTTTTTGCTTCTTTTTTAGGGCCACACCCATAGCATATGGAATTTCCCAGGCTATGGGTTGCATCAGAGCTATAGCTGCTGGCCTGTGCAATAGCCACAGCAATGTGGAATCTGACCCATATCTGTGACCTACACCATAGCTCAGATCATGGCAATGCTGGATCCCTGACCCACTGAGTGAGGTCAGGAATCAAATCCGCATCCTCATGGATACTACTCAGATTCATTTCCTCTGAGCCACAATGGGAACTCCTTTTCTTTTTTAATATTTGAATCTTTACTTTTTCTTAAAGCTTGTGAATTTTATTGATTAAAAAACTGTTTTGTTACTATTTCTATTGTTTTTTTCTATTCTCTTTCTCTCTCTCTTCCTCTCTTTCTTTCTTTCTTTTTCATAATGTCTTTCATCATGTTCTAATCCAATAGACTGGGCACAGTTCCCTGTGCTATACAGTAGGAACACATTACTTACACATTCTAAATGTAACAGTTTGCATCTACCAAACCCAAACTCCCCATCTGTCCCCTTCTCTCCCCTCTCCCCTCTGGCAAATATAAGACTAATCTCCATGTCTATGATCTGTTTCTGTTTTGTAGATAGATCATCTGTGCCATATTTTAGACTCCTCATATAAGTGATATCATACAGTGTTTGTCTTTATCTTAATGACTTACTTCACTTAGTATGAAAATCTCTAGTTGCAGCCATGTAGCTGCAGACGGCATTATTTTGTTCCTTTTTAATGGCTGAGTAGTATTCCATTGTGCATATGTACCACATCTTTTTAATCCATTCATCTTTCAATGGACATTTAGGCTGTTTCTATGTATTGGCTATTGTGAATAGTGCTGCAGTGAGCATAGGGGTGCATATATCCTCTTGAATCAATGTTTTGTCTGGATATATGCCCAGGAGTGGATTGCTAGATCATATGGTAGTTATATATTTAGTTTTCTGAGGAACCTCCATACTGTTTTCCATAGTGGTTGTACCAATTTACATCTCCACCAACAGTGAAGAAGGGTTCCCTTTTCTCCACCTCCTCTCAGCATTTGTGGATTGTTGACTTGTTTATGATGGCCATTCTAACTGGTGTGAGGTGGTACCTCACTGTAGATTTGATTTGCATTTCCCTAATTATTGGTGATGTTGAATATTTTTTCATGTGCCTGCTGGCCATCTGTATGTCTTCTTTGGAGAAATGTCTACCAAGGTCTTCTGCCCATTTTCATTTTTTTTTTTTTTTGAGTTGTATGAGTCCCTTGTATATTTTGGAGATGAAGCCTTTGTCAGTTGCAGCATTTGTGAAGATTTTTTCCCACTCTGTGGGCTGTCTTTTCATATTTTTAATGGTTTCTTTTGCTGTGCAAAAGCTTTTGAGTTTAATTATGTCTCATTGCATTGCTTTATTTTTCTTTATTGTCATTATGCTAGTAGATGTATCCAACAAGATGCTGCTGTGATTTATGTCAAATATATGCCTATGTTTTACTCTAAGAGTTTAATTCCCCATCTAATCTTTTTTTATTTCCTTCCTTCTACTAACTGGTAGTGATTTGTTCTTTTTCTAGTTATTTGTGTTGTACAGTTGATTTGAGGTGTACAGTGATTTGTTCTTTTACTAGCGATTTGAGATGTACAGTTGAGTTTTTTTTTAATTTTAAAACTTTCTTTTTTTTAACGTAGGTGTTTTAACACTGTAAATTTCCCTCAATACTGCTTTTGCTGCATCTTTTAAGTTTTGGTATATTGTGTTAAATTTCTTTGTCCCAAGAAATTATCTTTGATTTCTATTTTTTTTTTGCCCATTTGTTGTTTAAAATTGTATTATTTAATTTCCATGTATGTATGAAATTTCCAGTTTTACTCCTGCTATATGTGCCTAGTTTCATTCCATTGTGGTCAGAAGATACATGGGATGAGTTTGATCTAAAATTTGTTAAAACTTGTGACTTAACATGTGATTTATTCTGGTAAAGGTTCTGTGTGTGCTTCAGAAGAATGTATATTTTGCTGATGTTGGGTGGAATGTTCTACATGTCTTTAAGGTTCTGTAATATTGGCTAAGTTCTCTGTTTTCTTACTGATATGTCTGGGTATGCTATTATTATTGAAATTGTCGGTATTTAAGTCCCCTACTATCATTGTATTGTTGTTTATTTATGCCTTCAGTTCTGTCAACGGTTGCTTTATATATCTGGGTGCTCTGATGTTGTGTGCATGTATATTTATATTTATTATATCTTCCTGATTGAGCCTTTGATCATTACATAATGTCTTTTTTATCTCTTATGGCAGTTTTTGCCTTCAAGTTTGACTTTTGTTTGCTATATATATGGTCACCCCTGCTCTCTTTTGGTTAACATTGCATAGAATAACTTTATCCATTCTTTTACGTTCTACTTATGTGTATCCTTAAATCTAAATGAGTCTTCTGTAGACATTAGTTTCTTTTTAGCTTGTTTGTTGGTTGATTGGTTTTATTTTTATCTATTCATCCACTTATATTTTGATCATAGAGTTAATTCAATTTGATTTGATCTAATTATTGATGGTAAAGGACATACTCTTGACATTTTGTTAACTGTTTTTTGTCTTGTAGCTTTTTTGTCACTCTTTTGTTGCTGTCTTCCACTACATTTTGCAGATTCCTTTTTATTTATCTTCTGTATGTGTACTACAGGTATTTTATTTTGAGTTACCATGGAGCTGACATAAATTATCTTATAAGCATCTATTTTAGCAGACAATAACAATTTCAATTGCATAGGAAAACTACCTTCTTTCTTTTGCCCCCTCAAACTTTGTAGGGTTTTTTATACGTAACAAGTTACATTTTTATATTGTTATTCTTAGCACATTTTATAGTTAGATTTATCTTTATGCTTTTGTTCTTCAAACCGTATAGCATAATTAATAATTATTTATGCACCACTATTATGGTATTACAGTTTCCTGTATTTGTCTGTAGTTACTTTTACCAGCAAGCTCTATTTTTTCATATGTTTTCATATTGCTTATGTAGTATTTATTAATTTTAATCTGAAGAACTTCCTTTTGTGTTTTTTTGTAAGGCAAGTCTAATGATAATAAACTCCCTCAGTTTTTATTAATCTAGGGATGTCTTTTTCTCTTTCATTTTTGCTTTTGATTTCTCCTTCATTACTCAAGGACAGTTTTGCTGGATATAGTATCTTTGATTGGTAGTTTTGTATTTCTTTTGGTATATTGAATATATCATTCCATTTTCTTCTGGCTTTCAGTTTCTACTGAGAAATTCTTATGGGTATCTCTTGTATTTGCTGAGTCATTTTTGCCTTATAGTTTTCAAATTTTTTGATTTTTGACAGTTTGCTTATAATGTGTCTTGGTGTGGACTCTGTGTTCATCTTCATCGGAATGTTTTGAGCTTCTTGAATTTGGATGTCCACTACCTTTCCCAGATTTGGGAAATAATAGAGAAGTACCATATGACCCAGCTATCCCACTCTTGGGCATAGATCCAGACAAAACTTTCTTGAAAAAGATACATGCACACCTATGTTTACTGCAACACTATTCACAATAGCCAAGACATGGAAACAACCTAAATGTCCATTGACAGATGAATGGATTAAGAAGATGTGGTATTATACACAATGGAACACTACTCAGCCACAAAAAAGAACAAAATAATGCCATTCTCAGCAACATGGATGGAACTAGAGACTCTCATACTAAGTGAAGTAAGTCAGAAAGAGAAAGACAAATACCATATGATATCACATATCTGGAATCTAATATATTGCCTAAATGAACCTTTCTACAGAAAAGAAACTCATGGACTTGGAGAACAGACTGTGGTTACCAAGGGGGAGGGAGATGGAGCGGGATGGACTGGGAGTCTGGGGTTAAATAATAGATGCAAACTGTTGTATTGCCTTTGGAATGGATAAGCAATGAGATCCTGATCCTGCTGTATAGCACTGAGAACTATATCTAGTCACTTATGATGAAGCATGATGGAGGATAATGTGAGAAAAACAATGTATATATATATGTGTGTGACTGAGTCACTTTGCTCTATGGTAAAAAAGTGACAGAACACTGTAAACCAGCTATAATGGAAAAAATAAAAATCAACTGAAAAAATAAAAAAAAATAAAGATGAAACAGATGATTATGAAAAAAAAAAAAAAAACAGCCACCTCTCCCACTCTTTAGAGAAAGTCCATACAGGGAAATGCCTTCATTAATCAATCTGTCTAGAGAGTCTGAGAGCCTTTCAAACTTTTCTTGGAATGCATCTTCTCTAGCTATCTTTCTGGGTTTTTTTTTTCTGGACCTTGTAGTATCTTGCTTCCTCTGGTGTCTATCTGGAATTCTGTAGGCTGTCTTGCACTGCCTCAAGCCGCTGGGCTCTTTTTCATTTTCTGTGGCCCCCAGGCATCTCAGACATGCTGAGAAACCACTCCATTGCTCAGCACCCCCAAAGGCTGGAACACTGGGTGTACATACTATACTTTTCATCCCAAGGGGTAGAAAGGTGTTTTTCTTTTCTTCCCAAATGCAAGCTATGTCAGGGGGAGGAGTTGACGTGGTAGAAATATGATTTTTCTTACCCTTTCAGTGCAACTGTTCTTGGCTTTGAGATTGTCAAGGGTACTACGATTTCTTATCTGATTTCTTGGTTTTTCACAAAGGCTTTTTGGATCATTTATTATTTTTACATTGGTGTTTCTGCAGCGGGAAAAGGTCTGAAGCTTCCTATTCTGCCATATTACTGATGCTATTTCATACCTTGCATAGTTAGTTTGTCTCAATCCCCTCAGCCAAATTCTAGTCTCCATAGGGGCTTGTCTACATTTAGCAATCTCTGTGTCTCCACAGGACTTTATACACAGTAGGTGTTCATTAATTAATACTGTAGTGACTGAAAGAATCTTATCGATAATCCTAGTTCAAAATGAGAGTTGCTTCTTAAAGCTTTCATTAATTAAGAATAGGCATTCATATCTTTTTACAAATAAACAAAAGCAGGCACTTCTTTCTTATTTAATAAAGGCCTACATATCAATCAAACTCATTTTCATACTGTAAATTTTTAAATATTTAAAAATTGTCCTTATTGTTTAAACTCGTACCCATTTTATTTCCCCCAACACCAATTAATGAAGCAGTTTTAGGAAGAAAGATCAAAAAAAGAAGTTGAGAAGAAATAAGAAAAAAAATTGGGTTGAGAATTAGGAGAGTAAACAGGAAATTTTGAAGAAAAGGGAGGTATTCATCATACATTAAACATCCACTGTGTGTCAGGCAGGGTATTGGCAAATAACTTGTTCAGTGGTGCTAAAAGGTGCAAAACAATCCTGAAATGGAAGAGGCAATAGAGGAGGCTGCAGAATTAGACAATTATAGCAAGAAAATTAATTAAATAACTGAGAGATGAGCTTCGACAGAACAGTGGTGTTGAAGTCAGGTTTAGTAAGACGGGAATTGAATGAAATATGGTAAAACAGATTTATCAAGCAATTGAGTATGGAGAGGAAAAACAGAGATTGGGACAGTATACCTCAAAGTGGAAGCAGGATACAAAAAGTGTTGTTTTTTTCTAATACACACATACACAAACATATATATATTAAAATGGGAGAAAATTTAGTGTATTTATTTTGGAACAGAGTTGATTCTATTTTTTTTTTTTTAGGTATGTACCTAAGGCATATGAAGTTCCTGGGCTAGGGGTTGAATTGGAGCTACAGCTGCAGGCCTCTGCCATAGCCACAGTCATGTAGGAGCTGAGCCGCATATGCAACCTACACCACAATGCGTAGCAATGCCAGATCCTTAACCCACTGAGCAAGGCCTAAGATTGGACCCATATCCTCACGGACTCTATGTTGGGTTCTTACACTGGGCCACAACGGGAACTCCGACTTTGGGACAGAGTTTAAAAATGCATTTGAAAGAAAGAATAATTGATGTGTAACAAAAGATATGAGAATGCGTGCAATCAAAAGCAGAGGTAGACGATTTAAATTTCGAAAGAATTGATGACACCCTTTCTTTCTAGAATAGAGAAAAGGAGAAAATAAAATATAAAAATAAAGAGACATTTTGAAATAGAGGGAACAATATCTGAGGCATTTCACATTGAATGGTCTTGGTCTGTTTGTTCAGTGACTTTGGATGTGACACTGGTTTCCAGAGCTGTAGAATGAAATAAGTCACACTAAGTTTCCTTCTGCTATGAATAAAGACTACTAGGATGTAGGTGGAATGCTGATAAGAATAAATTAAATATAATAAAATAACCCATTTGAAGAAGACAACTGGAAATATTATTCTCTGGCATATACAGACATAACTAATGTCAAATAGAAGTTTAGAAAGAAACACTAGCCTAGTGGACTAATAAAACAATGGACTTACCTCTGACAAATAAGAACTTCTATTCTTACTGAGTTATTTTTACATATTACATGAAGGTAGGGTCTCTCTCTTATCCTTTGCAAATTTCAACATGTGCCTATAGCTAGCACTTTTTTTTTTTTGCTTTTTCATCTTTTTTTTTTTTAAGAATACTTTGCACATTAGGAGTTCCATTGTGGCTCAATGGGTTAAGAATCTAATTAGTATCCATGACGATGTGGGTTCAGTCCCTGGCCTCGATCAGTGGGTTAAGGGTCTAGCATTGCCACGAGCTATGGTGTAGGTCAAAGACATGGCTTGGATCTGGTGTTGCTGTGGCTGTGGGCAGCAGCTGTAGCTTTTATTCAACCCCTGGCTCAGGAACCTCCATATGCCATAGGTTCACCCCTCCACCAAAAAAAAAAAAGAATACTTCACACATCAGAAAAATGTAAAAACTAACATACCAGGAATCAACACATAAAACCAAAGAGTAAATGTAAACATGGGCTACCAATCTGCAAAGAGCTGCTAGTTTGATATAAGAAGTAATCACTCATGAAAACGGCTGTTATTAAGTTAATAAGCTACTTACAGGACAGACAGGAAGTGGGAAAATATCCAGAAGTGGGTAGATAGATCATCCCTGCTATACATTCATACATATCTAATACAGACTCTATAGTAATTCTGAGCTGTCTGATAATTGATCAGGCTAATAATCATTTATTCAGTACTTATCCGGCCGATTCCTAACTAGTATGTTCAGCTAAACTGCCTGTGGGGGTCACAAAGAACTTTAATCTCCACACATGTCAATGGTTAATAACAACCTGTCCTATTTTCAAGAAATATTAAAGAAATTAAATGATACCTGAAAAAAACTGAGTTACTCAGAAAGGTATACTCTATAAATATGACATATAATTATTAAAATCAATCATTTCCCTTTTATCCAAAATTATCAAGATTCTCTTCCTTTCTAAAGAACTTAACATTTTCCCATTTTTTAGGTAAGGGGTTTTTCAGTTTGGGCTTTGACAAAAATTCCCTCTCTCCTACTGCATGATCTCACTCTAGATGTTCACATTCTCTTTATCTGTTCGTTGACTCAGCCTCACATTGAGACTTGAGACACACCGTGGTTATCATCTCACCAAGGAAAACTAATATCAAACAGGTTATCTCTGAAATGGAAAATCATCATTACTGAAAAGGGGATACTCTCCATACATTTTCAACTAAGGGAAATAAACTACTTGTTATAACAGGCCCTCCGAGGACCAAAGCTACTGTTCCTGAAAAACAAGAGTCCAAAGCATATGTAAACTATCAATATGCAGAAGCTCTTGGGTTGATACAGCATTTATAAACCAAACCAAAATATATTTTTGTATATGCTGTATACTACTTTAATTTTCAAAATCCAGATATTGACAAAGACTAGACTCTTTCTATCAGAATTGGTCTACAGGCTAAATTTCCCTCCACTCTTTTTTGATGGAGCTCCCTTTCTCCCTCACATGGTCTTAAACTGCTCCTAACTGCCAGACGTGTCCTCCGCTTAATCAGCCTAAGCCCTAGTTCCTTCCAGCTTTCCTTTTTAGGGACTATTCCTACAGTGACAGTACCTTTCTCTTACAGGAATTACATGCCAATTTTACAGGTCCAATGTCACTGTTTTTGATTTGTCAGTATCCATTTCTGAAGACTTTTCAGCCTTTGACTTTCTCACTCTGCTAGGAAATCAAGATTGGTATGTTCTCTGACTGGACCACTTTGCTATAAGCTTCTGGACTTCAGGTTGCTAACTTGACTCTAGACTAGCCAGTATTAATATAGTGTCAGAATGTGGTAAGTTATCAACAAATGATAGCTCTACCACTACTACTACTATAACTAACAAGAAGTAGTAGTAGTCATAGGCGATACTATTAAATAATAACACTAAATATAACTATAATAATAATTTATTACTAGCAGAGTTATTGATAAGTAATCATTAATTCATATATAGTTAAAATAAATGTAATGTGGTTATTATTATTATTAAAATGTCTCTATTAGCCTGATAGCATTTGTTTGTTTGTTTTTGTTTTTTACTGCATCCATGGCATCTGGAAGTTCCCAGGCTAGGGGCTGAATCTGAGCTACAGATTCCAGCCTACACCACAGCCACAGCAACACCAGATCTGAGATGCATCCGGGACCTAAGCTGCAGCTTGTGGTAGTGCCAGATAGTTAACACACTGAGCGAGCCCAGGGATGGAACTTGCATTATCATGAATACCAGTTGAGTTCTTAATCCACTGAGCCTCAATGGGAACTCCCTTGATAATGTTTTTAAGGATATAATTTTGGGCCTAGATGAAGTTACCATACTCAGTATGCTATAAGAAAAATAACACAAATCTTGAAGTCAGACAAATCCGATTGAAATCCCATTTTGTTACTTACTAAATATGTAGCTCAGGAAAGTCATTTGTCTTAGACAGGGTTTTCTCATCTGCAGAATGGTTCAACAATACCTACTACTACTTTGGCCTTTTGTGAGGAATAAATAAGATAGTGTATGTACCAACACTCTTTGTAGTGCCTATCCATAGTAAATTCTCAAAAAAATTTTGCTTTAATATGCATAATATCATGTTATTGGCATTAATAAAAATATAAAATATCTTCAAGCTTATATTAATATCTCAATGGGGCATAAGCTCCAGCTATGCTCCCAAAAGGAATATATGGAATAGAAGTTTGATAAACAATCACGTTATTCCTAAGATGTTCATAATCAACTTGCTACATAACAGATAATATTAGTAAATAGTTAATATTTTTTTTCGTTTTCAAGTGTCTCAAAACAAGTCTGACTAAGTTGCATAAACTTATACAAAGTAAGTAAACCAGTTTCAGTCCCAAGTACTAATACGTCAGCCAACTCTTAGGGTAAAGGCTTGGCCCAGAATTTCTGAAGCTGTAAATAATGCACATGTTGTACAATCTAGGCAAGAAAGTGCTTTGCAGTTTGTGGCAGCCCATGCTAAGCTTGTACATGTCATCCTACAAAAAAACAAAACAAAACAGATCTTTTGGAAACAGCTCACTAACACTACAATATCTGCAAGGGACAGTGAACGCTGCCATGAATCAGCTCCAATTATGTGTGCCAAGAATGCTGAGTGAACTTATGCTACCCTTCTTCTTCCTCTCCAAAGTTGTCACATGTTCAAGATTTAATGAAGGTTTTTAAAGAGTTATTTGAAACTAAAAGCATAGGGAAGAGGATACAAATACAAAAACAATAAAATAAATCCCTTGCTACCACCATTATACACTCGACGCATACAAAGATAGGAGTCAAGCTAATGAAATAATCACGTATTGCTCTTTGTATTGTGATTAATTGTGGCTTGATATTTTAGCTTATTTGGTTGGTGACCTGCTTTGGATTATTTGTTCTGTGACAACTCTAGAAAGAGTTGGCAAATTTTGCTAAACTGAAGAGATTCAGGGATATAGTAAGTTTCCATTTTTAGTATTTGCCGTATTGAAGAAATCGTGGAAGATTTATTGTTTCAAAAGGTTATATCTCTTGCAATTTTTAATTATTTTCAAATAAATTTAGTACTTGGGTGGAAGTTACAGAGATCTGTCATTATCCTGAGTGAAAATCTTGCCACAAAAAAGTCACTCTCCCATTTACCATCTTTGTTTTGGCAGTTATCATACTACTTTGTAATTCTGCTTACACATCTCTCTTCCCCACTAAAACAAAAAACACCTTAAGGCAAAGGACCTCATTTTATTCATCTCTATATCCCCAGGATTTAACACACTGTGTATCATCCACTGAAACCCAAAAACGTTTTTAGGTAAATCGAGTTTTAAAAAGATAAATTTGGTTGAACAACTACTTTCCTAATTTAGGGTTCAAGTAGTTATTTATTTTTGTCCTATAGTCCTAAGTATTATATTAAATATTATATTTTGCCTTATTCTCTCATAGTCTTTTACAGTGGTCTCTTAGGGTATATAATATAATTTTCACTAGAAACTGTTATGCCAGCAAAATTGATTTCTGATGAAGATTAACACTCCATATACACACACACAAAGTTTGAGCCAATTGCACATAACATAGTCATTAAATATGAATTTAAAAGCCTGTAAAAATAAAACAAATTCTGAATGAGAGTAGAAGAGAAATAAAGAAAATCTCTCATACAGGATCAGATTCATCTGTATTCAACTAGCTTGGACTATTCCACTGGTCTGAATTTCTCTTATATGATTTAGGTCCCCAGGCCTTCTTTTTGACTCTTTAACACAAAAAGAGGAAGGAAATCGGTGTTTATATTTATTTTATGCATAACACTGACTGGTAATTTAATATGTGTTAGGAAAATTCTAGGAAAAAGAGTTATCATCATCGATGAGAAAAACAGAGCATATTTACAAATTCATCCTTAATTCAAATTAAATGTCAGAGCTCTTGGAGTTCCCTTCCTGGCTCAGTGGTTAACGAATCCAACTAAGAACCATGAGGTTGCGGGTTCGATCCCTGGCCTTGCTCAGTGGGTTAAGGATCCAGCGTTGCCGTGAGCTGTGGTGAAGGCTGCAGACGCAGCTCGGATCCCGCATTGCTGTGGCTGTGGCGGAGGCTGGCAGTTACAGCTCCTGTTAGACCCCTAGCCTTGGAACCTCCATATGCCGCGGGTGCAGCTCCAGATAAAGGCAAGAAGATAAAAAAAAAAAAAAAAAGTCAGAGCTCAAATCTTTTCACACACATTTGTGCATAGAATTTTCAAAGTTTCTAGGATTCTGTTATAGTTTGTAAAGTATGCATTTGGGCTCTATAAAAAAGCAACATCCACAAAGAAAGGTCTACCTAGAATCAACACATTTCTAGTGAGGTACATTTCACTATTTCACTAAGATATTTTAATAATTTGGTATTAACGTACAATATAAATACAAAATTAACACCAATATACTGTGGTGCAGTGTTATTTTTTCTTACAAAAACTATTGAAAATATATTCCCTTTCAACTGCCAGAAACAAAATTAGCCCTGGTTATAGCAAAGGTTTATTCATGAATTTTAAAGCTAAATTTACATTCAGAGAGAAAATAAATGGAAGATATAAGGATCAAATTGGATTTGTATCTATGTTTTGTACATTTTTTTATCTTTATATTTCATGCTTTAGCACGGGCAGTATTAAACAGAATAGGCTTGCTTTGTGAGAGCAATAATTTGAATATTATTTTGTTAAGAACATGTTTATCATCTCAAAATATACAGTTATTTGGTTAATATTAATCTTCTTTCAGCATTACAATGTGAACACAATTTAGCAACAAGTGAACTGTCATCGCTATGTCAGCAAAAAGTATGTACATTTCTAGAACATTGTGTATGACTAATAGATTACACTATAGGAGAAAGTCAAGATGTTTATTTTCCTCTAGAGATACAACAAACTATCTGTACCGATGCCAACTCCATGCACTAAAAAGTATTCATTTGAACTGAAAATTTCATTAACTTGATTGCCTTTACAAATATGCAGAACTGAGAAGTGAGTTTAATCCTTAAACACATAAATAACACCACACCACGTTTTCTAAAACTATGTTGAAGCTAATACTGAAATATTTCCTATAATATTTCTAAATTTGCATAAAATGACTGCAGGGGACTCTTATTCATGGAAAAAATCAAAATGAAAATGTAAACAAAATTATTTAATGTTTGTTCTGGGTATCTATTGTTTAAGAAACTATACCTAGCTTCGTGGCTAATGACAACCATTTTATTTTGCTTATTACTTTTGGGGTCAGAAATCTAAAAAGAGTTCAGTTTAATAGTTTATCTCTGAACTACATGGCATAAGCGAGGCTGGAGGATTCACTTTCAATGTGGCTTCTACACTCACATGTCCAATGCCTTGATGGCCTTTCTTTCTCCATATGGCATCTCATCCTCTAGATCCTCTGTATGTGGCTTGAGTTTCTCTCAGCATGGCAGTTCCAGACCATACCAAGAGACTCAAAGAGAAGTTATAAGATTTGTTTTGACGCCGCCTCCACTGTCCTAGAATATCATTTCTTGCATACTCTAATGGTCAAGTATGTCCTGAAGGCCAACCAGCTTCAAGTGGAAGAGAATGAGAAACTACACTCAGATGGTAGGGATAGAGAATAAAGTCTGGGGCTAACTTAATCCACGACAATGTTATCTCAAAAATTTTAGGATTTGGGAAAACTGAACTTGGTAATGTGCTTAGTCATTTAGATTGCATTGTTGTATTTTTAGTAGTTCTAATTTTAGTTCTAGTTTAAGGATGTCTAAAGTTATATATGCTTGCAAAACTTTTTTTTTTTTTTTGTCTTTTTGCCTTTATCTGGAGCCGCACCCACGGCATATGGAGGTTCCCAGGCTAGGGGTCTAACAGGAGCTGTAGCCACCGGCCTTCGCCACAGCCACAGCAACGTGGGATCCGAGCCGCGTCTGCAGCCTTCACCACAGCTCATGGCAACGCCGGATCCTTAACCCACTGAGCAAGGCCAGGGATCGAACCCGCAACCTCATGGTTCTTAGTTGGATTCGTTAACCACTGAGCCATGAAGGGAACTCCCGAAAAACTTCTTTTTTAATGAAAAACAATTTCCAGAAGTTTTCATGATCTTACTGAATTCTGAAAGTTTTTAAGATATAGACAGAGATGTCCAACCTTAGTTATCCTTCTCTCTTTTTCACGCCTGGGGTTTCTAAGCTCTCATCATTCTGACTGCAGAACAACCCCCCAACACTGAAGCACTCTCTGGCATTTATGTGCTCCTAACATCACCTTAGCATTGAGGCGTGAGTAAACTACAAAATGAGTTCCAGTTGTGAAAAAAAAAGTACTAAATAAATCTGTGGAAAAGTTAAAATCACTTAAAATTAACCAGTCATGTGCTCCTTGAAATGCCAAAGATCTTGTTTCACTGATTTTTGTTTTTCTTTCTCTGAATTACATGGTTGATTTAGCATCTTGGAGAAACAGCCTTTCTGGAATAGAAAATGGGCAGGTCTCCATCTTTCTGTCAATAAAGTTGTTTCCAAATTGTGTAACAAAGTAGAAAGTGAAAAGTTCAGCCTTGCATCTAATGTAAATTGGAAGCAAATTACTTTAGTAATTTCACAGGGTGGTGTTGGTGAGTTATCTTGGCATATAAACCTATGTTGGGATACATATTTATGAAAAGCGCACATCTTAGAGCTGTCCTGAATAGCACAGACAAGTGTGACACCCAGTGAATCTGAATGAAATTCATGGTGGTGTTGGTGAGTTATCTTGGCACATGAACCTATGCTGGAATACATGTTTTTAAAAAGCACACATCTTAGAGATGTCCTGAATAGCACAGACAAGTGTGACACCCAGTGAATCTGAATGAAATTTGCTCCCTTCAAAGGTCTCCTTACTTCGTTTAGAGCAATGCTCCTCAAACTTTTCGGTTCAAGTTTAATTAATTAATAGCAGAGGAGAATGAAGAAGCATCCACCTACGGGCTGCAAACACAAAACTTAGTCATGTTTTATTTAAAATAGTTGTGTGAATTTTGCTTTTTACGCCTTAATTTATGTTTTCATATAAAACTAACTTATCCACTTGAATTCCAGTGAAAATACATGGTACAAGATCATCTTATGGCTTCATGTAACCCGTGACAAACCACAGGGTACCCCTGAGTTATTTTACACGAGTATGGATGGAAGATTAAGTAAACTTACTGATAGACTGTGTCAGCACACCTAGATTTGGCTTTAACAAAATGTGATGACTCCACAAAATAATATACAAGTGGTAGAGGGAGAGCCATAGTCTAATACTGCAACTATTATCCACAGAATATTCACCGTTTTCACAGTCCACCCTTGACAACACGTTTATTATTTTCTCTTCTTTTTTGTTTTAAAATACTTAACTCTGGTACTCATACTGCTAGGCTGCATTAACTATAATGCACCATATTTCATTTTAGAAAAATGAATAAACTCTTAGGAATGTAATTTCCTCTCACCTATTTTTAAGATAGAAATAAGTCTCTAACAATCCAGGTTGTATTGGAAAGATCAAAAGTTGAGTTAAAAACTTCCAGAGTGAGTGAAATATTGGGGCCAGTTCATGTTCCCTGGCTATATAATTGGTAGGTACCACTGTGGTCACATATTTCAATAGATCGTATACCCAAGTAAGCCTAATACATTTCCTGCATATTTACTCAGTTCTCTTGTTTAGAATGGAAGAAATTATTAGAATCAAAGAACAAAATAAAACCCAAGAGAGATGAAAGCTCACAGATGTTAAAGGATGTAGTTTAAAGATCATGGTTTGAAAGAGAGATTAGCAGGTCTCTGAAGTTCAAGCTTAAAGTTCTTCAAACATAAGGGTTAGTGGTAAGAGACTCAGAAAGGAGGCTCAACACCTTGTATCCTTATTTGAGTATGTGAAAAGACAGTAGCACCCATAAATCAATTTATTACTTTTTCCTACACCATATGATTCATAAATATTCAAGATCTCAACCTAAATACAAGTTTTAAATAGCCCTGGATTGTGCCATTGGAAATAATACTACTAAATCACTTTAAAGCCTTTAATGAGGGGCTCTTTTATTTTAAAAAGTGCATGTTCTCCAGGAGTTAATGCTCTCTAAATAAGACTTTTGGACTGACAAGCATGAAGTTTTCTGTCCCCGTCCCCAAAGCATGACACCCGTGAATCTATCAATCACATAGTCAAAGAGCTCTGTCCTTCAGCACACTTTAATACCCAGTGTAACCAATTAGTATTACCATTCCTTAATGCAATACAAACTCATTTCCTTAAACTGCTATTGCACTGAACTCCTGGGTTATAAATGAGCGGACACAAATTGATTTGCATGTAATAACAGTAGCAATAAACCTTTCCTGGTTCATGCAATTTTCCCCATCTGTTAAGAGAGAGCAAGTTTAGGATCTATTATTTGCAGTAGGAGACTTACCCAGCTGGACATCTATAACACTCGGCTGATTCTCCATGGGGAACAATGGCTTGGGAGGCTTGTCTGTGAGCAAAGCTAGAACAGAAAATGAAAGTAATGGAAAAATTGAGATAAATTATAGTATGAGAATTATTCTATCGTGTATGATATTTAATGTTTGTAGACTTTGATAGTGTGCAAACATATATTAGATAGTGTTCCTACTTGAGTTGTTAGTCTAGCCATAAAATATCCATTTCCTAGTACATTTAGAGCACTACTGATTCAGTGTAAATAGGCCATTTTGACAGCTACCCTTTCCAACAAGATCAAACAAATGATCTATTTTGAGTAGTTTTATAAGCTTGTGAGTATAAAAACATACAGATTTTAAAAGTATAAACATAAAGCATTAAATCTTCATACCCACTTTGTGGTACTAAATGCTGTTAATGAAATATAACCTTAGTGAACATTTCCGGTGGATTGAACTTTCTATACGTCTGAATCATTCCTCACTCCCCACCTCAACCTCTAAAAAATATAATGAAATACTGGTACTTTCATTAGGATAATTGATCAGAAGTACTGACTGAACACCTCTTGTGCACTAAGTCCCATACTAAGTGCTAAGGGAGAAGAAGTAAAGTCTTTATCTTTGCCTTCAATTAACAATCTAGGACTATGGACCCAGATTTAGCACATCAAAATAAAGAGATAAAAGAACAAAGAATACAATATAGTAAAAAAAAAAAAAAGGTAGCATTTGAGCTATAAGGCTATATGTGGTAAAGGAATGGAGAAAGGAGAGGTTAATACTTTCTGGAAGGTTTGGAGAAAGTTTTAAGACGGAAATGATTCTCCACACAGACCTTAAGGAATGGAGATTTGGAAAGGCCGGGTAAGTAATGAGATATGAAGGACAAATTAATAACACAAATGGAGGACCAGAGGTAAAACCTAGCAAGCATATTGTGACTAGAGTAGAATAATCTGGTAATAAGGAGTTAGGTGGGGTGGAGTAAAAGCAAGTTGTTCATGATGTGAGGTGGTTGGAAATGACCCTAGATAGAAAGGATGGAGCTCAGTTCTAGGGGATCCTGAGAAACATGCAGAGGAATGTGGACATGATGAGTAAACTAGAAGGCCATTGTAGATTTTTAGAACAATAGCAACAAAAGACTCAAGGGAAGTACCATCTAAAGACAAATAGCCTGACATATACAATGGGCTGGAAAAGAATAAAGCCACCTGTGAGGATGAAGTAGTAATGCTACAGTGGGAGTGGGGATGAGGAGTCAGAGAGGTGAAATCTGGGGATATTTTTTTGAAGTGAGGCAAACTGGAGAGGTGCTTAGAAGAAAGAAATGTGACGATGGCATACAGATAAAAAAAGGCTTTGTGACAAAACTTACTTTATATCTTGAGTTCCTTTTAGTCGTCCCCATATTTATATCTTACTTCAACTATTAATCTATATACTCCTACCTATTAATGGGAAGTGTTTTATACTTTATAATTTACAAGAGACATAGACTAGAGCTGGGCATGTAAAAGATAGTCATTAAACCACTGTTCATTGACTGGTTTAGGGATTCCCAGCTAACATGACAGAAATTCATTTTATATATGTAAAGATATTTAGAAGAGAAAGGGATAAAGAAAAGCTGATTACATGATCAGTAAGAGTTGGGAAACATGCAATTTTCGTAAAATTCCCAAAATAATCGTTGATAACAAATCAAGGCATCAGGAAAGAGCTTTATATAACATTAGCTTCATCTTCCTGATAGCCAAACTGCTAAGGGAAAATTTTAGTGAATTGTTCTCATTTTCCAAAAAAGATTTATTGGAGGCCTGTAATACATCCTGTCCTTATGGAAATAAATGATGTGTTTTTCTAACTAAGCTGATTTTGGTATAATACAGAAAAACATACAGATACAAAATCTATAGTCTCATTTCTTCAATATTTCAATTACTCTTAATAATTATATTTAAATATTATTTGAAATATAAAGGATATGCTTTAAACAAAATTAAATATTTGTATTCAAAATCCAGTTACGAATTTACATTCCCACCAAAAGTACAGGAGGGTACCTTCTTCTCCAAATCCTCTCCAGCATTTGTTATTTATTGACTTATTAATGATGGCCATTCTCAGTAGTGTGAGGTGGTACCTCATTGTAGGTTTGATTTGCATTTCTCTAATAACCAGTGATGCTGAAACTTTTTTCATGTGCCTGCCAGCCATTTGTGCATCTTTCTTGGATAAATGTTTGTTTAGATCTTCTGCCCTTTTTTCCATTGGGTTGTTTGTTTTTGTTGTTGTTGCTGTTACTGAGTTTTATGAGTTTGTATATTTTGGAAATTAAGCCCTTATTGGTTGCAAAATTTGCAAAGATTTTCTCCCACACTGTGAGCTATGGAACAGTATGGAGTTTCCTCAGAAAACTAAATATAGAACTACCATAAAATCCATCAATCCCACTCCTGGGCATATATTTGGACAAAACTTTCATTCAAAAAGATAATGCACCCCTATGTTCATAGCAGCACTATTCACAATAGACAAGATATGGAAACAACCCAAATGTCCATTGATAAATGAATGGATTAAGATGATTAAAGCAAAAACAGATAATGAATGGATTAAGACAATTAAGCAAAAACAGATAATGAACATGGAAAGCAGACTTGTGTTTTCCAGGGGTGGGGGAGAGAGGAGAGAGAAAGGGATGGACAGGGAGTTTGGGGTTGGTAGATGCAAATTATTACATTTAGGATGAACGGATAATGGGGTCCTACTATACAGAACAGGGTACTCTGTACAGTTTCTTGTGTTAGAACATGATGGAAGATAGCATGAAAAAAGAATATGTATATGTATATATATGTATGTATGTATGTATATGTATATATATACACACACAGCTGGGTCACTTCACTTTATAACAGAAATTGAGGGAATATTGTAAATCAAATATACTTCAATAAAAAATATAAAAGATGTGGTACATATAAGCAGCAGAATACTACTCAGCCATAAAATAACAAAATAATGCCATTTGTAGCAACATGGATGGAACTAGAGACTCTCATACTAAGTGAAGTAAATCAGGAGAAAGACAAAAACCATATAATATCACATATCTGGAATCTAAAATATGGTACAAATGAACCTATCTATAGAACAGAAACAGACTCACAGACAAAGAGAACAGACTTGTGGTTGTCAATGAAATGGGGGGAGTGGGTTGGACTAGGAGTTTAGGGTTAGTAGATGTAAACCATTACACTTAGAATGGATAAGCAATGAGGTCCTGCTGTATAGCACAGGAAACTATATCCAATCACTTGTGATAGAACATGATAGAAGATAATATGGGAAAAGAGAATGCATATATGTATGACTGGGTCACTTTGGTGTACAGAAGAAATTGACAGAACATTGTAAATCAACTATAATTTTAAAAATTTAAAAAATCCAATCACAGCAGATGTTCACATTTTGTAGTTTGCTGTTGTTTTAATAGGAAAATAATGAGAACAGCAAAAATATCCATCAGTAGGAGACTAGTTAAATAACATTGTTACTTCTAAATAGTGATATAACATGATACACCTACTTAAAAGAATTAGGTAAATCTGTATTTCTACTATGAAAATATCACCAAGGTATACTATTCAATGAAAAAGCAAGGTACCAAGTATGTGCACATTATACTTTCTTTTGTGTAAAAAATATATATGTGTGTGAACATGCATGTACATACATAAATTTGTTTGTACAAGTATGGCACATTTCAGAATGGATAGATGTGAAACTCCTAACAGTGATTTCCTCTAAGGAGAGGAACTAGGTGGCTTAGGAATACTGAGGGGAAGGGTTGGGGAAGGGCTGTATGGGCAGGCAGAGGATGATTTAATTTTCACTGTATACCTTTTGTACATTATGAACACCATGCATATATTATGTATTCAAAATTTTGAATAAAACTAAAATTAAAGTCCAGCCACCTACATTTTATTTATAAAATAATCATTTTGGTTACTTTGTAGAAAGAATTATTGTTAATTTGCCTTACATATCCAGCTTATAGACACAGATTGCCGGAAACTGTTCTTAGTATTATTTTCAAATATGTCTTACCTTCAGATGAGTTCACTGGAATATGGTAGGTGGGAAGTAACTCTAAGTCATGTCTTTAATGGTCAAAGATGAATATCTTGCCTAACATTCATCAGGATATGAATTGGGAGTTATTGTTGCTCCCACCTATTCTTACCTCCTGCCGTGGACAATGAATATACTTACTCTTATTTTATTATTGTTATACGTTGTTTACTAAAGTGACATTTATTAATATTAATGATCATTTTAAGTGCCTTACATTTACAGGTAGTTCATAACTTTCAAAGCTGCATATACATTAGTTCATGTGATCTACACAATGACCTTGGAAGGTAAGGAAAATAGTTACGATTATGGCCACCTTAGAGATAAAGCTAAATGAAGCTTACAGTGTCTCATTTGGTGCCCCCTTGTGAGGAGAAGCCCCTATATGCAGAATGGATAGGAAGATAGATAGAAGTTGCAGGTGGGAAATAGGTAAAAATGTTTAGTACTGAATCGATGGTTTTAGCCTCTTTGACTACACACTAATTAACTAAGGTTCCCAGGCCGATGGGAGTGGCTTTGTTGCAAACAGCCAGCAGAAACACAGTTTCTATACAACATTCCATACACATACATTTTTTTCGCTAAACCAATGAATAAAAGGAGATGAACTTATCCTAACACATCCCAGTGGGATGTATGGGCGTGGAGCCTTATTAAATTCCAATATCATGTCTAGGCCTAGGAATTGCCAAGAAGTACAGAACATTTGTGATGATAAAGCAGCAACTGCAGCAGTTCATCTCGATCCTGACCACCAGGCCAGAGACAAATCTATCAGCACCCAGCATAATTATAGCATTTGTAGATTAACTAAAGCACATGCTGCCATGAGCAGGCAAGCTCATTTCTTTTTCCTTCTTTTTTTTCTATTCAATATTCTGTAATAACCTATAGAGCAAAAGAAACTGAAAAAGAATGGATATATGTATATGTATAACTGATTCACTTTGCTCTACACCTGAAACAAACACAACATTGTAAGTCAACTATACTGCAATAAAATTATATATATATATATATATATATACACACATATATATATACACACACACACACACACACATATATATACACATTATATATGTATATAATCTGAAAATCACAGTTCCTATTTGGGAAATGAAGGGGAGAACTGTCAGTTCCAAGCCCCATGAACAACACAGTGGAGATTTATAATTTTATTAGAAAACTTATCCTGGATCTCTACAAGGACTAATTCGGGTCTGAGCTAATCTTTGAATTTGCTGCTCAAGCTTCATGCTTTGATTGAAAGAATGGGAGCAAGGAAGGCAGTTTGGTACTAACATTTCAGTCCACAATTCTTCTCCTGTATTTCCCACTGTAGCTGCTTATGTTTAATTATCCTTAAATATAATTGCTCTACTGAGTATACCATGGCATTAGTCTTAATGTGCTAGCGAATCTACAACTGTTCCTGCCTGCTTCTCCCTAAAGCTAGGTTTTATATGTTCAACACTAACTTTCTTGAGAAGAATGTCCAAATTAGCTCTTTCATTTATATTGCAAGCAAATGTTGTGTCTACCAGTGCACTCAAGTCAATTGATTTGACTGAAATGAATGATCAATTTCTATAAACTTAGTATAAAAAAATCAGCAGAATTAATTGTGTGAGTGAATAAATCAATTTATTTGACTATATTGTCTAAGGGTTACATACAATTCTTACAAATTTCATTGTTGTCTTTGTTGTTGATGTGCCTCTTTAATTAGACTTGCCAGTGAGTCAAGTGGAAGGGGTAGAAGGACAGTTTGTTGCAAAGGACACTAAGTGTATAAACCCACCAGAATCATAAAATACCTATTTAGTTTGTATGAATGAAGCTGCTATGAAATTGTGTATGTTAAGTTCAATGAAATGAATCCCTCCAAAGCCATTCAACATATCAGCATTGAAATTACATTCCAAAATAAATATTTTCACCGCAACACTTAACCATACAAAATCTCCCAATGTCCCCTACAAGAGGATAAAATCTCAGCCTGTCAGCTGTGAACATAAAGGCAGCCATGACATAGCCTTAAAAAAAAAAAAACAAAAAAAAAACTTCCTGCATTCTTCTTACCCACTCTTCTACTTTATCTGTGCTTTGTTTGGCCAAGTTACTTTCCTTATTTACACACTGCATTAATTTCCAACTCTGCGTCTTGGCTGAAACACTTTCTCTATGGTTGGAGGCAAATAATAAGAATTACCATAGGTATCAGTTATTTTCTATCTGTTGTGTGTCAGACACCATTCTAAAACATTTTATATTACATTTTACAAATTACTTTCCCAGTGTCAAGGAGATCTTAACGTGTAAAAGTGGGATCTGAAATGAGTTACATTTGATCTCACCATGCCTGAAATGCCTTGCTAAGACCTTCCCCTTCCTTTTCGCCATCCTAAGTCCTATCTATTTTCCAAAAGTCGGTTTAAATCCTACATCCTCTAGAAAGTCTTCCCAAATAAAAGTCGAAACTAACCTGTCCTCTCTTTAGTAAATACTAAAGCATTTACTATTTCTTTGAACCACTCATTTGGTTCACAGAGTTCACTGCTTTGAATACAAATTAAACCTCACCTTACATGAGCATATCTAGTCTCCCTAAATAGATTTTGAAACTCCTAGATGACAAGAATCAATGTCTCACATAATCCAACAATTAAGGTACTGGCTGACACTGTGGAACAAATAAACACAATCTTCAAATTAATTTTCCCACTGTATTCTTTCTCTAAAAGTGGGGGCTTCCCATAGGGTTCTTAGGTTACAAGGAACAGAAACACACTTTTGCTAATTTAAGCAAAAAGGGAATTTATCAGAAGGATGTCTCAAGGACAGGATGTCTGGGGAACTAAGTTTAGATACAGGAAAGAAGTCAGGCCAGGTCTAGATGGACAGGCAAAACAGACCACACAGCAATTTCATTGAGACACAATCATTGGGCTGAATTCACTCCAATTGTTTTTCGTTTTTAATTTGCTTTATCTTGTTGTATTGTGTCTTGTTTTCTGTCCTTGTGTCACTTTGATCAAGATTCAAAGTCCCAGGAAAGAGGAGTTTCCTTGTGGTACAACTGGGATGAGCAGCACCTCTGCAGTGCTGGGACGCAGGTTCCATCTCCGGCCCAGCAGAGCAGATTAAAGATCTGGGGTTGCCACAGGCATAGGTCACAACTGCAGCTCCGATCTAATCCCTGGCCTGGGACCTCCATATGCCATAGAGCAGCAAAAAAAGAAAGAAGTCATATTGAAAATAAAGCCCAAATGATAAAACTGAAAAAAAAAATTGAAGGAAAGAGAGGCTAAATGTACAAGTTTTTAACTCCAGGCCTAGCCAAGATTATATGCACACCCTGAAGAAAAGAAGAATCCCCCTGAAGCAGATTTCTCTGTCCAAGCAATATTAACTTCCAGTGCCAGATAGTTCCCTCATGTAGATAGCTGTCTTGCAGACCGAAGGATGTTTAATAGCATCCGTGGCCTCCACCCATTAAGTGCCAGTAGCACCCTTCTCCAGCTGTAAAACCCCCAAATGTCTCCAGATATTGGCAAATGCACCTGGGGAGTAAAATCACCTCAGGCTGAGAACCACTGCCCTGCAGGAAACTTAGGTTTTCTAATTTTCTGAGAGAACTGAAGATCTTGGGAAAGAAGACTTGAGAGTAGTCTTCACATGGGAAAAGAAAATGGAGGTCCTTACTAAGAAATTAAATCCAGGGAGAGCCAGGGATCTTGTTACTATCCTTAAAGGTTTCCTTTAATCATGAAGGGACATTAGCCAAGTCTAACCAAAGTAGTTACCTAATTTCAAGATTTCATAAATTACGCACAAAATGAATCCAGAAATTGCTAAATTCTGGAAATATAATAAGCACTATTATTTCTTCAGAAGGAATATCTCTTTCTGAATTAAATTCATGGACTTCCAAATTCCGAATTATGATGCACATATTTTACTGGCTCCTTCATGAATATAAAGTCCCATATGCTGTAAATATTTCAATTCTGGGATAACTAGGCTGAGAATCCTCTAATTAGGTGATCATTCAGGAAAAAAATATATGACACATATGATTAATTTAACATCATCTTAACCCTCCAAACCTATACACCCAAACAGGACCAGTTTTAGATATAATGTGTCTCCTTTGCCTTAAGCTTCCTCACTCTGTGTACCCTACTTCAAAGGAGTTTCTTTTCCAGCCTGCTTTTAGGCACCCAGTGTTGTGTCTAAGCAAAATTGCTGCACAGAAATCTCTGCGATTGAAACTTAGTATAAACTTAAGACATCTAAATCTCCTTTCCTAAGGCTAGCTGCTTTTGAAGCATTGTCTCAAAATCTGAAATGATAGACTTTATTCCTTAGTTGGCAGTTAGACAGCAGGCCCATAATTGGCCCCAGGACCCTTCCCTTTACTCCTGTCTTCACATTGATATTGGTCAACAAACAGCAGCAATTAATGAGGATAGATAAAGTCATTTTCCTCAAGATTCCAACCAGCATTATTATGAGTGATTTCTCCTCTTCTTAACATCATCTTAGGAAAGAGATCCCACGCATAGCTTAAATTAAAAAATATACCAATGCCCATTAAAAGTCAAGTCTTATTTTCACCTCAGCCTGTTACTACTTTCATCAACTAAGCACTGTAGCAATTAATTTTTAATAAATATTCTCTCCAACCAAACTCTAATATTCTCTGCCTCATTTAAAACAGGAGGGGGGCAGAATGACATATATCATTTGCCTACCAACTCCATCCAGAGGGAATATGTATTCTCTAGGTGTTCCAGCTATAGTGGAAAGGCTGTGATGGTGTCAGTAGAAACATCAAGCCAAAGATCCCAAGAGTCATTGGGAGATATGTTTCCAACCGTTGGTGGCTCAACCTTCAGATATTTTGATATGCATCTCCCACACCTCCCTACCTTAAACTGAGAATAATTGTCTTTAGTAAGTCACTATTACTGATGGTAGTGGCTCATGTTTCTCATCTGTATATTTAGAAGATAAAATTATTGAGAACCACAGAGTCAAACAGACAGGAGGTCATATTCAGAGGATTAAGTTGATTTTAAAACAAACACCTTCTAGTTGCATTAAAATACACCTGCCATCATTTAAAGCCATTCCAAGTATTTGTCTTTCTTCAGCATAGAACTTAAAGTCAGGTATTTTCTTTGAGTCAATAGACAGTCCTTTAACAGAAAGATGCTAAATTGCCAGGAAGGTGCTGGACAATCTACCTGGCCACTGCCCTTGCTGCACAGCTTAGGGCACCCCTAGAAACTGCTCCGGGCAACTGGCTCAAAGACTCTGTCTTGCCTTGCAGTTCAATGGATGTGCCTTGAGGGTCATGAATGGTCATGGCTGCTGTGAAGTTGCCCTGAAGTGCCCTTTCCCCTAGATTCCATATTTATTTCCACTAATATTTGAGTTTTGAGCAATGCATTAGCTTTGGAAAAGCCTGAGCATAAAGGCAGGGCAATTTCTTCTCCATGCCATTTGACACAGGGCCCATCTCTGGGGAGAACACTGTATATTCAGCACAAATCTGCCCAGACATAAAACAACCTCTTCATACTTGAAAAGAAAACAACCTTGGGGGAAATGGAAACTTAAACAGAGGTTGTGATGGTAGTTTGTTTTTTCTTTCTCTTCACAGAGCATGCTTTTTCTTCACTTTTGCCTTTTCCCACTCAAGAAAGATTTTGCCTTCTCTCTCTCTAAAATAGTACTCCCTGGACCATTAAACTGTGATGTCTAACAGATTACAAGTGTGGTTACTATCATAAATTACATAAGATAGTGTCATTTGGAGTTGCACACAGAACTTGATATATAATTAGCACTAAAATAATGACAGGTTACACATAGTAGATCAATTTTAATTTTTTCAGCTTTCTTGACATATAATTGACATATAGCATTCTGTAAGTTTATAGAACACAACGTGTTGACCATCAGGTCACATAATTATTTTTTGTGTGTCGTGAGAACATTTAAGATTTACTCTCTTTGCAGCTTTCAAGTATACACTCCAGTAATGTTCATCATAATCACAATGCTGTGTATTAGATCCCTAGCATTTATTCATCTTCAAACTGGAAATTTGTATACTTTGACCAGTATCTCCCCATTTTCCCCACCTTTTGGCCCCTAGTAACCACCATATCAGTCTGTTTTTATGAGTTCAGGTTTTTTTAGATTCCGCATATGTGATATAATGCAGTGTTTGTCTTTTTCTGAGTATTTCACTTAGTATAGTGCCCTCCAGGTCCATTCATGTTGTCACAAATGGCAGAGTTTCCTTCCTTCTCACTGCTGAATAGTATTCCACTGTGTATGTGTGTGCACAGACAGGTACTGTATCTTTATCAAATAGATCAAGTTTTAACTTGCATCAAGGTCCTCATTTGATTCTGTGGTTACTGATCTGCCAGATTTTAAAAAATTGGTCCTGATAGTTATGCCTAAGAATATAATAAGATGTTCAAGGATGGATAATTTTAGAGCTAGATAGGCTTTTATTTGTCTAATTCATCTGGCTACTTTGACAAATGAAGAAATTGAAAGGCAGAAAATGAAGGAATTTGCTCAACATCAAATTGCAAATTAGTAATAAAGCAGAAGACTAAAACTCAGGTTTCCTGAATTAAAGATCAATATTCTTGCCACTGCACCATGGGTAACATTAAGCATACATTCCATGCCAAGCTCTTTTACATTCATTCCGTCATTAAATGCTCCCAATGCTATATGAAGTAGGTCCTACTATTATCAGCATTTGACAGATGAGAAAATTGAGGCTCAGTGCAATTAAGTGACTTGCCTAAAGTCATATTACTGATAAATACATTATGGGTCCAGGGTTCAACCTAAGTCTGTAAGTTTGAGTTCACAGCCACTACTACATACTGTTACCTTTTTTCATTTTTTTATTTAATACTGTCTTTTTTATTCAAAACATATCTTGTTTCCATAGAAACATCTCAAAAAATTTTTGTTTAATTGATGGATTTTGGGGATGAATTGACTGAATACTGAGTTACTGTGCCTTTATAATTCTACAGGTCAAAGAGTGGGATGAAAATTCAATATTGGATTATCTGGTGTCATTCAGTCCTTCAATTAGTTAGCAAATGTTTATAGCTATTATATTATAGAAAGGTACTTTACTAAACAGTGTGTGTGTGTCTGTGCTGGGACTGAGGATGTAAAGTACAAATTTGAAGAATATGGAGTTATATCAAAAGGGTTAATCTAATAAGAGACAGGAATGTACAAATGGCTAACAAAGAGGGAAAATTGCCTATTTTAGTTTTTTTTTTTTTTTTTTTGCTATTTTAACAAGTTACCACAAACTTACTGGTTTAAAATAACACATTCATTATTATCTTATAGTTTAAGAGATCAGAAGTCTAATGTGGATCTAACTGGACTACAGTTAAGGTGTTGGCAGGGATGTGTCCTTTTCTGAAGTCCTAGGGGTTGATTTATTTTGTTTCCTTTTCTAGCTTATAGAGGCTGCTCACATTCTTTGGTGCTTGGCCCTGTTCCATCTTCAAAGTCAGCAATGGTAGGTTGAGTCCCTCTCGCGTTACACTGTACCAACCTTGTCTTCTGCTTCCCTCTGCCACTTTTAAGGACCTCTGTGATGACATTGGGCTTACTTGTGTAATTCCGCATAATTTTCCTATTTTAAAGTCAGGTAATTATCAATCATACTTCCATTTGCAACCTTAATTTGCCTTTGTTATATAACAGATTAAGATGTGGACATCTTTAGTGGGCATTACTCTGCCTACCACTGAACCACAACAGGTATTCAAATAAAATACAAATGGAATTTAAAGAAGAATATGACATCTTGGTAGTCATATGGAACAATAACATATATTGCATATGTTGTATTTTAATGAAACAAACTTTTATTTTCTGGGCTCATTTCAGCCGAATCAGTTTGTGAATAGGAACATAATCTTTGTATTTCAAACAGAAGTTCATCAAGACAATTATTTGAGTAGATTGGGATGATATTGATACTTCCATTTTCAGCTTAATGATTTGTTTATTTACAGCTAATGAACTGATTAGGCATCCATAGCCTGTCAATATAATGTCTTTTTAACGCAAAAGAATGACACAGCAAAGTATCACTTAAGTAATTTTAACCATTTGGATATGTTTATGGTCCCTAATGGGGACTACAACTGTGGATGTTAAATAAGGAATTGCTTTAGAATCGAAAGTTACATGCCAAGAATAATTATCTAATTCACTGAATAATCTTTTGGTGGACATTAAGTATGCTATGATATTTAGAATTCAGGAAGAAATTGTCCTCCTAAGTGGAAAACTTTTCTTACATAAAGACTAACTAGTTTGGGGGGTCTAACATTGAAAAAAAAGCTGATATCAATCACAAGGCATTAACACTTCATGTCAGCTTTGCATTTCCAGAGAATTTTTATGATCATGAATAACCTGTTTGTTTGTGTGAGAGCAATCTGGTCATCAAAACCTCTATAAATTTCAGGGTGTTATTTTTTCACTTTGCAGATGAGGAAACTGGGGTTATGGGATGTTAGATTACTTACCTAAGGATACCCAAGATTTAAACTACAATTCCCTGACTCCTATTCTGTATCTTCCTAGTAGTACCATATAAAGTATTACCGTAATTCCTGTTTTATGGAAATTAAGGTTCAGAGAGGTTGATTAACCTAACCAGCTTGCAAAAGTGGCAGAACTTTTGTCTCTGTCTATCTGACAAGAAAGCTGGGATCTTTGTCCCTAAAACTCTCTAGGACGAATATGTAATAGTATTTCAAATGGACTCAATCCTACTAAATATCTGAGAATAGAGTCATTCTGCTTTCTGTTTTCATCACTGAAGTCAGAACCTGGCCCTTAAAAATCTTGATTGATTTCCCACATAATGGCAACCCTCTGGGAGATTTTCAAGTTTGTTCCCTGTCTTTGTAACACTGATGAGCACTAATTTAATTAGTCAAATATAAGTTGATAACCTATGATGTTGAAATTGATTTTCAAATGAAGCCAATGATTGTTCACAGTTCCAAGGAGAAAATATAAGCTAGGTGATTTCAAGATGCAATTATTGAATGCAAAACAATCGCAGATAAAAGAAAAAAAATCAACTGAATTTACAAAGCAGTTTCTCCTTTCAAATATTATCTCATTAAGTACCACTGGGAGGCTTGCAGGACAAGGATGGCTGTATCCATAAACTGAGACGTGAAATCTCAGAAATTTTTCAAAGTAGGATCCAAGTCTCCCAAAACAGAATGCCTTAACTTTTTGAGTCAATGTCATAAACTTCTCCTCTAACTGTGGAACTTTAAAGATAGCCCCATATTTTCTGAGAGGATAAGCACTTCTTCAGCTGTCATTATCATTCATCTCCTGATATAATTGTGTCAAGAGATTGGATTCAATGCTCAGAAGGAGAATCTGCCTCTCTGAATGAGAAGACTTTGATAACCATAAGGCAGGCTAATGCTATGACAGGGTAGTCACCCCCTGTTACTTTGCACTACAGTCTTCTTCATACTGGTTTAAATGAAGCAGCTTCCAAATGTGGTCTAATTCACCTGAGAGTCTGTACGTACACCACCCCCACCCAGTCATCTGCTGCTCTGGACTAATGTTTCCCTGCAGAACATTCCTGTACAGATGAAACTGAGGTGCTCAAGGCTGCTCTGGCCTTATGCCACATTGATCTGGTGCCATTGGAATAGTGTCTTTAGTCAAGAAGTGGCCAGGTCATTTGTGAGAGAACAAAAGGCTTTTCAGGAAACTCTTCTGCGGGGGTGGTTACCTGGGGTTACCAACCAGTTAAAACACTGCAGATCGATCTTGCTGCATTAGGTGACTCACTGTCTACTGCTCTGCTTTTAGCATGCCAGGTTAGTTATATGTCTAAGTGAAACCCAGGCCTTCAAGATCTATATCTATAGGGTGATGGCCCATCAATGCTTTAGTATGAACCTGACAGCTAGAGCTCACCAGCAGATAGCCATTTAGTCTCAGAGAGACTGAAAGAAGAAAAAAGCACTGTTCAGTTCTTGAAGAGAGAATTTTAGTTCTCTCTTTAGGAGCTTTAGGAGCAAAAGCTCCTGACCCTTTTCTGTCTCATGTGTATACAGATCTTGGAAATGTCGGTGATATTCATCAGCATTGGACTGATTTCACCCTAATTCAGAGCAGATGGTTGCTGATATGTTATGATTTTAAAAAGAAAGCCTCTTCCAACTTTTAAAAACATCTGCCACCCACTATCTAGGTCACAAACTCCATAATATCACTGTTGAAAGCACAGACTCTGGGTTAAGAATACCTGAGTTTGAATCTGACTCTGCCACCTACTGTGTGACCTTGATCCTGTTTCTTAACTCCTCCAGGGTTCCATTGCCTTAATGCATAACTGTGAATGCATTATGTGCACTCTTTAGGATTGTTATGAAGATTAAATAAGATTGTGCTTTTAAAGTGTAGAGAAGTGGCTCACAGTTCTCAATCAATGGTAGTAAGTATTATTAATCTGCCAATTAAAAGAACATTGAGCTGTATCTATTTCTAGGGATGGAATCCAATGTAATATATGAGTGAGAATAGGTATGGCAATGAGAGGAAGATTGAAGGTACAAGGGTAAGGTACCAAAGGGAAAAAGTAGGAGTAGGATAAAGACAGAGCAACAGGATCACCAAACAAGTCTCACCTCAAAAATCCCATTTTCCAATACCCTGAGCAATCTAAGCATTTCTATATAGAGATCCTGATCTCAAACTCACATGGCGAGCTTCTGCTTTGGCAAGGGGGTTGGGTTCTTCTATATAAGCTTAAAAGATACCTATACTATTAGGATAATGTAAGGAAATGGATGAGCTGGCAAGTGTGTTTCCATAGTATCTATGTGGATAATACACTGAATTTAAGTCAGTAATTTTATTGACTCCGCTAACCCCTGCAAAATTAAAAGGAAATTGAGCTGGCTGGCTGGAGTTTCAGGTTGATGTCCATTTTGTTGCAAAGCAGATAGGTAAATTATTCACACAATAATAGAAGCCACTTCATCAGCTTAATGAAATGTCTTCCACAGAATGGATATCCTAACAGTAGCTTACTCTCCATGCGGTATAATGTTTGAGCCCTGAGCTGATATTTCAGAGACCTGAGTTCTAATCCAGACTATGCTAATAGTTTGTGTGACCCTGGACAATTCAGCTAAATTTTCAGTTGCTTAGTTTCCCCATCTTCAAAATGGGGATGAATGAAACAGAAACAGACTCACAGACATAGAGAACAGACTTGTATTTGCCAAGAAGGAGGGGGAAGGGAGAAGGATAGACTGGGAGTTTGAGGTTAGTAGATGCAAACTATTACATTTAGAATGGGTAAGCAATGAGGTCCTACTATACAGCAGAGGGAACTATATCCAATCTCCTGGGATAGACCATGATATAAAATAATGTATATATATATGTAAACAAATGGGGATGATAACCACCTTGTATAGTATGATTAATATAAGGATCAAATTAAATTAAAAAAAACATAAAATTCCTATGGGGTTTAAAAAAAGAAGACTCAAAATATAAGTTATAAAGTGGGAAATGTCCTCCTAAAGTAACAACTTCCAACAATGCATCCCACAGATATAACTGTCTTCTGCTATTCTCAGAAGTCCCTGAGGAGGAAATCGCTAGGGCCATTTTGGTTGTTTGTTCAACGTTTTAAAAGGTTTTGCCACCATAACACTCTATTTTATGTCCAATATAAATTTATCTAACTGCAATGAAAGGCTGCATTAACTCAAGAAAAGGGAGAAGAATCATCATCAACTGTATTTCTGGAACATAATATATAACACTCTTATGGCACTTATTATAAGTCAGGTACTGTTCTAAGGACTCAGCTATTAATTCATTTAAAACTTGCAACAATTGTGGTACATACTGTTATTATTTATTTTATAGATAAAGTACTGAGGCATCAAAAAAATTAGGTGACCTGCCTGAGGTAACATATCTAATAAGAAACAGAGGTGAGGTTTGAATTCAGTTTATCGTTTCAACAAGGATTTAGTCCTACAAAATCATAGTTAGAAATACTTTAGTCCCCCTAACACATAAATTCCCCCTAAAGAGTCCCTAGTATTGGATTGTTTCTTTTCTGCAATAAGCTGACTACCTCACAAAGTGATCATTTCAATTCCAAATAACCCTGTGAAAATTTTATTCTTGAGCTCCTGCTGTGGAGCAGTGGGTTAAGGATCCGGTGTTGTCTCTGCAGTGGCACTAGTTTGTTCCCCCGCCTGGCACAGTGGGTTAAGGATCTGGCATTGCCGCAGCTGTGTTGTAGGTCACAGCTCAGAACTGGATTCGATCCCGGGAACTTCCATATTCCTTGGGTGTAGCCAAAAAAGAAAAAAAATTCTTTACCTTCATCTAAAATCTATTTCTTTGTATGTTTCATCTATTGGTCCAATTTCTGCTCTTTGGAATAACACAGAATAAACCAATACACCTTCTATATACCAATACCTAAAGTATTTGTAGACAGATTTCTTGATTTCTTTCACTCCCTGCCTTTCTTAAAATCTCTTATCCTTTCCAGGTTAAACTTTCCCAGTTCCTTCAATTGTCCATTGTCTTTTGGTAACATGTATTCTAAAACCCTTTACTATCCTAGACATCCTTTTTTGGGTAAAATGTAGTCTGTCAATAGTCTTCTTAAATAAGGCAAAATAAACTGAACACACAAATTCAGATGTCATCTAAAGTGCAGTGGAACCAATACTTCTATTGTTCTGGACCCTACCTTTCTGTGACTGAATTAGCATTTTTGGCAACTTAGTAACCCTGCTTGTGCTCTTAGCCAAATAAAATCCCGAGACTGTACTTTTGCAGTTAGATTTTTGGATCTGAATGAAAAACTTTACATTTTTTTTTTATTAAATGTCATCTGGTTAGTTTCAACCCATCATTCCAAACTCCTGAGATCTTTTTGAATAAGAATCATGTTCTCCAAAGAATTAACTGTACCTCCCAACTTCCTCTCATCTGCAAATGTGATAAGTATAATTTATATCTCATCTAAGTCACTGATAAAAAATGCAGAACTGGACAGCACCCTGAGAGAGGGCTCTCTGGTGGTCAACAACACTGATTCACTAATCAACACTTCTGAAATACAGTGCCTGCTGCCTGCCCAAAGTTCCTCACTGTGCCACACTTCTCTGGTTCTGCTTAATGCTCTCAGCCATTCTTTCTCAAACTGGACAAGCTAAATATTTTGTGGAGAGCAATGCAAAATGAAAATGGGGGGGCCTCTTGTTCAAAAGTTAAGAATTTTAGGACAGTAATAGCAGATCATTAAACCAAGTTTGGGGCCCTTCTAAGCACGGGACCCTGTATGAAGACACAGATCCTGTGCCCTTGAAGCTAGTCCTATCCCTAAATATTCCTGTGACAGAGACTGCATCTGTTCTGCAAAATCTGTTTCCCTTTTTTTTCCGAGCGGGTACCTGACTATATGTGCCAGCCTCCATTGCAGTTAGGTGCAACTATGAGTCTGACTTCTAGCCAATACAATGTGAATGGAAGTGATATATATCAATTCCAGACCTCTGGCCCATAAAAGTTCCACAAAATAATTTGTTTCATGACATTTTCTCATCCACCAGTTTGATACAGATGATAATAGAGACTTTGGAAGACACATGCTAGAGGTTGTAAAATTTCAAGAATGAAGGAACCCAAATACTTGAATTGCTATCAAATTGTCGTGATGATTTCTGTACACCTATAATTATAATAAAATTCATTAAGTACTGGAAAAAAGAAACTATCACAACGCTATAAATCAACCATACTTCAATAAAACTTTTAAAAATGAAAAAAGATTACTTTTTAGGATTTTGTGTGAAAAAAGTAATTTCCTTTACAGTTGAACCATTCATTTTGGGTTTGCTTCTTATAGCTGCTGTCACCCTAGAAAATACATTGCCTGAATATCAGGATTACCTAGAGGGCCAGCTGAAATTCAGATGCCTGGGTCCCATTACTAGAGAATATAATCCAGGGCATCGGATGTGGGGAGTAGAAATCTATGTTCTTAACCAACCCCTCACAGCTCATTCTGATGATAAAACCAGTTTGGAGACCCATTGTCTAGGCTTTTCCTTCCATTTTCCCTATCATAATATCCCTATTCTACGTTCAGTTTTATACTGGTTCTTATTTCCCGGGTGATATTTACCTCATGTACTTAATTAAACTGCTTCATGGAATACAATTTTGATATCTGGAGCTCCAGCATTCATTTTGTAATATGAGATAGAAGTTATATGCAAAAAATAGAAGAGCAGAAAGAGAGTAAAAGCCTAGATCCCTGATGATGTCTTGAAGCTTCTATACTGACTCTGGACTGTTTAACTCCGGATTCATTTTGCTTTGAGAGAATGAATGCTTATGTGTTTGAAAAACTACCTAGGTAGAGTTTCCTGTTATATGTAGTAGGATCTAATCCTAACCCTCATGGAATTACATTGGGATATGTCATTCTTTCAGGATCCTTGATACATATTTCCTTATGCTGATGGTTGCTCTTTACCCTCAAATAAAACCAGGCCTTCCTTGAGTAACTTTTGCAAGCAATTGAGTGGCATGATGGAAGCAATGGAAGTCAGTACCTCTTTTCACTAAGATCTTAAATCAGATTATATTTCTCTTTAGTCATCAAGAAATGTCTCCTATGAGACAGAGATACCACTGTTAAAATTTTAAAAATCTCAGAGACAATATCCTATATTTTTCAATGAATAAATATTCATCTTATACCAGTTTGCTATAGTCTGAATGTTTGTATCCCCTCAAAATTCATATGTTGAAACCTAATGCCCAAAATGATAATATTCAGAGGTAGGAAATTTGGAAGGAGCTCAAATCATGAAGGTAGAGCAGTTGTGAATGAGATTAGTGTCCTTAATAAAAGAAATCCCAGAGAAATCCCTTAACCCTTCTGCTGTGTGAAGTGACATAGAGAAAACCACTGTAAATGGTTTTCTTTCCAGATACCAAATCTGTTGATGCCTTGTTCTTGGACTTCCCAGCTTGCATAACTGTATGAAATAAATATCTGTTGTTTATAAAGTATTCAGTCTATGTTATTTTTGTTATAGGAGCCCAAACAGGCTAAGACACAGCTCATGTTCTTCCTAATATAATAAAAAAAAAAATGTGTCCTTTGAGAAGCAAGGTGATAGAGCTATGCCTTTTGGTCCAAGATGATTTTGCAAAGCATGTATGGGGAGGATTTTTTCGTTCTTTCTTTTCATCTATTAAAAAGCAAAGAAGGAATGACAGATGAAGTAGATTCTGATCATCCATCTTAAAGGGACAGTTGGAGTTTTTGCATACAAATGAAAGCTATCATTCTTGTCAACCTTAAGCTGGAGCTCTAAACACTATGCCTGCAGCCAATTAATATTCCATGACCAATCAGAGCACTCATGCAGACTGTTCTCCCACCCTGAGACATAACCTCAATGCTAAAAATGCTCTATCTAGCTCCCCAAGATAGAGCATTTTTAACTTGTGATTTCCAATCAGTTTGAGTCAATAAATTATATTCATTTATGCTAAAAGCATGTGTTTTCCAAAAATATTTTGACTTTGTCCTGACAATAAGAAGTAGATAAACAGGAAGTTCCTTTGTGGCATAGCCAGTTAAGAATCTGGATTTGCTACAGCTGTGGCAAGGTTTGATCCCTGGCCTGGGAATTTCCACATGCCCCAGGTGCAGCCAAAAATAAAAGGTAGCTGAATAAAAGGCCTAAATTATTTGAGATGAGGTGTTCTGTAATGTAATGTCACCAAGAAGTCCAGCCCTCAAATGTCAACTTCCTAACAACCATACTCATGACTTGGGAGGAGGAGTTCTGATTTCTAATTCAGGAGACAAAATCACCACTTGGTTATGCTACTTGGACCATCAACTCCGGCTTTTAATGATGCTACCTCTATCCCTCACAAATCCTTAGAATATGCCAATTTGGATGGTCCATAAAGATATATGTGTGACATCAACAATGTCAGGGATAAAGTATGACCACTGATCATACTCAAGGGATCTTGTGCCCTTAAAAAATAGAAAAACTAGAGAAACAGGCTTATTGACAGCTAACAAGCAGCCACAAGAAGCTTTAAAGCTGGACTGAGTCAGAGAAGTATTTGCTTAAAAGCCTATCTTCCTTGAACAAAGAGAGAAAGCCCCTAGCCCAGAAAGGCAGGTCAATTTTCCCACTCAAAGATGTTGACAGCACTTTCCTTGCTGGGCTAGCAATCTACTAATGGTTGATTTCCTTACTCCTTAGACTTGCAAATATGTCTATGGGTGGTCCCTTCTGGCTATCCAGAGTCAGTTAAAATTCAGCAGTAAGTGAAGCAGTACTCAACTGGATGAACTGATTAGTTACCTTCAAATACAGGGTACATCTATTTAAAAAGTTGCATTTTGAAAAGAATATTAACATCCTTGTATTTATGTTAACCCCTGTCTTTAAGTAATAACAGAGGAAAATAAGTCAGCAACAGTTTACAACCAATTATCTGCTTTAAAATAAGAACTAAATAGCTCTCAAGTTCCATAATTATTCGTTTCCATGACTTGATAGAACAAAATGAGAATGTGTTTTCCCATTCAATATGATTCTTGATAATAAGTCCACCTCACTTTCTCAGGAGAAGCCTTTGTAAAGTCAGTTTCAAAGAGGGAAAAAATGGATATGTCTCATGGTGGAAGCGTAAAAAGAACTAAAAGCTATATTGTCTTCTTTCTAGATGGTACGGGAAATAAGGCAATATAACAGTGGTTAAAGTCTTACTGACTTATATGACCTTAGGAAAATGATGTAAACATTCTATGCCTCAGTTTCCCCACAAGTAAATGAAAAAATTAGAATTTTTATTACAGGGTTGTTATAAGGGTTAAATGAGATAATATAAGCAGTTAATAAATTTGAGCTGATGTGATTTTGATTGTTACCACCATCTTATTCTTTTGGTCCAATTTATAATTTTTACAAATTCAAATAGGAATGCCCAAACATTGGTGTCATATCTCAATGTCATTTCTCAAAGGTATATGCGTTAGAAGGTATTTACTGAGTATCTGTTAGTGCTTGGCATTGTGCTAGATACCGTAAAGAAAAAGAAAGATTTTACTGCCCCTGCCCACAAGGAACGAACAGTCAAAGTTGGAGTATATAGTATAGTTTTGACAGATGCTATAAATTGTATCTGGGAGAAGCTACATATGCTTAATCTATAATGAGTAGGATATGTCTTAGACTAGAATATAAAACTAGCCTAGATTGCTCTCTGCACATGGAACAAAATTGTGAGAATAGATACTAAAATCATGTTGAAAAGTGATTTATTCACAGATTTTTAGATAAAATTGAAACTTTAGTTAAGGTAAAACTTCTCAGCATAGTCATTATATATTTAAGAGACAAAACAAAATTTAATAGTTATAGCCTAGAAGGAGCAATTTTTGACTCAATATTCTCTCCACTCCTTATTTACTCTGTGTGTGTATTATCTGGGCACATGCAAGACAGAGAGAGACAGAGACAGAGAGAAGGAGAAATTAAACATCTAGCCCAATCCCCTATTTTTATATAAATAAGAAACAAAAGAGGAAAAATGACTTTGCTTAAACTCTAATACCTGTTTATGGGCAAAACTAGGATTAGAACCATGAACTAGAACTACCTATGACCTCTCTATGCTCTGGGAGAATTGTGAAATCAATAACCCAGTTCCTTCAAAGAAAGCTAAGAGCTTTGTGAGCAGGACCCATATATTCAATGTCCTTTGCCACCACCTACTCTCCCACTCCTTACTGTCCATTGGTTGGACAACACACTAAGTGCTCAATAGGTGCTTATCCAATCAAGGGAAAACATCGTGGCTTGATTCAACATTCATGAAAAAAAAAAATCTATGGACTTGCCTGTTTCATAGAGAGTAAATGTATTGTTGTTTGAGAAAAAGTGACTGATACTTTCTATGAAATTAACAAGATTCTCATCTGTTGTTATACGAAATAATCATATTTCACAGAATAAACCATTCAGCTAAGTGGAATACCCAGTGATTTCAAGATAGAGGTTTCATAAGACGAAAAAAAAAAAAAAAAAAGGAACCTTTCTAACACCTACCAGAGGAAAGAGGAAATGGGGGTCAGGCTGCAGATGGCAGATCAGGAGTGTTCTAGGGATTTGATCTAAGGGTGAGCAGTATGAACTAAGTGAGTTGGGCAAAAGGCCATGTGTGCTGGGGCAGGAGAATTTAGTCTCTTAATTTTTTTGCAGGGTTGAAAAAATTACATTGGAAAAGAGGAGTAGGAAGAAGTGACAGAAAGCATTGACACTAGAACAACTAGGTTGCCTCTCGAGAGACCCTGGTTTGATGACTTGCCAGGTAGAAAGAGAAATCATAGAATTGTCTCTAAGAACAATCATTCTGACCTTAATTTTTTCAGTAGTATTTTAACAAATTATTCCTTAAAAGTCCTATACTGATAATAGATGTGTACATGAAGACAATATTTTTTCTCCCTTCAAAAAATGGCAAAGAATAATTAAAACCAGCTGCTTTTTTCAAGAGCCTTCTTTAATAAATAACACCAAAATACAATGTTGTTTATGTGTAAATTCTAAGCATTCCTCATTTTAACTAAAATGACATGGGGAATGCAAATCCATAGCTTCAGCAAAATTTCTCTAACAGTGATTTATCACCGTCAGATTACTTTGCAATTTCATAAAATGGGCTTCAGTGGCATTTTGAAAAATTATGAAGAGGGGGCTGCAACCTAAATGGAATAAAGAAAATATTACATAACCCCAAGTGAGATATTAATATCCATTCAGATGGCTATTGTGCTTTCATTATCAGAAGAAAAAAAATGGTCGCACACAAATCCTTAATAATTCTACTTTTGGTAGCACTAAGCAACCCAGTAATAATGTAATTTGGGGGCTTATCCCCAGGCAGGAGGAATTAATGATGCCCTATGAAAGACTGTATGGGAGGATGGTGGGGATGGGAGGACCCTGCAAGCCAAGAGTACAACTCAGCATCTTATTTGTTTAGGAACCAAAAGAGCAACAGCTCCAACAAGATGCTTATTTCCTAAGGACCTGAACTTTATAAATTATACATTCACACAGACCCCCCCCAACACACACACACATACCTAGAAAGAGCTTCTTTCTTCTCTATGTTGAATTAAACATTCAAATATCTTTTGCCTATAGTTCACCCCCACCTCCTTTCTTGCTCTTCAACTATACTCTGCTGGTATTACTCACTTTACTTCTATTGCAGTAGATTTGTGACAGGATATGACTGTTCTCCACAATGAAAGGAACTACTTATGAAGGAAGGCTCAGGGATTTTCTTAATATAGATTGCTTAAGAGAATCTAGAAGCTTACTCTTTCGACAGACTAAGTCTTCGGGGGAAAGAAAAATAGGCTGAGATTAATTCACACAGATGTGTAGGGATTTGTGTTCAGATTTTTTTTTTTTTAAGGCCTAACATACTTCATTTGGAAGTGGCATTAACCCTTTCAAGCCACCAGGGTAACATTTAGTAAGATGAACATTCTAACTCAAATAGACCTTGTTGAGGACTAAAAGACTTAAAGGAAAATATCCATGGGGAAAAGGTCATTAGCACAAGTTTATTCTTGCCTCAGTACCTAATCATCCCCTTCTATACAGTTAACCTGAAAGGGACTATGTTCTTCTCCTGCTAGAATGCATTAAGGACAACTAGCAACACAGATTAAAAAAATCTATGAAATATGAAGTGTCTCCGTTTAGGGATCCACAGGACTTAGGGCCTTGGAAATTCCCGCTTGAATGTCAGCAGGAGCCAACAATAATCACTGAGTGCTTACTATGTTCCGGGCACAGTGTTAGGAACCTTACATATATTATTTCATTTAATCATCTCAACCTCAAATATCTCAACTTTCAGTATGGCATAGGAAACTCAGACGCTGTATCTAAGGAAAATAGAAGCTAGATAGCATAACATAGATTTAAACCTACGTCTCTGTCTGAGTCAAGTATTTGTATTCCTTCAATGTTCTCTTTCCAGAGAAAAATGGAAATGAACCATTTTAAATATACTGCCTTTGTTTGAACACAGACATGGCACGCTTCTGGGTCAATGTGGGAATTGTTGCCTGTTATTTGGCCTGGGCTGATAAGAGACTGAGTTTTAGTACATATCTGTGTAAACAGTGATGATGTGCTGAATACAGGTGGCTTCTTTAGATAATGTTTTTTTAAACATGAAGATGGAAGAGACGAGTGAAACTCTTCTTGCCCACTGGTAAGTAAACAACATTGGATGTTTTAGTTTGTTTAGTATCATAATATTTTAGTCACAGATCCTGCCATTTCGTTTTAGGGTGAGGGAAGAGGTACAGTTACACCAAGCTCATTATATAGTTTGCTAGCCTCCATTGCTTAAAAGAATTTCCAGTTAAGCAGTGTCATTACTGATGCATTTGTGTGATTAATATTGAATATCAGAGAGTTACAATGTAAAAAGTGTTTTGCCTGTGCTTGGAAGGAAGGGAGGAAAGAAGGGAGGGAGAGAGGGTGAGAAAAAGAAAGGAAGGGAGGAGGGCATGAGGGAGGCAAGAAGGAAAGAAGGAAGAAAGCAAGGAAGGAAAGAGATATCAGAGCATCAGCAATTGTTATACAATGAGATACATGGTTAGACTCTTAGAGGTGGGTATGTATTCCTTCCTGCTGTTTACATCTCCTTTCTTAAATGAAAATGCTTGTTGTTAAAATATGTTTGCGGTCACTTGGAGAGCCTTATATAGAGAAGTACTTGCCCATGTACCATGAGAGAAGAAAAAAAAGGAACTCAACCTGGGCGATCTGTGGGCCTTGAAGACAGAATATTGTCTGGTTCACTATTTTGACAAGATTGGTGCTGGGAAAATATGATTAGCTGCTGCACAATCTAACAGCAAAGAATCCATTAATATTCCAAAGGAGAATAGTGGCATTTCAACTTAGCATGGCCAAAATAACTGAAATACAGAATTATATCTGTAAATTGGATATATTCACACTCAGGTTAGTATCATTTTTGCCAATTAGATTTTATGTATGAGGATTTAATAAGTATATATTTATTTTTACTTAAATTTGTGAATTTGGATACTTGGTTTGGACCATGATCCTGGCTAGGATAGCAGAGAAAACTGGATAAAGAAACTTAGAGGACATTTATAATAAAGGTTTCTTTTTTGAACAGAAAACATACATCCACACACGTCCCTCATAATATGATATTTATATTGGCTTATCTTTAGCTTTTACATGAAGCACTGTTAAATATATTTAAATAGGTTTTCTATTATTGCAGCAAACTTCTTGCTCTCTTGAAGACATGTTGTATTATTACCCTGCTCTCGTGCCCAAGCCAGAAAAATAAATCTTGAATATTGCACTGCTACTAAAAGCCAAACACATATAAGAGTGAAAAGAAGCTGAACTTTATAGGGGAGCTGAACGATTTATAAAAACAAAAAATCTTTAAAATAAATATTCCAGAATCAGTGCAAGCCAGAAGGTATATACCATAAGTAGATGAATAGAATAAAAATTGTATATATGAGATTAAAGTACACCAGACATAGACAGACAGATACACACACACACACACACACACACACACACACACACACACACACACACGCACACGTATTCTATGTTGAACTAAACATTTTAAAACTTTCCATCCAAGGTAGGTGCTTCAGGAATGGTAGAGGAAGGACCTCAAAAATCTACCTCTTCATAAATCAATGGCAACATGGGCAAAGGTCATCAAAGAAAAATTTTCAGAACACTGGCAATTAACTAGGGCTTGCAGCAATCCAAGCGTGTTTATTAAAGAAAAATGGCTGGATCTCATTAATAAAAATGAGCTTTGTGGCATTTTAACTTGACCTAATCCCAAGCTCCATGCTGTCTTTAAAAATCAATGCCCTCACTATTATGGTAGCCTGAAAATCAGCAGGCTAGCTGCTACCAGAGAAAGTTGAACAGCTCTGGAGCAATCCAAAGTCGCATCCCCAAATAACTATTACTATATGAGTTGTCTGAAAGTTTGATTAAAAGCCCCATTATCAAGGCTTGATTTATTTGGCCAGACACAGAGCCTACTCTGTGCAAACACTTTTGTCCAGAGGGAATTTATCAAAACTGATCAGTGAAAATTGATCACTGCTACTGCCTGGGGTGGCATTGCTAGTTGGAATTAATAAGAAACTGACCAAATAATGTAAAAAGGAAAAACTGGGGAATGAGCTGTCCAAGAATGAATGTGATAAGCTCTGAGATATTCATGGACATCTGAATGTCCTGCACATGCGCAAGACTACGTAAAGCCCAGAAAAATGACCTGAAGGACATGTTAATGTTTTGAATTTCTTTTTAGTGTGATAAAAGTATCCTCAAAATGATTTTGTTCACGGTTTCACAACTCTTTGTACATAATACCTGACCATAGTTTTATGGTTTATCTATGTATTAATGCTTCATTTTTAAAAAACTGATAAGTGATACTCCATTGTATGGTTATACCATATTTTCTTTATCCATTCATCAATTGATTTAGGTTATTGTTTCTACTTTTTGGCTACTGTGACCACCTGAGTACAAGTTTATTTATGTTTTTAAGTTCTTATAGTTTAGTACAACATTTTTTTAATGTGGACATATGCTTTTATTTCAGAACTACCAGATAAACCAAGCAAACCAAAATAGCTCACTAAAGGTTTTGAAAATTAGTTTTGAAACCACAGCTTGCAAATGTGGGTGAGGACCTCAGTGCTAAATCTCAAGAGGTGACTGCTTGCTAGTGTATAAGATTTAAATAGGCCCTAGATTCTTCTAATAAACAGTGTCCAAGGAATAATAAAAAATTAACCATTATACCAAGAACCATAGAAACTACAACCTGAATGAAAAAATGCAATGAATTGATTCAAACAATGAGATGAACTAGATGTTGGGATTATCTGAAAAGGATTTTGAATCAGGCATCATAAAAAATACTTGAATAATTAACTATAAATTCTAATGGAACAATGAGAAAAGCAATAAAATTTCAACAAAGAAAGAATGATGTAAATAAAACTGAAAATCATGGAGCTGAAAAATACAAAACAAAATGTATAAAAACTCTATGGATAGACTCAATAGGAGATGAGATATCAGCTCATAGAAACAGTAAACTTGAGTACAGAGCAATTTAGTTCATACCATCTAAACAACATTGAGAGCAATCAGACTGAATAATAACAAAGCCTCGTAGACTTGCAAGATGATAACAAAAGGCCTGATATTTGTATCATCAGAGGCTCAGAAAGAGAGGAGAAAAATAGGGAGACTTAAAGAGTATTGAAAGAAATAATGGCTGAATCTTTCCCCAAATGGGAAAACTCTGCAATTCTATATCCAGTGAAAGAATCTTTTAGTAAAAAAGGGTAAATACAGACATCTTCAGATAAGGGAATACTAAAAGAACTGGTTGCTAGCAGATCTACCCTTATAGCTTGGTTAAAGAACATTCTTCAAACAAAAAGGAAAATGAAAATGAAAGAACCTTGTAGCATCAGGAAGGAAGAAAGAATAATAGAAAAAGGATAAATATGAGTACATAAAATTGACTATCCTTTTATTCATGAGGTTACCAGAGGATGGGGGAGAGGAGAAATGGGGAGTTATTGTTTAATATGTACAGAGTTTATGTTTCAAAGGTTGAAAATTTTGGGGTATAAATAATGATAATGGATATACCACATTGTGAATATATTTAATGTCACTGAATATACATTTACAAATTGCTAAAATGAAAATATGTATATTTTACAACAAAAATGGTAAAAAATAATTTAAAAATAAATGATTATCTTAAATATAAATGGTCTAAATGTACCAATCAAAAGTGTTATAAATAGCAGAGCAGATAAAAGACTAGGACGCAAATAAACACTACTTATGAAAACTGACTTCAATTTCAATAGCATAGATATGCTTAATATAAAGTGATTAAAAAAGATATACTCTTAAATAATTAAGCCTGGAAAGAACAGGCTTAATTATAATATCAGAGAAAGTAGACCTCAGAACAAAGGAAATGCCTAGAGACAAAGGAGTACATTTCATAACAATATGATAATTTATCAGGAAAACAAGATGACCTTTAAATGTGTATGCACCAAACAACATAGCCTTAAAATACAAGAAGCAAAAATGGATGGAACTATAAAAAGAAAGGGACAAATCAACAACTGGAGTTAGATACTTCAACACCCCTATCTCAGTAACAGATAGAGGTACTAGACATAATTAATTATATAGAAGAACTGAAAACATAACTAATAAGATCTCACTGAAATCAATAGAGAACTCTGCAGAACATCAGACTAATTTTTTTTGTGCCCAAAAACCATTCATCAAAAGAGACCATACCCTGTACCATAATACAAATATCAAAAAAATTAAAATAAGTGAAATTGCTATCTGATCATAGTGGAAACAAACTAGAAATCAATGACAGAGTGAAAACAGGAAAAAAAAAATCTCCAAACACTTGGAAATTAAGCACACATGAAAATAATGCCTGGCTCAAAGAGTATGTCGCAAAGGAAAATTTAAAATAACAGGACTGAATGCAAATAAATTTATAGCATAGCAGTATATGAGATGCAGCTAACAAAGTTCTGAGAGGGAAATTTATAGCACTAAATTTATAGCACATATTAGAAATGAGGAAATATCTGAAATCTATCTAGTCTAAGATCCTGCTTCAAGGAACTAGAAGGACAAGAGCAAAATAAGTCCAAAGCTAGAAGGAAAGAAAGAATAAACGAAAAAAAAAACCATAAAATTGGAAATGGAAAAGCAAAACAGGAAAATCTGTGAAACAAAAAAAGTGATACTTTGAAAAAATTATGAAATGGATAATGCCATAGAAGTCAGACAAAAATCAAGAGAAAACATAAATTAAATACCAGGAATTAAAAATGGGTTATTACTATAGATTGTACAGCCACTGAAAGAATAAGGGAATATTATGAACAACTTTACACTCATAAGTTCTACAGTTTAAAAGGAATAGACCAATTCCCTGAAAAATACCAAAAATCGAGTAAGATAAAATAATCTGAATAATTTTATAACCATTAAATTAATTGAATTTGTTAATAGAGAGCTCCTCAAAAATACATCTTTAGGCATATAAGATTTTTCTGGAGAATTCTACACAATATTTAAAGAAAAATAAATACCACCTTTACACAGTGTCTTCCAAAAGATGGAGAGAAGGGAACACTTACCAACTTATTATTTGAAGACAGTATTACTCTGATAACAAATTTAGAAAAAAAAACAGTTCAAAAAAAGAAAACTACAGACCAATGCCTCTCACGGGCTTAGATGCAAAAATCCTCAAAAAAAAAAAAAATTCAGCAACAGAATTAAACAATGTATAAAAACAATTATACACCACGACCAACTGGCATTTATACCAAGTCTGCCAAGATGATTCAAGAACTAAATAAATTAGTGTAATCTACTATATTAGCAAGCTAAAGAAAAAAAGGTGATGGGAACATGTCAATTGAGAAAAAGCTTTTGACAAAATCCAACACCAATTTATTATAAAAACTATCAGCAAGAATAGAAGGGAATTATCTCAAAATGATAAAGAGCATGTGTCAAAAATCTACAACTAGTATCATACTTCATTGAGAGAGTCTGAATATTTTCCCTCAAATATCATTTACAAGGGAAGGAGGTCTGCTGATACCAAACTTATTCAACATGTTACTGGAAGTTCTAGTTATTGCAGTAGGTTAAATAAAAAAAAAAAAAAGGTGTGTCAGAGGGAGCATACATATTTTAAAGAAAGAAATAAATTTGAAGATGACATGACTGTCTAAATAGGACATCCCAGGGAACCTACCAAAGAAACAATAGAGCTAACAATTGAGTTTAGCAATTTCACAGAATATGGGATAAAACACACAAAAACTCAACTGTATTTCTATATACTAATAATATAAATGTAGAAACCAAAATTAAAACACAAGACCATTTATAATCTCTGCAAGGAAATGAAATAGCCACAAACTTAACACAACACATACAGGATCTGTATGTTAAAAACTACAAAATACTAATGAGGCAAATCAAAGAATACTACATAAATGGAGAGAAATCACCTGTTCTTAGATTGGAAGACTCAACATAGTAAATATATCAATTTTCCCCAAATAGATTTTTAAGTATAATGTAATTTCTTTTCTAACCTTAGCCAGGTATTTTTCATAGATAGGCTTATTCTAAATTTTGTATGAAAAGGCACAGGACCTAAAATAGTGAAATAAATCTTGACAAAGAAGAATTAACTGGGAGGAATCTCTCTACCTAAAATAAGTCTCATTATATAGCAACAGTTATCAAGGCAGCATGGTGTTTGTGGAGGAATAGATACAGAGATCAATGGAAAAGATATAAAACCCAGAAAAAAAGCCACAGAATCTGGAAAAATAGATTTTTGACAGAGATGAACAGCAATTAAGTGGGGAGAGTATAGCATTTTCAAAAAATGATGCCAGACAATTGTATATCTATAATCTTGACCTAAAACTCATACCTTGTACAAAAGTTAACTAAAATGAATCATATCCTTGAATATAAAATTTAAAACTATAAAACTTTTAAGAAAAAAAGAGAATATCTTTACAGTTTAGAGTTAGGCAGAAGGTCCTTAGACTTGACACTAAAAACACAATCCATAACAGGAAAAACATAAATTAGATTTCATCAGAGTTATCTTGTGACACAGAAAGTTAGGGATCTGATGTTGTCACTGTAGCAGCTCAGGTCACTGCTTTGGTGTGGGTTTTATCCCTGGGCCGGGAACTTCCACATGCTGTGGGTATGGAAAAAAAAAAATAGATAACATCAAATTAAAAACATCTTCTCTGTTAAAGCCCCTTTTATAGAAGAAAAAGAAAAGTTACACAGTAGGAGAAAATATTTGCAAACCAAATATCCAATAAAGGGATAGTATATAGAATATGTAAAGAATTCTAAAAGCAAAAATAAACAAACCCAAACAATTCAATTAGAAAATGATCAGGGGAGTTCCCTTACTGGCTCAGTGGTTAATGAACCCAACTAGGATCTAGTATTCATGAGGATGTGGGTTTGATCCCAGGCCTTGCTCAGTGGGTTAAGGATCCAGTGTTGCCATGAGCTGTGTATAGGATGCAGACATGGCTCGGATCTGGTGTTGCTGTGGCTGTGGTGTAGGCCAGCAGCTGTGTCTCCAATGCAACCCTTAGCCTGGGAACTTCCATATGCCATGAGAGCAGCCCTAAAAAAAAAAAAAAAAAAAAAAAAAAAAAAAAAAAAAAAAAAAAAAAAAAAAAAAAAAAAAAAAAAAAAAA
>PVHT020000015.1:15404706-15434933 GCA_004024745.2 Catagonus wagneri | reverse complement strand
TTACTGGCTCAGTGGTTAATGAACCCAACTAGGATCTAGTATTCATGAGGATGTGGGTTTGATCCCAGGCCTTGCTCAGTGGGTTAAGGATCCAGTGTTGCCATGAGCTGTGTATAGGATGCAGACATGGCTCGGATCTGGTGTTGCTGTGGCTGTGGTGTAGGCCAGCAGCTGTGTCTCCAATGCAACCCTTAGCCTGAGAACTTAAAAATACAAAAAAAAAAAAAAAAAAAAAAAAAAAAAAAGAAAGAAAAGAAAAAAGGAAAAAATGACCAGAAGATACGGAGAGAGATTCCATCAAAAGGATATACTAATGGCAAATAAGAACATGAATAAGCCCATGAAAAGTCATCAGGGAAATACAAAGTAAAACCATGATGAAACATCACTACACAGTTATCAGAATGTCTAAAATAAAACAAAACTGACAACGCTAAATAATGGTAATGATGCAGACAAACTGAATTCTCATTCATTGCTATCAGGAATGTCAAATGAGTCATACAGCCACTCTGGAAAACATGTTAACAGTTTATTACAAAATTAAATACTCTACTACCCTATAACCTAGTAATTTCAGTTTGGGGCATTTATCTCAGAGTAATGAGAACTTATTTCACACAAAAACCCGTGCATAGGAGTTGTCACTGTGACACATGGGTTAAGAATCTGACTTTGGTGGCTCAGGTGGCTGCAGAGGTGTGGGTTCTATCCTCAGCCCAGCACAGTGAGTTAAAGAATCCGAAATTGCTGCAGCTGTGTTATAAGTCACAGCTGCGGCTCAGATTCAATCCCTGGCCTGGCAACTTCCATATGCTCTGTGTGTGGCCATTAAAGAAACAACAAAATAAAAACAAAACGAAAAAACCTGTGCCTAGAAATTTACAGCAGCTTTATTCATAATATCCCCAAAAAGAAAAAAAAGCACAGGTGAATAGATAAACAAGTTGTGGTACATCTATAACATGCAATACTACTCAGCAATAAAAAGGAATGAATTTTTGATACATGCATCAACTTAGATGAATATTTAGGAAATTATTCTGAGAGGGAAAAAAACTCCATCCCAAATGGTTACATACTGTTATGATTCAATTTATGCAACATTTTTGCAATGACAAAATTTTAGAAATGGAGAACAGATTAGCGATTGGCAGAATTCAGTACCTGTGAAAGTGAGGCAGGGAACAAGCGAAAAGATGATGTAGTTATAAAAGAGCAACACAAGGTATCCTTGCTGTGGTGGGATGGTATGCTGACTGTGGTGTTAACTGCATAAATCCATAAATGTAATAAAACTCCACAGAACTAAATACACACAGGCACACATAATTAAAAGTAAAACTGGGAGATGTGAATAAAATCAGTAGGTCATATCAATGTCAAATCCTGGTTGTGATAGTGTGCTATAGTTTTGCAAAATGTTACCAGTAGGGGAAACCATGTAAAGAATACATGGATCACTCTGAATTATTTCTTACTGCTGCTTGTGAATCTGCAATTATTTCAAAGTACAACAAGCAATTTTTCCAAAGCTGCTGAAAGAGGCTAAGACGGTTGCAATCTAATTGAGAACTGGGACTACTACTTGCCTAGATCCATTCCATTCCACAAGCCAGAAATGTAATAAACAGTGTGTTTTGATATTTTTATGACATGGTATCCTACAAAAACAAAACAAAAAACAAAAACAAAAAAACAAACGACAAAAAAACCTTGCATTTTCATAGGCATTTGTTTCTTTCCTGCTGATTTGGCCTCTAATCTCACTTCAAAGCAATTACTAAAGGAGTGGCAAATACATATGGCAGAAAGATGAGAGAGGAGGGGAGACAGAGCTAGAGATACAGATGTATCATAAAGGTGAACAAAATGAATGTTCCAGCTATCTTTCCTTGCCCTAGAAGAAGGAAACAGAGGATCTAAGAGGAAGAGGGACTTGCTATTATGACTCTGCATAAGGCTACATCTTTACTCCTGGCTGGATTGGCTATTTACAGCTCAACAGTTAAGTGATCAACTGGACTGCAAAAATGTCAACCTGAGATGACTTTTCGGACATACAAAATTACTAGAATGAAAACTTTTTCTGGGTTGTGTGATTTGTTTTGATGAGTAAATGGGACTGAACAACTGGCTTGAATTATATTCAGTGTGAATGGTCAGAAAGAATGAATGGAACTCAAATGACTGATTTGATAAGGTATACACACAGTCTAAATTATTTTGGAATCAGGAATCTAGAACTCCTGATGAAGCCAGTCTTGTGAATGGGGAGAAAGGGCTAAAATAAAGTAAAAGGCTAGCATCCATGAGGACACAGGTTCAATCCCTGGCCTCGCTCAGTGGGTTAAGGATCCAGTGGTGCCGGGAGCTGTGTAGATCACAGACTGCACGGATTCCGTGTTTCTGTGGCTGTGGTGTAGGCCAACAGCTACAGCTATTATTTGACCCGTAGCCTGGGAACCTCCAAACTTGCGGATGCAGCCCTAAAAAGACAAGAAAATATTTACCACGTGTTTACCTAATGTTTTATATGTGGAAGATTCCACGTGTGCTCATGTGTCAGTGTGAAGACCTAAGACATTTGATTGATGGGAGTCTACAAAAAAACATATGATGTGTCAGTTGAGTCTGAAAAGTCTTTGAAAAGTTTTGTCCCTTGAGAGCTTATGTGATCAATTTATGATATTGAGCATCTTTAAGATAGTCAATGCCTCTTTTAATATCTATGACATGTAAATGCAAAAGGAAATGCAGTTCTTGCTATCCTAGAACCAATAAGATAGAGTTCAATAAAAGTAGGAAAGATATTTCAGATACATCAACAAAGCCAAGTCTTTCCCACAAGCAACCTTTTACCATTGTCTTGGAGTACAAAGGGTCAAAATCAGATCTCTTACATGGAATGTCAATTTTAAGAAAGTTCTCTTTATAGGAGTTAAACTGGGGCTTCCATAGGAAGTGTGTCTAAATTATTAGTTAGTTGTACAACTTTATTTACTAGTTTGCACAAGAAGATGGTTGTAATCACCTCTGAAGCTTTCTTGAATTTAAAGTCCATGATTTCTGGTAACCACATTATGCTTTTTATCTTATCATTAGAGGAAATCAAGTTTAAAAAGATAGATAACATCCTCAAAGATAGGATAAAATTTCAATTTGATTCTAAAATTAACCAATATTGCAATGGTTTCTTGTTTGGATACGAACTATTTTTCCACCCCTTATTTTAAAGTACACATCAAGTTTAGATCATTACAAGATGACACAAAATTCTTTCGGTGGTGTTATTTATCATAACAGGAAGGATTCAACATTGGAGATTTTGCCAAGGATGAAGCATAATTTTAAGTACCTCCTATATCAAAGTACAATTGAAAATGTAGCCTCAGGAAGCATCTAAAAGTGTTATAAAGGGTTTTTTAAGGCCATATGACTATATTTGGATTAGTAATTACACACTGGAGGACTTTCCACAAGGCAATCAGGAAACAATGTCTATAAATTCATGATTATCAGTGGGGAAAAACTTTACCCATCTCTCTATTGAATGTGGCTAATGGGTTATTCACCAAATATCTTAGTATCTTTCATTCAGCACACACACAAAAGTAGCCTTAAACTGAGCCGGATGACATGGGTACCTGCAGACAATAAGTATGCATAACTAGTTTTAACCTCTCTTTATAGATATTATCCTTACACACATACCTCATCTTTTCACAGATGTTATTATAGATAGACTAATCTGGGAAACAGGAATGTTTATGTAATCAAAGCACAGATGTTCATAGAGGGAACAGTGGAATTGCAGGCATGACTAAAGACAAAAGGGAATCACTAAGAAGACTAAAATAAAGAATTAAAACAGTCTTTCCTTTCTGTGTTTTCAAAACTTAATAGCTGCATCATACCCTAGCAGCTACTATTTACTGAATGCCTTACCATATTCCAGAAACAATGCCAGGCACTTTTGTATTCACTCTAATTAAACTGTCACAGTCCTGAAGCTCCCACTGTGGCGGAATGGGATCAGAATCATCTTGGGAGTGCTGGAATGTGGGTTCAATCCCCAGCCTGGCACAGTGGGTTAGGGAGCCAGCATTGCTGCAGCTGCAGCTTAGTTCATAGCTCCGGCTCAGATTCCTAGCCCAGGAGTTCCATATGCTTTGGGTAGCCCCCTCTCCCCCCCAAAAAAAGAACTGTCACAGTCCTGTACAATAGTAATTATTATCCCCATCTGTCAGGCAAGAAAACTAAGCAAAGGACAGATCTTAAACTTTCCCTGTGAAAGTACAATTCTAGGTATAGGCCATTAGGTAAGCCCATAGGATAAAGCAAGGAAATTAAGGGATATAGATGTTTAAGGGCATATTTGTACAAAGAGAACAGTTTCTGTTTCATTCCAACAGTTCAGTTTGGACAGAAAAAATTAAATGCTGGATTTGAGGAGTTCCTGTCATGGTTCAGTTGTTAACGGACCCGACTAGTATCCCTGAGGATGTGGGTTCGATCCCTGGCCTCACTCAGTGGATTAAGGATCTGGCATTGCCATAAGCTGTGGTGTAGGTCACAGACACAGCTCAGATCTGGCATCACTGTGGCTATAATTGCGTAGGCCAGCAGCTGCAGCTCTGATTCAGCCCCTAGCCTGGGAACGTCCATATGTCACAGGTGCAGCCCTAAAAAAAAAAGCAAATAAAAAAAAAAACAAAAACAAATGCTGGATTTGAGAGTACAAACTAGAAGTTCTGTGGAAGTTCTGAAAGGAGAAAGATTCAGTAATAATCAGAGAAGGCTTCATGGAGGAGGTAGAATCCCAGGAGAAAACAGAGGAGACAATCTGGGCACAAGATCACAATGTGAAAGGATACAGAGATACAATGATTAATGTCATTAATTAATAAAAACTGTGACCAACAATGATGACTGTAATTCTAACAGAGAAGTACAAAAAACTCCCAGAGATTCAGGACTGAGCTATGGCCGCCATCATTTATGTCTGTGTATCTTTGACAAAGTCTGCAAAATGGAAATAACAAGGCCTGACCTACTTTCCTTACATGGTTTTTGTAGAAATCAAATCCACAAATGTGCATGAATGTGCCCTGTAAAGAAAGATTTATTCAGACAGAAGAGATTATTATTCCATATTACTAAAAGTTGATTTTCCTCACAAATATCTATTCTTGGAAAATCCCCAGCTACAAACTGAAAACTTCAATACAAGTAGTTGTGTTTTCTCCTTTCAGAGTTCTTCACTGGGTATTCATAAAGTGCTCCCTAAGTAAAATTTAGAGTTCGAGGCTAGCCTTCAACCAAGTAAAGTCCAAATTTATTACCGGTTTAATGGATTTAACTGGTTACTGACTGGCTGGCAGACTGAATTAGAAACCATCCAAATAAATTTAAATTACCAATCCAATGAAGACACTACAACACAAGTACTCATAGGTTATGGTCTACCCTTTGAACTGAAGACTCTTTGTCCTCCCTTGAAAGAGAAGGGAACTAGTATACTGGCATATGCCAAGGTAATCTGGATAGAGAGCTTCTGCTGCCTATTATGAGGGGGTCAGGTGGGGAAACAGTGCAAAAGCAGAGCTGTTAATAATGAAAATGTAGGCAGAACTTTCTGTGTGCTTCTGTCAGAACTGAAAATTATAACCATGTGGGATATGGAAGGTTGGTATCATATTGGGCCAGAGACAGCTTTTAAGTGCCCTTCCAAGTTTGGGAATACTAGGAAGTTAACATTTGTGAAAAGAATAGCAATAGAGGGTAATGCTGAAGGGATTAAACAGTTTGCCCCTCATGCATTTGTTTGCCTGGGGCTATGCTCAGGGGTATATTCTTATACCCCAGGTATATAAGAACCCAATTCATAATAATGAGCCTATTTTGGTAGTTGTTGTTACTTATACATGCTATAAATCAAATCTTTTGAGTAGAAAACAGTTATGGTAGAAAGAGCATAGCTGAAGCCTAAGTTAGCATGGATCAACCCAGGTACTACTACACTTCACTTGCAGAGGAACTCTGTCTCTCACACTTCCAGTTACCCTGTTACCTCCCTATACTTGAGGAGGTGCCATCCAAAGTCTCCACAGAAGCACATATCAAAAAATTCAGATAACTTTACACACATACATAATCAATTTCACACAAAAAAAAACATCTCCCCACCTCCTGCCTGATCTAGAAGAGAATGGAGGCTACTACCTGTAAATAAGTTTCAGCTCTCAGCATATCTATTAGTCAGTGTCATGTTTACATGTCTTTAGGAACCTGTCATGTCTGAGTTTTACTTTAATAAACTAAGTATATCTCAGTTCAAGCCTGTAAGTATGAAAAAAATTGCTTGAAATGTACACATACCACATATAAACTTGTACGTTTTAGAAAAGGCATAAATTCACTCGATATTAGAAATTCAGAAAGTTCTCTTCAAGGCCTAGAGAATTAAGTGAGTACTTCATTATCCAGCACTACAGAGAGATAACCTCATCTCTTATTAACTATTCCCCCTATAATCTCTTTCCTCTCCATTTACAGAATTTATCTACTGTAATTCACATAGTTTAGTGCCATACTGTACTGGATATAGTGTTACACTGAAAGAGACAATATGGGTGAACTCGTATTTTCTCCATCACAGTGATACTTATTAAATAAACTATTATTCTTCATTAATGAATAGACTAAGTAGAAAACAGTATTCAGTAGATAAAATTTCTTCTCAAGTTTTAGGGCAGTAATCCTAAATCTGATATACAGAATCCAAAGAAAACTGCCTAAGGTAAAAGCGCAGTCCTACAGTTCTACTTTAGTTATCAACACTTTACATTTATTAGTTACATTAATAAATCTTTAAACTGCTTGAATATTCTGAAACAAGTTTTGGGGGAAGTTGGTGTTTCTGAAAAAAAAAATTGTTTCTTTACCCTATTGTTTAATATTACAACTGTTGGTGATATTTTTTTTCCCTCAAGAGTATGTTTGGCCCCAGCTGTATAAACTACTTAAGCTACTCTTATTGGCATGTACAGATTCTGCTAGGTATTCAAAACTACAAAGTTATTTCATATCAAAGTGATGTAGCCTTCAGCTTTTGCATCTGTGAATGATGAGCAACATTACTTTAAATGACATCTTTTTCTAAGAGTTGCTTGGGATAAAGACAGAATAAATCCATTTGTATAAATTGTGGCTTCACTACTGAAGGATTATAAAAATATATTGTGCTAGGCTTAAATCTAAAACTATTAAGATAGTTAAAATATGCCATGTTTTCACTGGAAAAACTATCAAGTGCTTAAAATGCTATCATTCATCACAACTAATTCACTAAATATACAATTGAAGCAGTGATAGAAGAAAGAAAACACTGTTGGGCAGATCATCTGTCAGTAAGTCAAACATCTCCATTTTTCACTGGATGAAGAAACTAAACACTTTCAAGGACTGTAGTATGGATAATTCATAATTGAATTCCTTTATCAAGGGTACAACCCTTCACATGCTGTCAATTGGGGGGATATTTTCTGGTTGGTATATGAATTTATTTTGAAAGGTAAACTTCTATGACTTTTTTCTAGGTGAGTCTGCATATTTCAATTTAGCTGTGGAAAACATTCACCCGTGCAGTCCTTACCTTGTTTTTATAGCCACAAGTAGTTGTCAAAAGGGAAATAATACCTAAAGACTCTTGTTCCTAAAGCCCCAAGACATCTTCTAAGTCAGGTTTAATTTAGTAGTCGGCTAAGGTCACCAGATGTTTTTAATTATGCAGGATCATCTTAGATTCCAACTTCCTATTCTGTTCTCATTGATATTTTTTGTCCTCATGGAGCCTGGCTCCTTCCCAGACATACATAATACTACCCTGGGCCAGAGCAAGTATCCATCTTTTGCAGTATGTTTTTCTCTGACCTGTACCAAGAAACATTTTAAAGGAGTGATGGTTCATGTTCCCTGTGAAATAAAATATGAAATGCTAAGTAGGATCTTTGAGCTACCCTGTTCCTTAGTATCATTTCCTTTCTGTCTTCCTCATTATACCATTTTTCTCATTCATAAAAATTTTATATTGCTAGGGTAGGGTCTTGGGCACTTTTGGCTGAGCCACTGTAGTGGGATTAATATGGATCAGCACAATCCAAGTAAAAATTTTGAAGGCAAACATTCTGGCAAGGGGTAATTAAAAAGTGTGGTTGGGCTTTTAAGCCCACTCAGCAACACAGGATCTAACCAGGATCTGAAGTAAAGCGATGGAGCAAAAAGGAAGAGAGGTCATAAATGTAGAAGAACTGGGCCAGTGGCCAAGCCAAGATCACAGAAGAGGCATGGTTCAAGCTCACAAATGATAACAGGATAGGGACAAAAAGTGGGTCACTAACTGAAAGGATAGAGGGAACTATGTGGCTTCTCATTTTCTACATGAATCTGAGGTCAGCATGACTTCTTTATTCTCTGTTATTTATCTTCTCTTTGAGGTGTTGATGATTAATGGAGAGGAGGTATACCACAGCAATACTCTTCAGGCTTGCCACTCTGATGTGTTGAAGCACACAGTTTTAAGTAAAGCCAGTTTTATTGCAGGTCATCACAAACCAGCCATCTGACAAGAGCGAAAGCTGCAATGATGTCAGCTTCATACAAATAATGGGCACTGAAAAGAATTCTATAACACCAGGATTCGTTTTCCTCAACAAAACACTTCTCTGATGCACACAGATACCCCGTCCCCAACTCAGTTCTTAAGTCAATCCAAAACTGAGTTTTCAATAGTTACTCCTTTAGGTTACCAGGTTTGGTCTTTTACCTCTTTTCTCTAATTCTCTCCTGATTTAATATTCCTAACTCCCCTATCTGGAACTAGCTGCTTCACCAACTTATTTCTTATGCCATTTCAATCTTTCCCTTGTTCCTAGACAAAGCTTCTCCTTAATCCTTCACATATATATTTGGTGCTTAACCAAGGCTGTATTTCTCAAGTAATCCACTTCTGGGCCCTTACTCAAATCTTCATTTAATCTTAAAAATTTTCCTAGTTAGAAGGGCTAGACAAAGGTAGAGTATACTTAAAGTCAGGGTAGGGTCTCGAATACTTAGAATAAGGAGCCATTAATATTAATAAACAATGAATCACAACCATTTCATTTTGCTGAAATGAGAATATTTAGGTTTGTCCTGGTTGTTAGTTTTTATTAATTTTTTTCCCAGGGCAAAAAAAAAAAAATATCTTCAGTGGCTTTATTGGCCTTTCTGATACCAAATTATCCATCTCATAAATTTAAACTTTAATAGTAATCTTTGATCAAACCATTAGTCAAGTACCATGCTGAAAACAAAGCCTTCTACCTCAATCCAAATCATTTGGCTTAAAAGTTAACAGACATGATTAAATATTCAGCTACTGAATGGTACGGTTACCAAAGGGGATAGGTTGGGGGAAGGATGGAATGGGGCTTTGAGATTGGCATATGCACACTGTGGTATATATAATGGATGGTCAATAGGGACCTGATGTATAGCACAGGGAACTCTACCCAATATTCTGTGATAATCTATATGATAAAAGAATCTGAAAAAGAATGGATGTGTTTACATATATAACAGAATCACTTGGTTGTGTAGTAGAAATTATCACATTATAAATCAACTGTACTTCAATAAAACTTTAAAAGTAAAAAAATTAACTAGTCTTAACAACAAGGTATTACTGTATAGCACATGGAACTGTATTCAATATTCTGTGATAAACCAAAATGGAAAAGAACATATATACACATATATACATATATATCTACATATATATATACATACACACATATAAATATATATCTGAATAACTTTACAGCAGAAACTAACACAACACTGTGAATCAACTATACTTCAAATAAATTTAAAAAAATCAGCCACTCAACTGATTTCTTAACCTACATTAATGTTTTCTGTTTCATTTTTATTCTCCTCAAGGAAGATTCTAGACTGGAGTGTTTTTAAATGAAATTGATCAGTGATATTGGGATTAGTTAGATACAAGATTGGGAGTTCCTAGCAGCTGTCTCTAGACAGGTAGTTTTAGAAATTCCTGTTTTTCCAGTTCACCTGATTTGGACAGTAACAAAAAGTACAATTAGGATCATATGCTTTATGCACACAGGAAATACATTTGAAATACTTTTTTCAAACTTGACATGAAAATGAAAATCAACAGAGATAAAATATTCTATTTCACACACATTGTTACTGGGGTCATTTTGGAAAGAACTACAGGTCTAATTTAGAATTTTTTTGTTACTTTTACTGAGATCTAATAAACATGAATTTATATGATGGATGTGCAGACACTCAGCATATATACCTTTTTGTAGCACAGCTTGTAGAGTCTGGTTTGCCTGCATTTGCTATCAATAATAATGAAAAAGGAAGAAATTCTTCAGTGTTCAAAATGTCCTAATTCTTGCACAGGTGTACCTCACTTTAAGAACAACTTACATGCAAATTTAGCCTTAAAAAATAAATTATGGATGATTTTTTTTTTTACTTCAAACATTATTTTACATTTATTTTAAACATTCTTTTTTAAGTCTTTTTATTTAAAAGGACTCTCACTATTAGATAACTTTTAAAAAGTAATTTACATGCAACTATAGTTGCTCAGCCCTAAGAAAATGACAATGATATAACCCACTATATATATATATATATATATATATATATATATATATACACATATGTGAAAATAGTTAGCTTGCATAATTTTAGAATTTTGATGTAATAAATTCATCAATGAAATTATTTATTTTATTGAGAAGCTAGGATTTCAAGAGATTTATTTTCATTCCAAATATGATTTATTTTTCTGGTCTGAGTGTATTCAGTCTTTGGGAAGGTCATATACATATCTATACATTCATCTATAGTACCACCCAGACAATGCCACATTCTTATGAACCTCTAAAATAAAATTTGAAAAGCTAGGCAAATATGTTTCAGTGTCAGAAATGCATGGACGGCAATTTGTCTCTTCCCACTAAAATGGCTTATTTACTCAGTGGCCAATGCTTAGAATCCCATCCGCTAAGATGCATTACTTGAACTTAAGACTTCGTTGACCTACTCGAGTGAAAATCACCCTACTAGAAGAAACATATGTAGCTATCTGTAGTCATTTGAATTGGTTGTGTGGGAGTTCCCTTCGTGATGCAGTGGTTAACGAATCCAACTAAGAACCGTGAGAAGAACCGTGAGGTTGTGGGTTTGATCCCTGGCCTTGCTCAGTGGGTTAAGGATCCGGCATTGCCGTGAGCTGAGGTGTAGGTTGCAGACATGGCTCGGATCCCGCGTTGCTGTGGCTGTGGTGTAGGCCGGCAGCTACAGCTCCTGTTAGACCCCTAGCCTGGGAACCTCCATATGCCGCAGGTGTGGCTCTTGATAAAGGCAAAAAGACAAAAAAAAAAAAATTGTTTGTGTGACACCTCATAACCTGAAATCTGACAGAAGGAACTGAGTAGAGATTAGAGATTTGATGCCTAGAGTATTGCTGATTAGATTAAAAAAGTACTTGGTGCTGAATTCAAACCTAACTTATTTTTAAATTTTGGCCAGGGCAAATTTTGTTTGTTTTAGGGCCACGACTGTGGCATACAGGTTTTCCCAGGCTACGGGTCAAATTGAAGCTACAGCTATGCACCTACACCACAGCCACAACAAAGCTGCATCTGCAATTTTCACCACATCTTGCAGCAACACCAGATCCTTAACCCACTGAATGAGGCCAGGGGTTGAACCCGCATCCACATGGATACTAGTCGGGTTTGTACCCACTGAGCCACAACAGGAACTCTGGCTAGGGTGCATTTTAGCTATAAGTATCAATGTGTAATAAATATTTCATTAACATTTTTGCATGCACAATTCTATGGATTTTAACACACGCATAGACTATGTAACTACCACCATTGATAGGATACAGAAGAGTTCCAACACTCCAGAGACTGTCCATGCCCCTTTTCAATTTCTCCCTGTCCTTAAACCCTTGGTAGCTACTGAACTATTCTCTCTCCATATAGTTTCACCTTTTCCAGAACATTGTCTAAATTGAATTATACATGATGTATTCTCTTGTATATGGTTTCTTTCATCAAGCATAATGTATCTGAGATTCATTCAAACTGTTGCACATATCGGTGGTTTGCTTCATTAATTCATTAGGTGGATGCTCTATAGTTTTTTTTATCTATTCATTTGTTGAAGGATATTTGGGCTATTTTCAGTTTTTAGCAATTATGAATCATGCCACTATAAATATCGTTTATAGGTGTTTTTGTGCAAACCTAAGTTTTCATTTTAAGATATAGCACAAGGAAATCTACTCAATAGTTTGAAATACCTGCATGGGAAAAAGAATGGATATATTTATATGTATGACTGGTACACTTTGTTGTACACTTGAAACTAATACAAAATTGTAAGTCAACTATATGCCAATAAAATTAAATAAATAATTTTAAAAAAGGTCACAGAAGTTCCCATTGTGGTTCAGTGCATCAAGGACCCAGTTTTGTCTCTGTGAGGATGTAAGTTCAATCCCTGGCCCCACTTAGTGGGTTAAGGATGCAGTGTTACTGCAAATTGCAGTGTAGGTCACAGATGCAGTGTAGATCTGGTGTTCCTGTGGCTGTGGTGTGGGCTGTAGCTGCATCTCTGATTCAACCCCTAGCCCAAGAACTTCCAAATGCCACAGATGTGGCCATAAAAAGAAAAAAAGAAGAGATAGCTGGGTCACATGATAAGTGTTTAAATTTATAAGAATTTGCCAAGCCATTTTCCAGAATGGCTATGCCATCTTCCATTCCTGCCAGGAGTATGCCAAAGTTTCACTTTCTCCACATCCTCATCATCACTTGGTATATTCAGTAGTTTAAGTCTAGATACTTTAATGGGTAGGTAATGGTAGTTCTATGCTGTTTTAATTTGTATTCCCCTAATCACTAATAATGTTTAACATATTTTCATGTGCCACATGCCAGTTTATATCTTCTTTAAGTGTCTGTTCAACCTGCTTTTAACTGAACTGTTTTTCTCATTATTGAGTTTTCAGAGTTTTGAGATATTCTAGATTCAAGCACTTTATTATAATATGATTTGAAAACACTTGCTTCCACTCTGTGACTTGTCCTTTCATTATTTTAGCAATATCTTTCATAGAGCAAAGTTCTAAATTTTGATGAAGTCCAATTTAATCCATTTTTTCCATCCTTTTGATGACATAACCATATCATTAACTTTTCCCATTTAGGTTGGTCTATGCACTTGCATATAAGAGGTAGAATGGAAATATCAAAGGCTTAAGTAAACACTTGCAATTCTAGCCCAGATCCACAAATGTAACCTTTGGTAAATCACATAAATTTTGTTGAGTGTCTTATTTTCCTTCTCTAAAATGGGAGTAGTAATCCCTGTAATTCTATGTCAGCTTTATATTCTCAGAGCCTAATGACACTCCAGATATCTATCAGAAATTCAGTAAATATTTAAATAGATAGGGTAATTGCAAGGATCAATTAAACTCAAGTTAGTAAATTAGAAAGTACTATCAGATGTAAGGTATTGTTGTTACGGAACCAAATCTAAACTTAAATTCATAGATGTTCAGTGCTTGAAGGAATATTAGAGGACTAACTTCTATTCATCCCATGATTTTCATAATTGTATACATGTAGAAACTAACAGAAGCATTTAATTCATTTAGTTTGGTTTATTTTGTTCCAGTAAAATGAACTAGGAGTCCCTACCAAATGCAAAGTAGTGCTAAGAAACTGAGAGAAATGGGACCAGCCAAATAGTTAATTTTCAATTCTCACTGGCTACAAATAGAGTCACTGTGTGGGGAAAAAAACACATTGATAGTCACTATATTGTACTCAATAATAAGCATATGTGTCAATTTCATAACCAAGCAGGGATGGACTAGAATATTAAACTTCGATCTATGTGGAAAGTAATAAAAAGGATAATAAAAATGTATCTGCTATAGCAATGAGCAAGCCATTTATTAAAGACAAGACTAACTTTGTATATTAAAATTCAAGTTGATCTAATGATTCATGCACAGGCATGGTCCATAACGTTACAAATGTTAGTCTGCCATCTGTCACCAAGACAAAAAATCAATTATTACACCCACTGCCAGATAATTGTTTGAATAGATAAAATGACTTGATGAGAAATTAGTTTGGGTTAAAAACAAAAAATTGGTCCTTTGATTTAGCAGTGAGCTCCCTGGGTGTGGGAAGTAGCTTCCCCAAGGTCTGGTTGACACTTTATAATTGGTGTCTATATCCTAGGGTTTGCCCTGAATTCTCTGAATGCTCTCCCATCTAACTCCCCAAATAACCTTGTACAAAAAATAAAATATATATTGTTTTTCTAGAAAGTCTTGAATAAGTCTTTCAGAACTCTCTAGCATTCTTATCAGAGTTTCATTTCAAGAGAACTTCAAAGAGAATCAAATAAAAGAAAAAAAGTACTTAGCTAGGACAGTGCTGAGTTAAACACTGGGAGGGCCAACTTCTCCCAACTTCCCAAAGTGTATTCCCATGGGCAGGCACAGGGCAGACTTTATAACTGATCAATTGCCTTTAGGTACTGTAATTTCAGTAGTGGTAAAAAGGCCAGCTATACCAATACCTCTTCCATGCAACTGAGGGATATTTGAAATTGTTCAAATAGGTCATTTCTTGGACCTAAGACACATCCTCCTGGGGAAGGAAACACATTGAACACTCTCATCAATCATTAACACATTAGAGCGAATGAACTCCCCAGATCTTTTTCAGATGTTATAATTTTCTAGAGGGAGGGGTTGAATACCTGAGAAGGATACTGAGCATCAGATATGACAGTTATAGTAGGAACACTGTAGGGTGAGAAAAGTACAGAAAGTGTGTAAACTGAGGATATTGAATCTACTACCCAAATTTGCTGGGGGTTGGTCCTGCCCACCTAAATCCTGGAACATGAGGATTCTTGGCTTGATAAACTGAGCTTTTCAATAAACATCTTATAAGCCTGGTCGAAGTTTGGCCAGAGCATATCCCCAAACCATCTGGATATGATTTCCTGCAATATATTCAAAGCTCTCACCACAGATTTCTTACCCTACCTTCTCTTACAAGGCCCCCTTTGCACCAACATTTCTTTTCCACTGTCTCTTTTCTACCTATAATTTACACATGAATTCCATGTCTTTTATTCTTCTATATTCATTTACAAACTCTTGCTACTTCCTGTATGCTCCTGGTAGGTGTCAAGACTGAAGAACACCAAAAGCAGACAGATTCTTATCTGTCTCAAAGAAAGACATTAGAAAGCCAGGAAACACTTTATTTCTGGAGATGACTCTCCATAGAGTCTCTAACAAATGCCCTCTCATTGCCTGAAGCTATTGACAGTTTTGTGGAGCGGCAAGAAAAGATTTTCTATATTTTCAGAGAAACAACTTGGCTAAAAATAAACATAGATCTTGTTATGGATATTTTGGACTATCAAGGGTCAGATAATGTTTCCCAAGGCCTAACATGGGCCTGTAGGAAAAGCCTGAAGAATGTGGTTTATCTGAAAGGGAAGTTTTGGTGCTGAAACACATATACTAGATATAAAGAAATGCCACAGTCCATCTCTTTCATTTTGGCATGTGAGCCTTTATCAAATGTGCTAAGTCAGAAGCTTGCTATCTGATGGACATTGCCTCTCAGATCACATGCCAATGGAAAAATCCTATTTCCTGGCTGTCCTATCTCAGAAACTTTGAGGCAAGCTACCTAGTAGGACTGCATTAGTCCCATGCACTTTTTTTTTTTAACAATCACAACCAGCTTATTTTGTGAGGCTGTGTTCCCTAATTGCAATGAATTTTCATCTTTAAATAATATAACTATATAACAAATCAAAACGAACACTGTCCTGGATTCAAAAGGGAGATTTACAATTTAACAGGTAAACAAAGAGTACATCATATTTTGCCGTTGGAAAACTATATATCCATCCTGCTTAAAATCCAGGCACTTAGTTTTTAATCCTATTTAATTTGAATTTCTGGTTCACTCTTCTTCGTTACTAACCCTACCAACTGTAAAATCCTCACTCTGTATTGAGAAAATATTTAGATGCAGTCATATTACACATGAATTTTACATTCCAAGATAAAATTGAAAATGCTTTGGATACTGCTTTGTTTCGTTAAATGGTAATTTTTCTTCAAGTTATACTAAATGTGTTTTCTAAAACAGCTAGCATATGACATAATGAGCTTGCAGAGTCAGTACTGTGCTATGCAACTGAGTCCATTTAATGCTGTAAACTATATTGTACTTAGTAAACAAATATTTTGATCATGTAGCTAAACAATGCTTTAACAGTAAGTGTTAACCCAAATTGATCTAAAATGCTATCTCAAAGAATATGCTATAATTTATAGATATTTGACCAAAAATCAGAATACAAGTCTCTTCAATTTCCAAATTGCCAATAACATCAGTTTTTATGGCTTCAAAGGGTTTTTCAATTAGTAAATTGTTAGCAGGGGCTTTTAGTATAATAAAAATAAATATTGATGTTCTAATGAAAAAAGATGGTGTATGAACCTCGCAACAAGTGTTTCTGGAAGATCTCACTGAGTAATATGATAAGCTAGGCATAGTCCCTGAATTTAAAATACTTAGGTTCTAACAGGAAAACAATGACAACTAATTAAATTATATATTATGGAACTCCATTGAGCAAGACATAATTGCACTGATTAAGATATAGTAGAACAAATATTCTGGGAGCCCCCAAATAGAATAGCCACAGATAATAAAAACGCCATATAGCAAGACTAGTTTAATTTATTTAGATATAATGAAGTTTCATCTCATGCCAGGTTTGATTGATTGATAAAGAATAACTGTAATTCTTTTGAAAGATCCTTTGGCCATATATGTACAACCACTGTGGAAAACAGTATGGAGGTACTTCAGAAAACTAAATAAAGAACTACATATGACCCAGCAATCCTGCTCTTGGGCATATATCCAGATAAAACTTTCACTGGAAAAGATATATTCACCCATATGTTAACTGCAGCACTATTCACAATAGCCAAGACATGGAAACAACCTAAATGTCCATCAACAGATGAATGGATTAAGAAGATGTGGTACATATACACAATGGAATACTACTCAGCCATAAAAAAGAACAAAATAATGCTATTTGCAGCAACATGGATGGAACTAGAGACTCTCATACTAAGTGAAGTAAGTCAGAAAGAGAAAGACAAATACCATATGATTTCACTTATATGTGGAATCTAATATACAGAACAAATGAACCTTTCCACAGAAAAGAAATTCAAGGACTTGGAGAACAGACTTGTGGTTGCCAAGGAGGAGGGGGAGGGAGTGGGATGGACTGGGAGTCTGGGGTTAATAGGTGCAAACTGTTGCATTTAGAGTGGATAAGCAATGAGACCCTGCTGTATAGCACTGGGAATTATCACTTGTGATGGAACATGATGGAGGATAATGTGAGAAAAAGGATATATATATATATATATATACACGTATGACTGGGTCACTTTGCTGTACAGTAGAAATTGGTAGAACACTGTAAAACAACTATAATGGAAAAAATAAAAATCATAAAAAATAAAAAAGAAGAAAAGAGTATTATAAATGGTTGGCTAAGTCTGCCATGTATATAGGAATTAGAAAATGACAGCACAAATGTCAGGTGTATTCCATCCTTGCTCTATCAAAATGGTCTTGTTCAGTCATGTTGCCCTATACAGTAATCATAAAAGGGTTCTAAATGATCAACATGAACTGTGGAGAAAACATAAGCAAGAGAATATGTTGGCCAAACGGAAATGTGGCTTGATTAATCCAGGAAAATTTGGGGAGAGAATGGGTTATAAGAATTCTTCATTTTGTGTACACAATTCAAGGAAATTAGTTTCTCCCTTTATTTTGTATTTACAATAGTAAGTGGGACTAGGCTTCAATACCACAGTTAGCCAATAGATGCTCCTCTGTAATGTAAAGTGTACACCAGCTATGGAAGAGAGAAAGGAGGGAGAGAGAGGGAGGGAGAGAGAGAGAAGAAAAAGAAAAAAGAAACAAAGGATGGGAGGGAAAGAGAGAGAGAGAAAGAAAGAGGAAGAAAGAAAGAGAGAGAGAGAGAGAGAGAGAGAGAGAGACAGAAAGAAAGAAAGAAAGAAAGAAAGAAAGAAAGGAAGGAAGGAAGGAAGGAAGGAAGGAAGGAAGAAAGAAAGAAAGGTGAAGGAAGGAAGGAAGAAGGAAGGAAGGAAGGTAGTAGGAAGGAAGGAAGGAGACTTATCCTCCTGAGATATGAAGTTCTAGGTTTGTAAGAAGAGTTAATTCTTTATGTCAGGGGCCAGAGTCTGAAAACTATGTTTACTATATATGGCTCATGGTCAAATTCAAATTTAGGCCTGTTTTTATAAATAAAGTTTTACTGGAACACAGTCACTTCTACTTGTTCATGTATTGCCTATGGCTGCTTTTATGCTGCAAGGGCAGAGTTCATTAGTTGACAAAGGTAGTTTATGGTCAACTTGCTTTGTTCATTAAAAGGCAGATTCTTGGGTTAATATCAAATCCACTGAATGAAACTCTGGTAAGGGGCCAAAAATCTGCATATTATAAAGCATGACAGTTCATTCTAAAACGTATTAACTTTTGAAAACCATTGTTTTATGTCACACATTTTATAAGTATATTCTCTGAATCAAATATCTTGACAATGAGAGATGACTACACTTTCTTTAATCTGCAGGATTAGATTGATGTGAATACCTTTACAGTGTTCCTAGAACCAAATAATAGAAATTCTATGTTTCTCTCCTGAACAGTCAGCATTTCTGCCCATGCCGAGGTTCAGTTACAACTCATTTATAACTTGAATCTCATTTTCACAATTTTTGATAAATGTACTAACTTATATAATCACATTTTCATTTAGGATCTGCAGAGCAGTAGACCATGTGCTAAGTGGTGAACAATTTCTGTGGTAAAAAGTGCAATTTACAGTAAAACTCTGGAATTTGTATTCTAATCTTATTTTCATATTCTAAAGCTCTCTTCAATGAAGTCTATCATGGTATTCTTTCAGATCAAGATATTTCTGGGTGTTCTTGAGTTTCTGTCTTTGGCATAAAACATGCCCCATCTAATCCAGTATATTGCTTCTAGGTAAAGGAACAAACATAGTTTTTTTTTTCAGATTTAAGGGGAAGAAACAAGCATAGACCACATAGCTTCTAAGCCTCTCAACCAAATCTGAATTCTTATGGCAAACTGACATTTTTGCACTCATATTATATAAATCATGGTGATCTCAGGAATAAGAAATAAATGAGGATTAAGCACAAATGGCTAGTTCTATAAGAGGAATACTACATCCCTAAAGTTCCCAGATCAGAAGACTGTAAATATGTACCACAGAGTTAGTACTGACTAAATCTAGGATGTCCGTTTTAAATTTCTTCCACTTTGATTATCTCTCAATTACGTATGTTAGAAATGATAAATACTACTTTTTGGTATCATTTGCCAAATGCAAAAAATAAGGTGAGTAAAGCTTATTTTCTTTGTAGAGGTCAATGAAAGGAGCAGGGGATACATGGTGGAGGTGGAATCAAATGACCTCTGGAAATTCAGGAGGGGTTTCAGCCAGAGCTGGCTGCTGCTTTCAGGAACTCCAGGGGAAATGACTTCTGAGATTATCAAAGCAAATGGCATTTAGACAAAGTAAATCTGAGTTAGCAAAGTCACGACCCAGAAATGAAAATAAAGCTGAGAGTTAGTGAAATTCAGTTTCAGCAGAGAAAGGGAAAGCCACCACATTTATCTGTATCCCTAGAGTCTAGAACTGGGGAGTTTTTACAACTCACACAAATTTTAGACCACTAGTACCTGTATGTAAGAAACTTTAGGCCTCTGGAAATCCTTGATAGTTCAGTTATTTGGTGCATCAAATATTTTATAGATTGTTTTTCCTTTAGATATCATTGTTTCCTTCATTCTGAAACCATTTTTTGAAAATAGGGAAACCTAGACCTGGCTATATGATTCAACTTTACTTTCTATTGTAACATTAACTAAAAGATTTTGTTTATGACTCTTTCTTTTCAATTTGCTTATATACTTTTTGAATTTGTATATATTAAAGGCATATTTTTCAATATTTTAGACCAGAATCTTTGTTGGAATGTCCCAAGTCTCTAGTATCTAGTTATGATGACTATAAATATATACATATGTATACATATATATTTATATATACAATTTTGTATACTTTCAGTAGTGACTAAATTAGGAACTCAATAACTCAATCACAGATTGGCTAAATGACCATTCCTGTTACTGATAGAAGCCAGTAGCTAGTAATTAGTCTTAAACCATAATTTAAATCTCACCCATACATGTTACATACACAAATGTAGTTCTCAAAATATCAAAGGAATGAAGATGTTTCCTCTCATGGAAGACAGTCCTTTTGGATTTTATCTCCTCTAATGACACCGATATGTTTTCAGATTTAAGCCAATTCAATTAAACAATACTTACTGAATGTCTGGTAAAGACAAGGAGTGGTGCCAGGAGCTGCAAATCAGCAAGGTCTATATGTAGTACACACATCTGCTACATGTATAAACATGACTCCAGAAAGTTTAGAGAAATGACACTTACTAGGAAGAATAAGAAGGCAGAAATGATATATCCTAAAGTAAATAAAATATTCGAGGTGGCTCTACTTGGGAAAAATCCCTCCCAGGGCCCAGTTATATAAACCCCCTGTTAGACACATGCCTGACTCAAAGTCAGAGACAACAGCTGCTCAAAGTCATGGGGCATTATAGAGCCCCAGAACAGGTGGGAAGATGAATATTCTGAAGATACAGGGAGACAGCTAGTGCTGGCAACAGGAGGGAGGCCTAACGAGAAGCCTGTACAAGCTCTAGCCCCCAAACCAGCAAGAGGAAGGATGGAGCCCAATCCAGGATAGCAACTAATCCAGGGTGGCCTGATTAAAATGCTTCACTAGGCCCAACTAGCCAAACTCTCAAAAGACTCTCTTGCACCCAGTTGGCAATTTGCTGCTTATGACAAAAATACCATAGTAGATTATATTGCTATGAGTGTGGTAAATTAAAAAAAAATTTCCAGCTTTAGACCCACGCCATTTTGTATATAAGAAGTGACAACAAAAGTAAATCTTGTCCTTCTAATTCCTCCTTTCAAAATAAATTATTTTTGTAATTTCGATTCAAATCATTGAAGTATAATTCAGGTTATCAAGAGTTTCTTTTTTTTTCTTTTTTTGTTGTCTTTTTGCCTTTATCTAGAGCCGCACCTGCAGCATATGGAGGTTCCCAGGCTAGGGGTCTAACAGGAGCTGTAGCCGCCGGCCATCGCCACAGCCACAGCAATGTGGGATCCGAGCCACATCTGCAACCTACACCACAGCTCACGGCAACGCCAGATCCTTAACCCACTGAGCAAGGCCAGGGATCGAACCCGCAACCTCATGGTTCTTAGTCGGATTCGTTAACCACTGAGCCACGAAGGGAACTCCTCAAGATTTTCTTAATCCAAAGTTTCCTCTGGTGTGGACTGAGAGCATATGGCCAGAGCTAGAATATCATAAAAACATCAAGACCTCAGGAAAACATATCTGCGTATTGAGAGTTGAAGGAAGGAAAACTAGTAATTCATTTATTAATTTCCCTACTCAGTTAATCAATCAGCAAATATTTAACTGTCAACTGTGTACCAAAGACTGTGTTAGGTGCTGGGGATACAGAGTTGAAAAAAGACACAGTCCCAAACCTCATAGATATCACAACAAGGGAGTCAGATAATAAAAGAGGTAACTAGATTTATAATTACAAATTATTTTGTGAAAAGTGCCTTGAAGGAAATAAGCAGGGCACAGTGAAAGAGAACAAGATGGGTGGGGGAGGTCTATTTAGATGGGATGGCTAAGGAGGTGACTTTTTTTTTTTTTTTTTTGTCTTTTTAGGGCAGCACCTGTGGCCTATGGAGTTCCGAGGCTAGGGGTCAAATCAGAGCTGTAGCTGTCAGCCTATGCCACAGCCACAGCAATACCAAATCTGAGCCACGTCTGTGATCTACACCATAGCTCACAGCAACAGTGGATCCTTAACCCACTGAGCAAGGCCAGGGATCAAATCCACATCCTCAAGAATACTAGCCAGATTTGTTTCCTCTGAGTCATGATGGGAACTCCCTGGAGGTGCCTTTATATAAAGAGAAGTGCCTTTTATAAAGACAAATAAAAGATTGCCAAGTGTCATAGGTAAAGAGCATCATAGATAAATGAAATGGCACTTTCAACACCCTGAGGTAGGAAGAGCATTGTGTGTAAGAGGAAATGAAAGACCAGGAGGAGAGCAGATTGAGGTTGAGGACATAGGCAGGGGTTAGAGGACACTAAGTTAAACAGTCTAGTGGTTTTGAGTCTCTCATGAGGGTTTGTTCTACCTGCTCAGTGAGTCTCACCATTCATTCATTCATTCAATAAATGTTGAGTGAGGAGGTCCCATTGTGGCTCAGTGGAAATGAACCTGACTAGCATCCATGAGGACACAGGTTCGATCCCTGGCCTCACTCAGTGGGTTAAGGATCCCGGTGTTGCTATGGCTGTGGCATAGGCCAGCGGTTACAGCTCTGATTTTACTCCTAGCCTGGGAACCTCCATATGCCACAGGTGTGTCCCTAAAAAAATGTTGAATGAGTGCTTGCTATGTCCTTTTCTAGGCACTGGGAATATATATAATAGGAAACAAAATAGTTAAACCCTGCCCTCAACGACCTGATGGTCTACTGGAAGGGAGAAAGGCAGTAAATAAGAAAACAGAAAAAAAAATTAAAAATAATTATAGATGTTGATATATGTGCTATGGAAGAAATAGATAAGTGCTGGGAGGAGGGGATTCCTTTAATCAGTTTCGTCTCCTAACATGAGAGGCCTTGCACTTGATGGGTTTATGATATTATTTTTGCTGCTGTTGGGGGTTTGAGAATTTTTTATTGAAATAGCTAAATTAAATCTGGGAAATTATTAGTGTTGTCAGAGGAAACAGAAATTCACTCTTCTCTCTAGTTTTCCAATTAAAAAATTAAGTTTTCCAATTTAAAAACTTTGTTGTATACCCAAAATATATAAAATTTTTGTCAGTCATACTTCAATAAAGCTGGGGGGAAAATGAAAAAACAAGAAATTCAAAACTTCAGTTCTACAAAGAGTTTGTGGGAATAATTAGGGATTGGAGGAGGTAAGGTCATCACACTTTCTTAGCTCCCATTTCCCTGATAATGGGCCTGCACACGCAGAAGCAAAAGAAATGTAAAGGGGTTGACAGGTACATTGAGTCAAAAAAACAGTTAATATTATTTAATTTCAAACATGCTGAATCCCATCCACTGACATCGGTTTCAAGAAAAAACAAGTTGGAGTTCCCGTCGTGGTGCAAAGGTTGGCAAATCCAACTAGGAACCATGAGGTTGCGGGTTCGATCCCTGGCCTCGCTCAGCGGGTTAAGGATCTGGCGTTGCCGTGAGCTGTGGTGTAGGTCACAGATGAGGCTTGGATCCCAAGTTGCTGTGGCTGTGGTGTAGGCCAGCAGCTTCAGCTCTGATTGGACCCCTAGCCTGGGAACCTCCATATGCCGCGGGTGGTGCTGCCCTAAAATGACAAAAAAGCCAAAATAAAAAAACAAGTTAAAAGAGTGGCTGCATTACAGTCTGGCAGTGGGGTGGGGAATGCTCTTATCATTCTTAATTTTATCCCTTTTCTTTTCCAATCTCTTCAGTTTCCCTTTTCCTCCCTCTTCCAAATTCTCATTTTCTTTATTCTCCCCACGCCCTTTTAACTCTCTCTTCCCCTGCCTATCTTTGCCTTAGGTCAGCCAGGTGATTACTTGGAAGGTGATACCTGCCTCCTAAATTGCACTGAGTGCAAAGAGATTTGTTGAGCTCTAACCCAAGTAATCTCCATCCTGCTCATGTCTTTACCTGGTTTAATCAGCATATTGTTCTCAGTTAGGGGTCTGGGGTGTGACAGCTTCTCCTCTTCAAGGTGAGATTTAATCTAATCTTTCCTCTTCCAGGTCAGGTGCACACTGGAACTGAAAACACTGGCTTATCTGTTGGGAGGATTTATAGATGCCCTAAAGTTCTTTTCAGTCTGACCCTGTCCTCAGTTGAATGGAGACTGAGAATCAACAAGGTATCCCTCCAATCCCAGCTGGCCAGCCCTTGGGGTAATACAGGATCATGAGAGACAGCAGAGCTGCTAAATGAGCTAAGCAAGAGACAAGTCTCCTGGGAAGGAAGACACAGTGGAAAGAAAAGTCTTGCCAGTTACACATTCCGTCCCTTTGTTCACTGTTTAGCTTCCCACCACTCCTCCCCTTCAGTTTCAATGTAAATCCTCTTTATCATTCCATTTCCTACCCCAATTGTCTACTATATGCTTATCCTAAGCAGTATGATTATCTTGGCACAGGTTTCGCAGTCTTGTCTTTCTTGAGGAAGTTCAGAAGAAGTAGATGGAGACCTTTCCGTGCAGGAGGAGCCAGAAGCTGGAGTTAAATTCAGTTGTAACACTGATATATCTTGAATAGGTTAGTGGGGCTTTTCAGTAAAACTTCTCAAACTTCCCAATACTTATTGAGTTGGTGCTGTCAAAGTGACAAATCTTAACTTAAATACTCAGCCAAGATTTAAGTTGTTTTTGGAAGCCATTTCTGGGGAAGTATTTGAATAAAGCTTAGCTATTAACTAAAGGCCATAAACCTATGGATATTTGTGCTTTATCAATATAAATGTACCTTGCATTATAATTTGGTTTGTTGATACATACACTCCTCGGGCCCTGTGAGAGAACTACCTAAGCAAAACAAAGAGTCTTTGATGGGCCAAATACATGTCTGACTGAGGAGGGTTCTTTATAAAATAGCTGGAAACACACTACTGGGGGGAAGCTTCTAGGATTCTTGTTTAATATGAAAAAACTTTCAATGGTAATTGTCCAACAATGGAAAGCGCTACCTTGAGTGTAAATGACCACATGTTAAGGATTTGTAAAGGAGATTCCACAATGGCTTAGGAATCGAACTTGATCAATAGTTCCAAAATAGTACATGGGCCAGTTGTATTGAAAGTACCCAGTAGGCTTCTTTATATTGCAGGTTCTCAGGCCCCAATTCAGGCTGAATTGAAATGACAGCCTGAAGCCCAATACTGTATTTTTAAAAAGTGCTTGTAGGCGATTCATAATGTGAAGGTAGGTTTGGGAGTCAGTGACCCAAATGACTTCAAAAATGCCTTTCAGATTCAAGTTTGCTTTTATCTGTTATACAAAACAAAACCCTCTGTTTAATTTCTCATTTCAAACCTATTTATTTAATGTGAAGGAGACTCTGAAGCACGGGGTCATATACACTATCATTTATCAGTAACAAATATGCATTTGTAACTATTTGTCCCTTTAACAAATGGCCCTGGCTTATAGCAAAGGGGGGAAGGGGGAAAAAAACCTTCATATAACATTTCATATTAATTCCAATATGCAGTCCATAAAAATGAGAAGAGAAAGAAATATCTGATGAAAGGAGATGTAACTGATTTTAAGAGTCCTACTTGATTTCTTTTACTGAATTAAATATTATCCATCAGTTTGGAGTTGCCTCTGGGTTAGACTTGCTGATACTGCATTGCAACAGCTTTGTAGACCAAGCTGTCAGCAAAAGAATATATAGAATTGTTGGCACAAATTTTCTGTGATACTTGAACTGCTCTCTGGGTTTGAAATAAATATAGCACTTTTTTCTTTACATCTGTTGCCTTCCCATGTGGATGTGTTTGTGATCATCTGCTCAAAATATAGTAGCATGCAAGTCTATTTCTGGAAAACAACAAACAACATCCCCATTCTCAATTCAGTAGAATTCTGGCCTTGAAGAAGGCTTGTGGAAATAGACACACAATCCTTGGAACATATAGGATGAAGGAAAATACTCAAAATAACCGCATGTGATGAGTGAAATGCTTGCTATAGTGAGTGATATTTCTATCACAGGCCCATCCAATACTTAAATTCAAAATAAAAACTAATACTAAAAGGTTATTATTGTCATATTTCTAAAGAAATAGTGGGTTGATAATACAGAGCACATCTCATGAAAACAACTATTGTAACAGTGGAATTCTCCAACATACATAGTAAATGTATTTTAAAGATATAACTGCTGGACCATTTGTTTCATGATGAATTTTAATAAAACTATCCCTGAGTAAATGTCCACTTGCTAATTGTTATGATGGAATTTGCCATATGTTATTCTGAATTTTTTAAATACTCATACATATAAGCAATCTACATTTGTGGGAGTAACTAGATGATATATTGCTGAGGATTCTGTACTTTCACTGCCAATCCAATGACTACAGAGATCAAGAAATCTGCTAAAGTTGGCAAAACAAACCAGTGTTCTACTAAAGATGAAGAAGCATACTTGTCATGAGTTTTTATCCGTTATGGTAGAGTCACTTTCAAAACATCTTTTTCTCAGCTCTCCAAACAAGTGGAAGGCAAAAGTAATTAGGATATTTTCTGCTTTTGATTTTTATTATAAAGAAAATGACAAGTAAGAAATTTGTCAGGTGTTAAAAAAAAACAAATAATTTCCCCATATACATTTTGGGATTAGTGTAGATTCAAATTAATTTTCTGCACCTTCCATATTTAACATCCAATGGTCACAGAATGCCTGAAAAAATACCAGATCAAAATTCAATGATTATAGTATAATTATAATGGTGAATATATATTTCTGCATCCTAATTCTACAGAAATTAGCCAATGATCATTCTCTATAAAAAAATTAATCAAAATGTGCAATTAACCAGAATATCCCTCAATTTGTTGTGCCTATTAACATTATGCTTCAGGTGATATAATTTCACTTACTTCAATTAAATTTTGTTTGTTTTTCTATACACATCTGTGCTGGATGCTCACAGAGTCAACCATAATAATGGCGATGACAAAATCAAGAACAGATGGAAGGTACAAAAATGGAAAAATGTAGAGGAGGAGTGGGATTGAATTGAAAAGAAATTTTAAAGGGGGATTTGAACTTGACACTTGGGACTATATTATGCAATTCAACAACTATTGCATATTTTTTGCATGTTTTTGGTAATTATTCAGTCATTGATTATTTTTTCACTTAAACATGTGTTGAACAGTAACTTTATGCCAGACACTTTTGTCACACCTGGAACTACATAGATCAACTAGATAAATTCCAGTATCTTTAGGAGTTCACATTAAAACTGAAGAGATAATAAATAGGTAGTTGTGGTTCAAGGTACTAAGTGCTAAGAGACGTACACGAAAAGAGCTACAAGGAGAAGGAGGTATTTGTTCTGCTTGGAGAGGGCACTCAGGGAAGACCTCACTAAGAAGATACTATTAGTGTTATGTCCTGAGAAATGAATAACAGTTTACTAGGTAGAAAATAAGAAAGGCATTCTAGGCAGACAAAATCATGGAAGAAAGGTATAAAGGACATATTCTCTGTGGACCAAATGCATGAAAGACTGGAGGAGAGAAGGGGCCAGAAAGGTAGGCTGAGATGAGAATTACTGCTATTTATATACAGAGTTCACCCTTTCTGTTAGACTGAAATCTTCCTGAGGTTAAGATCCAAGTCTCGTCCTTTCATCCTTCCATCTGGTCATTCAATAAACATCTTTTGAGTTTCCCCTACAAGAGAAAGATTAGAGCTGGTAGACAGCATTACTGAGGCATTGCCTTGCCCTGAAGGCACTCATATTATGGCAATAGATAAAAACATAATTTTTAAGTTTTATTTTTTATCATAATTTACAGCATTGTCAATTTCTACTGTAAAGGATAGTGACCCATAAATTCTTTTTCTCATACTATCTTCTATCATGTTCTCTCCCAAGAGATTGGATATAGTTCCCTGTGCTGTACAGTAGGACCTCATTAGGTGTTGAATCTTGTTAAAAGCTTTTTCTGCATCTATTGAGAGATGATATGGTTTGTAGTCTTCAATTTGTTAACATGACATACTGCACTGATTCATTTTTGGATACTGAAGAATTCTTGCATCCCTGAGATAAATCCCACTTAATCATTGTTTATGACATATTATTGGTTTATAATGTATTTTTGGATTCAGTTTGCTAATATTTTCTTCAGGACTTTTGGTCTATGTTCATCAGTGATATTGGTCTGCAATTTTGGGGGGGGTATCTTTGTCTGGTTTTGGTATCAGGGTGATGGTGGTCTCAGAGAATGAGCTCTGCAATTTTTTGGAAGAGTTTCAGAAGGATAGGTGTTAGCTCTTCTCTAAATATTTGATAGTATTCGCCTGTGAAGCCATCCAGTCCTAGACTTTTGTTTTTTTGAAAGATTTTTAATCACGGATTCAGTTTCAGTACTTGTGTTTGGTGATCTATCTTGCAGAATGTTCCATGTGCACTTGAGAAGAATGTATATTCTATTGCTTTGAAAGAGAAAAAAATCTACTGGAATTTTTTGGCTTGCACTGCACATGAGGTTTTGATATAGCAGTCTCTCTCTCTCTCTCTCTCTCTCTCTCTCTCTCTATATATATATATATATACACACATACATACATACAAACAATATTTTTTTAAGTTGCTAGTCTTAATTTCAAATGCATGTTCAGTATTCTGCATTTTACTCTCCTCTTTTCATAACTGCTAGTTTTGATATCACATTTGTCTCTGGATGATTTTCTACTTTATTTTATGTTTGCATTTACCAGTCACTTTCCCATTTGCAATTTTCTTGTTTCTAGTTGTGGCCTTTTCTTTTCCACCTAGAGAAGTTCCTTTAGCATTTGTTGTAAAGCTGGTTTGGTTGTGCTGAGTTCTCCTAGACAGCTCTTGATTTCTCTGTCAAATCTTAAGGGTAGAGTCTTCTTTGTTGGAGTTTTCCCCTTCATCACTTCAAGTATATTGTGCCACTTCCATCTGGCCTGCAGAATTTCTGATGAAAACTCAGCTGACAACATTATGGAGATTCTCTTGTATGTTATTTGTTGGTTTTCCCTTTTATCTTTTCATCCTCAAAGATGCTAGTCAGATTCATTCCTGCTGAGCCATGACAGGAACTCCCTCCTCTTGCTTCTTGTGTCTGCTCCCTTGTGGGTAAGTTTAGTCCATGGATTTTAAAGGCGTCCTGGTGGGAGAGACTTACGCTTGCCCACTGGTAGGGGGAGCTTGGTCTTGTCCCTCTGGTGGTCAGGGCTGTTAACCCAGGGCTGTGTTTAGAGGTGGCTGTGAGCTTGGGAAAACTTTAGGCAGCCAGTCTTGGTTTCATATTTTGTGTGTAGGGCTGTTTTAAATATGCATGCCTGACACTCCTCTCCTCAGTGTATGCTGACCATTAGCCCCTTGATAGGAGGTGTGACTGGTGTTGTGGCTCACCAGAGCCTGCTCTAGATATTGAGTGGGGCATCCTCTTTGCTTTGTGGTTGTCACTGCCTGTCAGGAGCAGGGTATGCTCCCTAGTTGTTGGAATAAAAACCCCAAGATCTGTCTCTGAACTGTGTTTCTAATCTGTGGTGACAGGTTAGTGGGATTGAAGTGCTACCCCTAGGAGAGCAGTCCCTGAGTATTCCTCTGCTGGAGATGTTCACTTGTGAGTGTGCTCTCTTGTGTCACCTTTCACCTGTTGTAAGGGCTCATGAAGTACACTGTTTTGGGCACTGCTCTCAGCCCTACCTTAACCATGGCTATGCTGGAAATTGGCCCTGGTATTTCTCAGCATTGTTTTCATAGGCCACCAGTGCAGATCTACTGAGGTCAGGTCTTAGGACTACATGCACTACTTTTTATCTTTTCAGTTATATGAAGTAGTAGCATAATTGTCCCCACTTCACAAATATAGATACTGACGTACAGAGAGATCAGGTAACTTGACAAAGCCACATTTCTAGTAGGCGGTGAAGAGAGATTTGAACTCATTAAGTCTGATTCAAGACACTGTGACTGGAGAAGGTGTGAGGTAGAGATGGGAGCACTTGGGTTATTGTGATAGAGATAAAATAGGTATGTGCC
>PVHT020000015.1:15332193-15400137 GCA_004024745.2 Catagonus wagneri | reverse complement strand
TTTTGGGATGTCTTCAGTCTCTGTGTAAATATCCACATGCTTGTGCATTGTAAACCAAGTATGTATTCCTACGTATGAATTTGTAGAGCTGATCTCTGCTTCAAGAGAAGCTGCACCTTTAATTTTGTAAGATCCCCTTCACCTGTTACCCTATAAATATTTGTAAATAGAACACTAAAATTTGTAGTGATAGGATCAAATTGGGAATATCTGCTGAGAGACCAAAAAGTTCATTTTTTTAAGTACCTTGGTTAAAGAGTAAAGATTATTCCTCTTATTTTTTAAAAGAAGAATGCACTTTAACAAACACAGAGCTGCATGGGCAATTCAAATATATCCATGAAGTGCAGTACCCATTCAGAAACCATACTTCCTGGAAACCATTCAAAAGCAGAGTCTAGATGGGCTGTTGATCTCACTGCCTGGCAGTTGAAGCTCAGATTCTGGTCAACTTTGAGATGAGCAGGGCTGCTTCAAAAGAGCAATGTGAATACAGCCAGAAGCTTCAGACAGGTCTGTAAAATGGCGGGTCCCGTATTTACCACTAACTAGCAAAACTGACAAGACAAAACTCACAGAGAAAAAATCCTTACTGCTGGTGTGCACTCCTTACAATAGCAGACTTTTGCAAATGGAGTTTTACAGTCTCTATTTAAAAAATTGTATGTTTGTAACAAATAAAGCATGCGGAAAAGTGAAAAAAAAAAAAGCAAGTACATATATTTTTGATAGTCACTCTTATCGTGGCTCATTAGGTTAAGGACTCCACTTTGTCTCTGGAAGGATACAGGCTTGACCCCTGATCTCACTCAGTGGGTTAAGGATCTGACATTGCCATAAGCTGTGGCATAAGTCACAGATGTTGCTCAGATCCAGTGTAGGCTGGCACCTGTAGCTCTGATTCAACCCCTAGTCTTGGAACTTCCATATGCTGCAGGTGTGGCCTTAAAAAAAGAAAAAAGAAAATAAATTTATAATTTTATCATTACAACTCATGAAAAGTGCCACTAAGAAAAAGAACTGTGTGCTATGAATGAGAGGGCAAAATGGATTAGCTTACAATGGGAGGCCAAAGAAGTTCTTAGTGGACTTGAGATGGAAGAATGAAGAAGTCTTCAGTCAGATGAAGGGCAGGATGAATAGTTTTCCAGGCCTAGTAAACAACATGTGCAAAGGCCCTGAGGCAGAAACAGGGTTTGCCCATTAGAATGGAGTAGAAGGGGCAAAACATGAAGTTATGCACATACCAGAATCCAGATGATTCACGATCTTATAAGTTCATGAGTTTCAAATTCAAGTGTATTATAAGTATGATTAGAAGCTAGTGAAAGAATTTTCTAAATTATAGTCAATTTACACTGCTTGGTCAATTTCTGCTATACAGCAGAGTGGCCCAGTCATACATCTATACATACTCTCTTTCTCATATTATCTTTCATCATGTCTAGTAAAGGATTTTAAAAGAGAAATTATAGTATCTTATTAACTTTTTATCAGTGCTATGTAAAATAAATATGATTCTGTAAGTATTTTTAAATTCTCCAGTAGTGACATTCAAAATGCAAAATGGAATACATGAAGTTAATTTTGATATTGCATTTTGTTTAATATTTCCAAATTATCTTTTCAATATGAAGTCAATGTAAGTAATCATTAATGAGATATTTTACATTTTTACACTAATTCTTTGCAACCCAGTGTGTACTTTACACATATAGTACACTTCATTTCGAAGTAGCCACATTTCAAGTGTTCATTTGCCATATGTGGCTACTGTAGTGGACAATTTGTAGGTTTAGTAAAGTTTACTCTGGCTGCTATATAAAGACTAATTTAGAGACAAATGAATCAGAGCAAGTATATTTATTTTTCATAGCCACTCATAAATTATCACAAACTTAGTGGCTTAAAACAACATAGGAGTATTATTTTATAATTTCTTATGTCAGAATTCCAACATGGATCTCTAGGAGTTGAAATCAAGTTACTGGTAGGGTTTCATTCCTTCTGCTAGTTTTAGGAGAGAATCTGTTTCCTTTCATTTTCCAGCTTTTAGAAGCAGCCTACATGCCTGGGCTCATGATTCCATTGCTCCACCTACAAAGCTAGCAACCTTGGGCTGTGTCCCTCTTATGCTTCCTTCTCTCTAGTCCTCGCTTCTGTTTCTCTCTTCTTTTTACAGTGACACTTGTGGTTACATTGGGTCTGCCTAGATAGTCAAGATAACCTCCTTATCTCAAGATCAGCTGATTACCACCTGTAGTTCCATCTGCAACCTTAATTCCCCATTGCTATGTAACCAAACACAATCAAATGTTCCAGGGATTAGGATGTGGACATCTAAGGGTGGGTGGGGGCATTATTTTTTCTACCACAGCAAGAAAACATGCTATCTATATTATAACAATTTTTAAAGCAATAATGAATTCAATTATTTTATAGAAACATACTCCCTATGAAAAATTTCATTAAATATAGAAAACCACAAAGAGGAAATTAAACAACAGGCACTATCACACAAAATCTTGATACTCAGAAACATTTTCTCAACATTTGTTAAACAGCATTTCAGTCATTTCTCTATGTACAGATACAGATAGAAAGATATTGAAAAAATAATTTAAAAAATAAGCTCACAGTATTTTGAATAAAAATACTATGTTTAATAATTTTACTTGAATTTAAAAGAAGAAAAAAGTGAACTGAATTAAAAGAAATACAGTAACTTCAAATATATTTTACTTCACCAGTATAGATATTTATTCCTATAATATCTGTCTGGGGTTTAAAAAGACTTATAAAATATATGAAGCTTTGAATCATTATACATTTAAAGTCCCTGTTTTAAATTTTAAATAATATCCTTTGATATTCACATTTTAAAGAGAAAAGAACCTAAAGCTAAGAGAGCCCAAGTGACTTTACCAAAATCAAAGAGTACATTATTCTGTTTTCCTTATTAGGTTCTTTCTTCCATTTTCCATAATTATTATTTCACTCCTTCTATTTTCTCCCCAAGCCTTCTACTTCTGTTTATCTGCAACCGTGGATCTTTGATTGATGACCCTGCTGTGCTTCACTAAGAAAATTGGAGGAGTCTGAAATTCCCAAATATGAAAGCTCAGAATCTTTCTTCATTGTTTTACCTAAAAATCTTCTCTTACTTTAAAGGCCAACAACTCCTTTGTGCAATGGATACCGCCACTTTCACCTCTTCATGAACTTTGCCCCTACAATTATCCCCTTTCTCTCCTCTGGCAATTTTTTTTCCTCTCTACTGATTTATTCCCATCAATAAACATCAAGCTCTAGTATGTCCAGCCTTGCAACAAATAAAACAAAGCCCCTTCTTTGACATATAATATGTCCCTTCAGCTACAGCCTCATATCTCCCCTTTCACAGCAAAACTTCTTGAGAGAGTCCTGTGGAATAGCTGACTTAATTTCAGCACTCCACATTCTTTCCGAAATCAATATTAACTGAGCTTCTTTTACCATACTGCCATTTCTGATAGCCCTCTCTCAATTCTTATCCTAATTATCCTCTCAGCGACATTTGACACAGCTTATTATTCTCTACCACTTGAAATGCTCTTTCTTTCAGTTTCCCTCCTACCTCCTTGTTTACCTTCTGTCTCACTGACCGATCTTTCTCTTTGCTAAATTCTCCTCTATTTAAATTCTAACTGTTATAGAGTGTCTAATCTTCTTGCAGTTCCTCAAACATGCTGAGTTTATTTTTGATTTGGAGCTTTGCATACCATCAGCCTGGAAAATTTTCCTCACTCATCTTCATATGGCTGACTCCTTTGTGGCATGCAGATCTCAGCCTTTCCTTAGTGTGTAATGTGTCTCATCCTATCAATCTTAGCCACATCACATATGTTGTTTCTCAGGATGGCACTTAACCACTAGGTGATATTTTTTCTTGTTTATTTTCCTATCCATTTTATTCCTCTCTCCCAAAGAATATAATCTCTGTAAGACCAGGAGCCTTATTTATCATTTTTATAGCACTTGCTCCTAAAAGCAATGCCTAAACTTGGTAGAGTCTCAAAAAACAATTGTTAAATGTATAGAGTTAATTTTTAAAATATCTATAGCGTTTTTCATAGGCCGATGTTAATTTATCATGAATTTTGTATATGCTTTCAACAATTCCATTATATACAGAAATTAATTTACTGGTTTAAAAGAATAGTTACTCAAAAAGTTCCCGTTATAAAAAAAAAGTCAATAAAGGTAAATATGAATGTCTTTCTTCACATTTTAAGCTCTATGCCTATGGATATACTTAAGCATTTCAAAAGAGAGGATGATTTGGGAAATAAACCCAGTATCACTCATAAGAAAAATTTTGGTACTATACTGTCAGTTAGAATGATCTGTTGGAACATTGAATTCTACAGATAGTGGCATTAAAGTCTAGAGAAGAAAATAATTTGTCCAAGATCATATAATAAATAAGTGGTAGAAGTATATCTAAAACCTAGGCTACATCACTCTTAACTTTTAGACCAACTTCAAAGTAAATACTAAATTGTATTATAAAAAGGTCTTATCAGACTTTATATTTAGAAGATCCTTAAGTTTTCATACAATTACAAGATGTTCACGCAAGATTTTTAATCTTAATTGTCTCATTTCTTTCTCAAGAGCAACACAAACTTGTATCATTATCCTTATGTTAATCAAATCTGAGTGAAATTTAGGAGTAAAAAGAAAGAATGCTTGAGTGTTTATATGTTTAGTACAAGTTCTTTACAGAAACATTAAAATACATATAGATTTTTATCAGTTATCCCAGTCTTTATTATTCTGAACCAAAACAATTTTCACAGCTATGAAATTGTAAAAATCAAACTAAACATATCTATAAAAACTAATCTAAATACAACCCATTGTAATGACACTTACATGAACCACACATCATTTGTCAAAAATATATCTATATGTAGATACTACTATGTGTGAGAATAAAATCTAAAAACTACCGGTTTAGAATGTTTTCAAAACAAAAACCACAAAATATGCTTGTATGGGAAATACATACATTTGTTCATGGAATTTCATTGGTTAGGTATATCACTTAAGTGTCTATTTAGTAGTAAATAATACTTTAAGAAATTATAGTAAAATATATTAATATGTGTTCATTTATTCTGTAAGCCAAAAGAATCTTTTTCTTTTCCAGCAGTGCAGGTTGAATATACAACGAGAGCTTTGCTGTAACTTATCAAGGTATGAGGAAAGAAACCTTATTTGTATGACACATCATCTGTCCTGGAAACTATAGGATCCTTGCCTGTATATTTGTTGAACCACTTAAATATAAATATATAAAATATAGAACTGCAAAATCAGAAGATCCAGCCATTCCTATGAATCATCGTATCTGTTCCCTTTGTCAGGAAAAAAAAAAATTTTTCCCCCCCTCCCTCCTGTCCCTGGGGAAAAGAAGAAAGGAAAAAAAAGAGCAAAGTAGAAAATTCCAAGGAAGAAGAAAGCACAATCCTGCACGTATAACAAATTACATAATAAAAATCATCTGCAACAATAACAACAAACAGTAATATTCTAGTCCATGGTAGTGAGATGACGCAACTGGGGCTTAGAAAAAGAGGTGAGGACATTTCATCATGACATTACCTCTAGTCTGGTTGATTTGTAAGGCTGAACATGCGAAATGAGAACATGGTTAACATCAACTAAGAAAATCACGTAAACTAGTCTCATGGTCTGACAGACAAGGATAGAGCTTAAAGTCTGTTTTATTTTGGCTTTTTTTTTTTTCTGGTACATTGTCACTAGGTGGCTTATAGCTCTGTGGTTGGCAGAACCATGAGGTAGGATGAAAAACTCCCTGCTCTATTTGTTTTCTAAACATGAAGTCAAAGACAAGTTGAGTAACAAAATACAGGGCTCAGGAGTTCCTGTCGTTGCTCAGATGTAACAAACCACCAACTAGTTTATCCACGAGGACATGGGTTCGATCCCTGGCATAGTGGGTTAAGGATCCAGCATTACTGTGAGCTGTGGTGTAGGCAGCAGATGGCTCTGATCTGGCATTGCTGTGACTGTGGTGTAGGCCGTACCACTAGCCTGGGAACCTCCATATGCTGGTATGGCCCTAAAAAGCAAAAAAAAAAAAAAAGAGCCACAAAATACAGGGATCATTTAATTAATGTCTTAGCTGAACATCAATTTTATAGGCACATTGGGAGCAAGAAGCATGTAACTATGTACCTACGTGTAAGAAGCGTGCCATGTAAAACACTATGTGCAAATAGCAGAGTAGGAAACAATATATTTTTGTTTCATAAAGAGAAATTCGTTGGCAAATTATTCCACTAACAAAGTAAGGAACAAAGAGCTTGACGGAAGTAGGACTACAAAACTTTACAGCCTTTTAAAGGTTTAGAGAAATTGGTTATGGCCAGCATGTGGGGGAGTCTCAAATCATGCAGGCTGAGGTGGGAGTAGCCCAAACCCTATCACATGAGATCTTTCTGGAAGTTTGACCCTGAACCACCCCCCAGACATCTGAAGGTGACAGAGCGTGAGTCCCAAATACTCCCCAAGACATTAACATTAAGACACGTGACAAAAACATGATGAATGTGACATGTACTCCATGTGAGTTATCTAATGCCCATGTTTTTGTTTGGGTTCTTTATACAGATTCTGTCCATTTCCATGAGCTTCTCTATAAATCACAAGCATCTGCAACCAAATTGCACCAGTAAATCTCATAAAATAGCTTCCCTGAGACCAGATTCAAGATGTTAAGAAAGTTTCCTCATTTTATATAATGGCTGGGTGGGTCTTTCACTCTTTAGAAAAAAAATTATTTCCAAAATGTCATTTATTTGGTGGAGAAGTTCCAGGAAAATGGCACTGTTGAATCTCTTTAATAAACTGTGTATTTGTACTCGTTCATAAAAGGCATTTAGAAAGAAAAATGTTATATTAACCTCTAACTGCTTCACCCAGTTCCCCATTGTAAAGAAAGATGGCATTATCCTCACTGAGCTTAACAGATATTTTGAAATACAGGTTCCAGCTAAAGAACTTAGAACCTAATCACTACATGGCTAGGTGAAGTTGGCTGGTAGAACAAACTGGGGAAAGAAAAATAAACTTGTGTAAATCATGCGGTATTCCATGAACTATACAATGGTTCTATTCTTCCCACTATGTTTCAGGACACTTTAACTGATGAAGTCTCTGCTTTAACACATGTGGGATTTTCAAGATTTGCAAAGCTTTGAGTGGAGCAGGTAATAAGAGAAAGATAAATAAAATAAGCTAGGTATATGAACAGCTTGAGCCTCTGTTATGAGTTCATAAATGCCTTAAATTAGAAAGAATTACAGTGGGATTTAGAACTATTGGGATATATTTGCATCTTGAGCTGGTCTTTTAACTACTAAACAGAACAATTTACTGACTTATTCCTTTGTAGGAAACAAAGGCATATTGTTATCTACTGTAATCTGTTAGCATAAAATATTTTGAATGCACCATAATGTGGGCACATAGAGTTTGAGACATATGTTCAGAACTGGAGTCTGTACACGATTTTAATTTTAATCAAAGCCAAAGCAGCCCATGACTCAGGTCACCGTCTGTCCTCCAGCAACAAAGACAATGTAGATACTCTCAGAGGTTTTGTTTCATCCTATTTTCGTTACATAAAATACAGTTGCTATGATGAAGACAAAAGATATGGACAAAAAGGAACCTAAAGTCAATCCATTCAGGGAATACTTACAGTAGTACATTTTTACAACCTCCTGCCTTTTTAATATTTATATATACTTTGCAAACAGGCTAGGAAAGTATATTTGTCTTGTTACCTTTATCTTGCCAAAAGTCTTGCCAGTATTCAAAGTCGAGATGTATGTTTATAGAAGCTCTGGCCAATAATCATTAGTATTTTGAAATTATCATAAAAGCATAGTATACCCTATTTGAAAATTTCTTATAATTTAATAAAAATACCTTGAGACTGTATGGCTTTGGATGAAATAACTGAAGATATTTTTAAAAGATTATCAATGGACATTAGGTTATTTTTAAGTTTTACTTTCAACTTTGCAAGTTTTGTTGACTGCTTTTTATGAGATCTTTAAGCAACAGTTCCTGATGTGACATGCCCCATGGAATTAAGCAGTTAATTGTTAATCATTAATTAAAACTGTCTAATTTTAGGAGTATTTTTCTTCAAATGTATGTTCAGAAAGCAGAAATTTTTCCAAGCACCTAAACCCTGCTAATTACCTTCAGGATGCTTAAAAATATATGCTGATCAGTAGAAAAACTGGCTTTGCTGTGTGTCCTCCAATAGGACAAGTATTTTAGTCAGGTCTTTTTTTATTTTAAAAATACTATTGGAGTATAGTTGACTTATATGTATTCGTTTCTCAGGTGTACAACAAAGTGAATCAGTCATATATATAAATATATATATATATACAGATTCATATTCTATATATTCTTTTTTCCCATATAGATATTTGTCTTTCTCTATCTAAGTTACTTCACTCAGTATGATAATCTCTGATCAACATCCAGGAATTAAGGTGAATAATAGTATTCTATGTACTTTGCCAAAACCTTCTTTAAAGGAAAAAAAAAAGCTAATGATCAGTGGCTGATTGCTTATCTCTATCTGTATACTTCTCTATAACTTGTAAGTGACATAACAAAGAGAATCACAGACCTCAAGGAGTCCTGGCTCTGCACTGCCCCACAACTGGAAGCAAATTTACCTAGCCTTGCTGAAAAATTTAGCTGAAGTGTTATCCCTACAAAACTCTGCTTTTCACATTACCCATACAATGCCTATCAAGAACTACCATAATCACAGAGGAAATTGTTATTTTTGCATTATTTTAATGCTGAATGCACACCACATTATCCAGACTTTACATTCCTAATCTTATGGTGAAGTTGTACTTCCTATGAAAATGAAATGTATCATTTGCAGACTGCTTAAGGATTATGACTGCCAACCAACCGATATTTCTCTTTTGGGGAATTGAAATGTGCTTATTGTTAAAAGCTATGGATACCATCCTTTTGAGCTTGGTGATGGTGAAGATCATATTATTTTCCTCCTTTTTTTTTTTTTTAGGGCTGCACCTGCAGCATATGGAAGTTCCCAGTCTAGGGGTTGAATCGGAGCCACAGCTGCTGGCGTATACCACAGCCATAGCAACACAGGATCCGAGCCATGCCTGCAACCTACACCACAGCTCACAGCAATGACACATCCTTAACCTACTGAGCAAGGCCAGGGATCAAACCAGCATCCTCATGGATACTAGTCAGGATTGTTAACCACTGAGCCATGATGGGAACTCTTATTTTCATCTTTTAATCCTCAGTTCCTACCTGCAAAATGGCTGTTCCATAACATACATTCTTGTTGAATGAGTAAAGTGTTGATTGATAAACGTAGCAAAAAGATAAGTCATCTTAGTGCAATAATTGTCATGATGTAAGTAATAAGGCCAGTCAATGTGATTTTTGTTTCATTTTTAAAATTGTTACCCTGGTATAATTAGAAAGAGCTTATCAAAATATTTCCCTTCATCTATTATAAGTATTAGTTTGTATTTAGTTTCATGCTCAATGTATGTTGGGAATGTGGTATGAATAAAGTACTGGACTATGAATATTTAAGAGGGATTCAAAAGAAAATTATTACAAAGTACCCTGAGCCAAAAGCTATGTATAAAACTATTGTAAAAATACTAGGTAGGATGATATGTGAGCCATTATAATGAGTATATGAATAGAAAAATTTAGTGCTGTAAAATCAAAAGGTTACTATATCTAGATTGAAGTCATCAAGGTGTAATTTTGGAAGACATAAGACTTGAACTATACTTGAATGTCCAACAAGAGCTGAATTAGTGGAAAGCTACGGCGAATAGAATACAAGTGGAGAATAGTATGACTATAAGTATGAAGAGTAAGTAAGCTTTGTTGTTTGGGAAAACAATAGAAAGATCAAGAGTTTTATAGGATATGTTACACATTACTCTTAGGATAAAGACAAAATCTCCTTAACATGGCCTTTAAGGTTCTACATGATTTAGAACTTACCTACTCCTCTAGTCTCATCCCCCATCCCTTTCCTGCCTTTGCTCAAGCCTTCAAGGCACTGTTCTCACTTCCTGGAAGATTTTCTTTGGCTTTTTATCTAGGTAATGCCAAGTCATCTTTCAGATTTCAATTCAAGTATCAATTTATTTTAGATTAGTTCAAACTCCCGTCTTGCCTGTTATTAGCTATTACAGCCTGGCGTACCTCTCCTTAATGACACTTATCATAGCTGTAACTTTACATTAATTTGTGTGATTTATGAGTGTGCCTCCTCCACTTGTCTATTAGTTCTATAAGAGTAGGGATCACCTCTGTTTTAACTGACCATGGTGTCTACAGTGCCTAACAGTGCCTGCAGCATAATAGGTGCTCATAAATAAATGAATGGCATTGGATATTTAAAATACGGTCAATTTAATGAAGGCCTTTACAATTGGTTAGCCAATTTAGCTATATTGAAGCACTGTACATTTACTCATCTAACAAATATATATTGAATATTTATTATACATTAGACTTTTGTTCCTGGTAAGGAAGATACAAAAAATGGAAGATACTTCTTGCTTGTGGTCTATTCAATATGAGGGAGACAGAGAAAAATAACAGGCAAATACAATATAGGCTGATCAGTGCTATGACAGGCAGAAATATAGTGCCTTTGAAGAAATAAGAAAGAGACCTCTAAAAAGGATAGTGATGGTAAGCGGAGACTGCCCAGTAGATACAGGTAATATTTAAATTGATCTTTGACCTTTATTCTGGTTAAAAGAACAAACACAAAAAGTAACCAGTAAAGTGGGATTAGTAGTTAGTAACCAGAATGTCTTTTAAAGTTTATAGATTAAAAACAAACAAACAGGCACAAAAAATAGTTCAAAGAATTGGAACCCAAAGCATTGATGGTGCCAATGAGAGAGCAGACGAATTTACCAGCCTCTGTAATTGTAGTCCTTTCTAGGGGATTTCTGAAGATTATACAAATTACCTCATCGCTTTTCTGAAGTTTTGTTCTGCATGCATGTGAACTATAATGAGCATCTGTTTCACAGATATAACCTTGTCTCCAGACTTAGACAAGAACCCATTTTCTAAATATAGTGTTGACAAGGATATTCTCAAGGAGGAGGTAGAGGACAAGATGCTGTTTATGCAAACTTTCCAATCAAGTATGGACCAGGGTTCTGTTTTTTCTGCACGATACTAGGCACTATGGAGAAGAAAGAGAGGCTATTCTTGCCCTAGAGGCAGATTAATGTGCTCTTTATAACAGCCGACATTCGAATTCACCTTCTAGTTGCTACAAAAAGGCACTGAAAAGGAAATAAGCCCTTTTCTTATATTTATAATGTATCTCATTCACAGGCAAATATTAGAATTTCTTAAAGCAAATATAGAAGGGTTAAAAACTAAACATCCAGATCTCCCTAAAGCATATTGGTTCAGTTCCAAAGCATTTGCTAAAATTAGCCATGGAGCCTTATTTTGAAATAAATATAGCAAATTACTACTTTGGAAATTGGGCTCTTGGGCATTTCTGCTTCTATTTCAAATGGTCATTCCTAATTACATACATAAAAAAATCAAATATATCTTTAGATCAGATTTTTCTCTTAGGACAAAAATAATTATCCTGCTTCAACTTATGTATAATATTCCTTTATTTACTGTGAAGTTACTTATATCTTTCAGCAAGTGACAAGTCAACAAATTCAAAACAAAGGCTACTGGAACAGGCAAGTTTACTCTGGTATGCTTTAGAATCACTATAAAAAAGTTCCTTTGAAGCTCTTTCCAGACAAAAATGTATGCAGCAAGGGTCACTTTCTACTGGAAGAACTGAGAAGGGGATGAAAATGGAACATTCTTGAGATTGGAGGGTTTGGGAAGGGGGCTGTCAGGAAAACTAAGAGAAATGGTATCCATCAACTATCTGCAACATACTGGAACCTGACTTACAAAGCCAGTTGAATTCTACTTACCATATCTCAATGGGAAGTCAAACGGGGAGCCAGGGATAGTATAATTATTCAGTATTTCTCTGAGTATAGAAGATTTAGTCACAACTCAGCTTTTCTGTCTCAGAAAGGAAAATTTTCGACATAGATGAGATTTCCTCAAGAGACTGAATACAGTGACAAAAAAAAAAAGAGGTGTGGATGAAAATTTAGGGGAAAACCAACAAAGAGTAAGTAGGGGAAAGAGTAGTATCAAAAGAAATGGCCTTCATTCGTTGAACATTTACGGAGGTTTGTATGTTAGGGATTTATATAAGACTGATGAAATAGACTGTCCATTCACTTCTAGATTTTCAGTTGAGAAAGGTACTGGTTTAACAGATAATAATATCATGATATTCAAAGCTAATACCTCCTCTTGTGCCCTGGATCTTATAACCTCATTCTTCTGAGAACTTATCCCATCAAATTCCACCTCTCTCTACTCTATCTTCAGATTTTCCTTTCTTAGCTCACTCTTCTTCTTCTGCATTGTAAAAATACATAATTCTCTCACTTAATAAAAAAAAACTTCCACTAATGTCATGTCTCAATCCAGCTATCGCTGCCTATTTATTTATATCCTTTCACATACAAATTACACTTAAAATTTCAACTTAATGTATTCCAATTCACTCCTCAATTTATTGCCATCTTCTGCTCTCAAACTTTATTGAAGCTATGATTACTGAGGACATCAGTGACTCCCTAAATGACAAACATAATTAATTAGTTCTTTCCTTACTTGACCTGTCTATGGCATTTGATACTGTTGACCTCATTGAAATTCTATCCATCTGCCTCCATATCAATTTTCTGGCTCTCTCTCTTCCTTCTCTAGCCATTCCTATCTGCTCTGAAGTCCTCCCTAAAATATTGGTTTTCTTCAGAACTTCACTCTGGTTCTCTTCTCACCCTGAATGCTCTTCTGTGTTATTTAACCCATTCAGACAGTATCTATTACGATTTAGTACACTGTTGACACCAAAATCTTTATCTATAGGCCATGACCTCTCTCTTGAAGTTCAGACTCAAATATCCAACTTTTAAGCAAACACTGACACCTGGTACCCTGGCACAACTCAATGTATTTTTTAAAGACAGAAAGGAAAGAGAAAATAAAGCATTAACTATTTTTTTCAAACCCTGACCATGATGCTTACTTAGTGTATAAGACCAGTCAACCTGATTACTTACTCCCTCTTTTTTACCCTATGTATACAAATGGTAACACTAATCAATCAATTCTGACTCTTTAATAGCTCATAAATTTATCTTTTCTTCTCTCATTTTTGGATTTTTTATACTATGTAATTGGTTCTGCTACCTTAATTTTATTCTCTTCCATTCCGTTTTCCATATAAATGTCAGAATGACTTTTGTAAAATGCATATCCTACTAGGTCTCTTGCCTGCTTCAAGCTTCTCAAAGATTTTTCCTTTGTATGCAACAGTGGCTCTTAAACTTTTCTGTGCATAAGTGTACCTGAGAGAATTTTTAAAACATGGGGTCCCACCCCCTAGGTTTCTGATTTAGGAGCTGTGGTGTGAAGCCTTAGAATGTACATTTCTAAAAATTCCCCAGGTTAATCTGAATGTATATTCAACAGAATTTATCACTTGGTTGTGCAGGGAGGGTAAGATAAAGTAAGGAGTATAGGGAAACAGCTGAATTTATGATACTGTAGACTTAAGAAATTGGGTGGGTGTTGGTGAAATCAATTAGAAGGAAGAAAAAGGAGCTAGCTAGGAAGGGGACAGCAAATGTGATGAGCTTTATTTTGAAAATGTTAGGGTTTTTTTTTCAAACTACACCCTCTCTTTCCATACCCTTACTTTCCTTGAACCAACCCTAGTTTCCAACCACCTTGTAGTATTTATAAGTCACTGAATGAACTGAAGATATGTCACATCTCTCTTCTCTTCCAGCGATCTACATGTCTGGAATTCCTTTGCCTTTCACCCTTTTTTTCTGATAAATATCTTATTGATCTGTCATATCCCAGCTTAGGCACATCTTTCTCATTTTAGTCTTCCTTTCTCACCCTCTTTCTTATCTCTAAAATGAGCTTAAGAAGAATATATTTTTATTTTTGATGGTTATGTGAGGCTGTATATGATTATACACTTAGCCCTAGAGGAGAAAGACTGATTGGAGAAGTGGCTTCTAGGCTTGTCTAGTGTCAAGATTTGCATGTTTGAGGAAAGCCACACATTTGTCAATGATAAAACAATATGCACCACTGTATATATGATTTCTAACCCTATCTAGTAAAATTAGGTAATGTTAAATTCATGAAGTCTTTATACTTCCTAGCTCATTTAAAAAAATAAAATTTATTTAATTATTGGGTACTTACTTGCATAGTACTGTGCTAGACTCTCTGAGGAGTTACAGTCTGGTTATAGAGACAAAACCAACATATATCAAGTAACTACAGAGCAATTTCATACTAAAATGTGTGCTACAATTATAATAGGCTAGTCAGAGAAAGTGGAGCTGAGTATCACCAAAGGTAATAGAGAAGACTTCATGGATGATTTAGAGCTTGAGATGAATGTTGACAGTTGGTGAGGATTTGGATAGATGGAGAGAAAGAGAAAGAACATTGAGTGTCAGGGCAATAATATGAACAAAATCTTGGAGGTAGGAATTAGTATAGCCTGTGTAGAAGACAATGAGAAAATCAGGTGAACCAGAATAGAATGTTAGGGACAAAGTGAAACAAAATACTAGATTTGTGGTCAACAGTTGGCATGTGAAAAGATTTTGAAAATAATGCAGAGACATTTGTTCTTGATATGGCAAGCAATGGGGATTCTTTACAGATTCCTGAATTAAAGAAATAGAGTTTTGGTAAGGTAAGTTTATAAATACTAATTAAATAGATTAGAAGAAGAGAGAATGGAGAAAGGAGACTAGTTATAAGATAATTATCAAAGAAGGGTGATATTCTGAGAATTTAAGAAGGAAAGAAGACAATTCTTTGTAGAATTTAGGAATGATGAATGATTAGATGAATAAAAGATTTCCCAAATATTCAATAAGGAGCTGGATTAAGACATATAGAGGTCTTCAGTACAGAAAAGACCATATCCTCAAATACAGGCAATTCAAAGTAAACACAAATTTAAGACATAAAATAAGTTTTAGCAAATCCAAAGAGATCTTTTTTCTCATGGCTACTTTTATATTTTAAAAATATTTAGCAAGATTTATAGATATCTCTGCATTGTTCATGCCATAAGCACATGCTTTGTCTGCCTATTAAGCAATCCAATAGTGCTAGCAAAATTAGCTAAAAACAACAAATCTCTCATGGTGGTTCAGAAGAAACAAAAGCCATTTTATAAACATCATACCATTTGATTAGACAATACTGTAAACTTTATTTACCCTCATCTTATAGAAAAGAACAAAATTATTAAATGATGTGTCAAAGACCTTTTGATGTGAAAAAGGTCATTATAATTCTGTGAGCCTCAGTTTCCTCATCTATTTAATACAGAGGCTAATCATAATGCTCTCAGAAGGCAGCTGCAAAAATTAAGTGAGATGTGGTATGTCTAAATGTCTAGAATAGGCTACATATTTTTTCAATAATTTTGGTTTGACTGAATAAATCCTCAAAAGTATTTATTGAATTGACATCTTCATGAGATCAATAGATTCTTAGAAAGTTCCTTATAACCATGCTTTAATTCTCACTACTTTCCAGCAAGTATCCTGATTTTAAAGTGGATTTCAGTAAGAGCCAAGTTTAGCCAACAGGAATGCAAGATTTGTTAACTTGAAAAAGGGATCTACCTGAAATTCTGCATGTTTTCATCAAAATCTCTAGGAAACACACACACACACACACACACACACACTCATCAACCCTTCAGCATAACCGACAGGAATACTAAAGTATACATATATCTCCATACGTGAATTGAGAACACTGCACATTGTCATGTCTGATTTATGAGGCCCTTTCACTAAGAGGGATAAATGTATTATTAGGACTACTGAGAATAAGGCTCATAACTCAAAAATATGCCATTTGTACCTTTAAAAATATGTCACTGTCAAAATTCCTCATCTTCTCCGGGAATCTGTGGTATGCTGCAGCCTTAAATGTGAAAAATACTTGATATATATTTTGGTGACAATTCAGTAATTCAAATACTGGTGATGTGCCAGACGACTGTACTTAGTCTAGAGCTCTATTTATTTTTCATCAACTGAGGTCAAGATCAAAGGACATAATTTATTTATGTGTTTATCAATGTATTTATTTGTTTATTTTATTTTGGGGGGAGGGGAAAATAACACAAGATTCTTCTATACAATTTCTGTTTCATAAGGGTATTTCAAACTAGCTCTGTGAACTGTTGCTGATGAGAGGTCCTAAACAGACAGGTGAACAAAACCTCAGTGGTTTCTAATTATGCTTCTTGTGTATTCGGAGTAATTCACAGAATCTGGCTAACCTTTATCAATTCAATCTTCAGACACAGTCAGCCTTCTTTAAGCCTAGTGGCTTGGTTTTGCAGAATATCATATTTTAAATAAACCAAAATTATGTTAGGACTGAGACTCCTTAGGTATCATTAATTTATTGGAGCACCCTATGAGATGATTATTATTCACTCTGGAGTCTCATAAATAATTGAAGCCTAACTATATTAACTGAAATAAATGAAAAAAATACCACAAGCTAGTTTTCTCATGTGTAAAAAATGGATAATAATAACTACATTGCTTACCTACCTCAAAGAATTCACCCCACAAGCCCAAGGATTAAATGAAGAAAATATCTGTGAAAATGTTTTGTGTGCTGTAGTGTAAAGCATTATTTTGAGGTTGGTGATAGCAATTCCAGGTCTTTAACTTATTTCATCAAATATTTTCCTTACCTATCAATTTAAAATTTTTAGTTTTTTGTCAGTGGGTCTCTTCCCCACCAGATTTATCTGAAGAGAGCCATCTAGAACACATATTTAGAAGATTAGCTTTTTCACCCTGGATATACTAGAGGGAAAAACTTGTACAATGGATAGAGTAACTGTCTATGTAGATATCTCCCTTATACAGATTTACAAATGAAATTTGGTTAATTAAGGCCTTGGGAATTGGCTTGCTACTACTAATATATTAACTTCCCTTAAGCATGTCAAGGCCCGTAAAGTAGTGGAGAATATTATTTTATGAAGCAATGTCCCTGTACTTTGCTTAAAAAACAACATAGGAAACTTAAATAAGGAGAATAAGAAGATGATGGTTGCTATATACTAATTTGTAATTCATATTACAAATAGATTTCCTTAAATAAAAGTCTTCCTATGACATTTGACTCTTTGTGTATTCTTTTATTCAATAAACAATTATTAAACACCAATTATACATCAGGCACTCTGTTGGATGATGGGACAGTTTTTGATGTATACACACACTCCTTACCTCTAGGATTCCATATAATAAGTTTCTGTATCATTGGAATGCCATCTTATGAATGGGGAGAAATGTGTGATGGATGAAAGGAAGGAAGGAGAAAATGGTGGAATTTGAGGCAGGGGCCAAATCACAAAGGTCTTGATGATGGAGACCCACTGAAGTTTTAATGAAGTAGAGTTATGTGATTAGATTTGCATTTCAGAAAGAGCATGGTGTCATCTTCCTTTTTCTGTGAAAGTCTGACTGTTAAAGGTGCATAACTGCAAAGGAAAGGGACATGGAAACATGACAAAAAAATTCTTTAATCGAGTTAAAAACAGATGAGTAGGATATGTTTATTTTTTAAGTGGCACTTAAAAGAGGAACACAAATCAGTAGAACTGAAGAGACTCTGAGCTATGTGCATCTCAGAACATTTCCATAGGATAGGGGGAGAGGAGATGAGGAGGATGAGGAAAACCTCCATGTTTTCCCAAGATGAGTAGATCATATAATGCAGTTGCCAGGGACAGTCCCAATTTACATCAATGGTCCCAGCATAATTGTTAGTAATTTATCCTTTTTCCTTCTCAAAAGTTATTAAGTTTAGAAGATAAATCATATAGGCCTCCTGCCCAAACGTAGGCTCACCTAACAAAATATTCTCATTCATCGACACAGAAGTCATTGAAAAAAGAACTATCTTAGAGATCCAAGCTGTTGTTCTAGACAGAACAAAGTGAAACACACTTTATATTTACCCTACCTTAGAAGAACAGTAATTCACAAAAAGAAAACACGAGGTTTGTCAAACCTATGGCTGACTAGCCTCCAGTTCCTATCCTGAAAACAGTGAGAACAAATACACTGAAGAAACTTCTCTGAGATATTCACAATTCCCGAATGGTACTTGCCTAACAACTGTGCATAATCAAACTAAATTCATCACAACAGTTGAATCTGGTAAGTAAGAGAGGGACTCAGTGAACCATCTTTTAGGGAAAATGGCAATCTACTGTCTTTGCCCCAGCTCCTGGCTATAGAAGAAAGTAAGGGGCCAAAAAATGGCAGTATCTCAGACTGTATTTTGATTCCAACTCAATCTGATGCTCCACTTTATGTCAAAGAAACTTTTAAATTTATAAATAAAACATTCTATATTTTATTTACTGTATTACAAATAGTAACAAAATAACGCTATCAAGCAAGTGGTAAATCTTAGAATCCACCCTAGGAATGGCATAAGAAAGCACAACATAATCTTCTGCCAAACTAAGTAGGAGGAAAGCCATTCCTGTGAGCATACTTTAAAAACACATTAAAATTAAAATATAATAATTTATGCTGATAATATATCAAGCTAGGAATTCCTTTGCAGTCAATTATTTATAATTAGAAATGCAAACCTGCAACTCAAGTTGCAAATTTCAACTGACTCTAATAACGAACTAATTTCCAAAGATTAGTACCCCTTTTATATAATAAGACACAAAGCAAATCAAGACAAAATGATAACAAGATGAAATCAGAATGTATTAAATAAAACTAAATTATAGATAAAAGAGATGTTCTATATTTTAAAATTATGATAAATACAGACACAATAAAATGCAAATTTTGTTCTAAGTAAAGGGTGATTTCAAGAGCAAAATAGTCTTTGGCCACAAGATTGAGAGACACAAAACTTCCAGGATTTTCAATGGTAAATTAGAACATTCCTGAAATGACCTCTTCAAAGACAATGATTATTATTCTCTCTTCTTTTCCAATTGTCAGACTATATTGTTCTTATAATATGGGGATGTTAAGCTGGAAATTATAAAGATCTCTCAAACTAAAAGCATTAAGTTGCCCATTTCTTTATGATGTTTGCAAAATATCTGTGGCCACAACAATTCATTTTGTCTTAATAGTCGTAATAAGTTTGAGTCACTATTGATGAAAACAACCCTTCTGTTTTGTTAAAGTATTTGTTTTGATCCAAAACATCTTGTTATATTCCTCAATATGAGTGTGCATATTCTAAATAGTTTGTTTAGGCAGGCAAAATTGTGGCAGCTGACATGGTCAGAGTCATGAAATTGTGCTTTTATAGAATGGCTTGCTTTCTTTGATTACTCACACACTAGAGACTCAAAACATAATATATACCAATTGCTTTCTATTCTTTTTAAATAAAAAGCTAAGCTGAAGTGTTCTTAAATTTTAAGTGTATTGCAAATGCCAAGTCCTTTATTTCATAATTTGCAAAGAGATCTTTATTAAATTAAATGTTATGACAAACTAATTTCACATTGTAATTATATTTCACTTACAGTATAGTTTTATATGTTTCATAGTATAGTATAGGATATGGTCCTGATTACTGTAATGGGCATCAACAAAATAAAAATATATCTAACACTCATTATGTTAAATACAGTTTTACAGAAATTACCCACAGTGAAAGTTGTGCTGAAAGATATAGAAGTGACAAGGTTGACAAATAAGTATGCAATTTCTGATCAGAGGTACAAAACAGCAACAGAAAGAATATTCTTCAAAATGAATTTAGAATTGTGCTCTGCCTTCACAAATGATCTTAGATCTGTAGAGCTAAATAAATATTATATAATTGTGTGTATATACATATACAGTGATATATATGGATCATCTACTCTGAACCTCAAAAGGATGGAAGACTTGAAAACCATAAAGAATCTTAAAGATCATGTTCTTCATTCTGTTTCTTTCTCTCCAATTCTGATTTTATATATGAGAAAACTGAGGCTCAGAGAGGTAAAGCACTTTCATTAAAGACCCATAAAAGGATAGTGGCAGAGCCAGCTTGAGTACCCTACCTCTTACTTTTATTATATGACCATATAGGTAGGATTAAATTTAGTAGTGCAGGAAATGTCATCATGTTTTAAGTCACAGCAAGACTATGTATGTATCTCTTACCCTCACGTAAGTAGTTCTCAGACTAGAATTTTTAGGGACAGAACTTTTCTATGAGAATACCTGTATGTGTTTCAACTAAACTAAATCAACAGAGTGTTTTTAATATTCAAAGTCATTACCTCAAAACTGGGTACAGCCACATGGCCTCAGTGCCAGCATTTACATATTTGTGATTATATTGGCAACAACTAGTATTTCATATAAGTGTATACACATAAATGTATATGAATGATGTTTTCATAGTAAATGAGAACCAAAGGATATCATGGTCCACCAAAGTCCAAATAATAAAATGTGGTAGAGAAACTGAAACTGAAGCACTTCACAGCACATAGTAATGGAGCCACATGCAATTCAAAGGAACCTGCACTTGTCAGTTACTACTCAGTATTATCTCAAGCAATGGTTTTTATTTCAATAAAATATGATTGCTTAACATGAAGCATTTTTCAGAGAACCAGAACAAAAAAAAAGTTTTAATTTGTACGGAAACAGAAACACTTGGAGTTCCTGTCATGGCTCAGTGGTTAACGAATCTGACTAAGAACCATGAGGTTGCAGGTTCAATCCTTGGACTTGCTCAGTGGGTTAAGGATCTGGCGTTGCCGTGAGCTGCGGTGTAGGTTGCAGAAACAGCTCGGACCCTGCGTTGCTGTGGCTGTGGCGAAGGTTGGCAGCTACAGCTCCTGTTAGACCCCTAGCCAGGGAACCTCCACATGCCGTGGGTGCGGCCCTAGATAAAGCAAAATGACAAAAAAGAAAGAAGGAAGGAAGGAAGGAAGGAAGGAAGGAAGGAAGGAAGGAAGGAAAGAAAAGAAAAGAAAGAAAGAAAGAAAGAGAGAGAGAGGGAGAGAGAGAGAGAGAGAGAAAGAAAGAAAGAAACAGAAACACTCCAAATAGCCAAAGCAATTATGAAAAAGAAAAATGGAGCTGGAGGATTCAAGCTCCCTGACTTTATACTAGCAAGCTATAGTGATCAAAACAGTATGGTACTGGCATAAGAACAGAAATATAGATCAATGGAACAGGATAGAAAGCACAGAAATAAACCTACACACCTATGCTCAACTAATCTATGACAAAGGAGGCAAGAATATACAATGGAGAAAAGATAGGCTCTTCAATCAGTGGTGCTGGGAAAACTGGACAGCCACCTGTAAAAGAATTAAATTGGAACACTCTCTAACACCATACACAAAAATAAACTCAAAATGGACTAAAGAACTAAATATGATTCAGTATTGTAAAACTCTTAGAGGAAAACCTAGGCCAAACACTGTGACATAAACCTCAGCAATATCTTTTCAGAGCCACCTCTAAAGTAATGAAAACGAAAACAAAAATAAACAAATGGGACCTAATTAAACTTAAAATCTTTTGTACAGCAAAGGATATGATAAACAAAACAAAATGACTACGCACATAATGGGTTGTCTTGCAAATTAAGTGACCAACAAGGGATTAATCTCCAAAATATATAAACTTACTAGTTTTGTGATTTTATTTATGTTTCATTTGCAATTTTATTTCCAAATAAAAGTTATACCTGTAAAGATTTACAACTAATTAAACATCTGTTTGGAATTTTCCTTTGTGCCCATGGCATGCAGAAGTTCCTGGGTCAGGGATTGAAAGCATATCACGTCAGTAACCCAAGCCACAGCAGTGAAAATGTGGAGTCCTTAACTACTAAGCCAAACATGGACTCCCATGTTTGGAATTTTATAAAAGGTATAGTAAACATAATTTAAGACCACCATAGAGGTACACAGAAAAAATTCTTCCTTTAAAAGCTTAATTTGTTAACTGGTTGCTTTCCTGAAGGGGTCTATGTTCTACTGTGGCTTCATACTGGTGCAGAGGGAGAAAGCAGAGGAACATCCTAGGTTGGAATATGTTAAAATTTATGTCATCTGATTGAAACACTAACATCATTGGGGAAGAGAAAGATGAAATATCTATGTGTTGTAAGTCATTGCTCTGTCTAGGTTCTCATCAGTTCTCTTGGCCTCTACTATCCTGTCTCCTCATATCTCTCTTCTGCCTCCAGAGCATGGTTCTGTTTTCACATTTGGGTTTCAATTCCATATTTCATCTGCTTAATCCTCTTAATTATCCTTCTACTTGGACATATTACCAGCAATTCAATCTTAGAATGTCAGAAACAAAATTAAGTATTTTTCCACAAATTCTTTGATTCCTTTAGATTGAAAGACAACATCTAGCAATGGTATAATCACTCTCTTTCTCACTCAAATTTGAGACATGGAAAATCCCATTGCTTCTTTCTCCAAAATGGCCATTGCATTCACATTCTCCTTTCTGTTCTCATTATTACCAACCCAGTTTATACCTTTATCTCTTTACGTCTGGATTATTTTAAGTATTCATTATATACTTTACTTTCCCGTCTAAATAACAAGGAAGAAAATATCAACAAAATCTATCTTATAGGGCTGCTTTAAGAATTAGATATAATACCTTAAATGTCAATGGACTGAATGCTCCAATCAAAAGACACAGAGTGGCAGGCTGCATAAAAAAGCAAAAACCTACAATCTCTTGCCTACAAGAGACTCACCTTACGGCAAAGGACACATATAGATTGAAACTGAGAGGATGGGAAAAGATATTTCATGCCAATGAACAAGAAAGGAAAGCAGGAGTTGCAACACTCATATCAGACAAAATAGGCTTAAAGATGAAGGCCATAAAGAAACACAAAGAAGGACACTATTTAATGATTAAAGGATCCATTCAAGAAAAGGATATTGCGATCATCAATATATACGCCCCTAATATAGGAGCACCCAAGTACTTACAACAAGTACTATCAGACATAAAAGGAGAAATAGATGGGAATACAATAATAGTAGGAGACTTTAACACTCCACTCACATCAATGGATAAATCCTCTAGGAAGGAAATCAGTAAGGCAACAGAGATCCTAAATGACACAATAGAAAAGTTAGACCTAACTGACATTTTCAGGACATTACATCCAAAAAACAAATCAGAATATACATTCTTCTCAAGTGCACATGGAACATTCTCAAGGATAGATCACATACTGGCTCACAAAGCTAACCTCAGCAAATTTAAGAGTATAGAAATTATTTCAAGTATCTTCTCTAACCACAAAGGCATGAAACTAGAAATCAACCATAGGAAAGGAAATGAGAAAAAACACACTACATGGATACTAAACAACATGATACTAAAAAAGCGAATGGCTGAATGAGGAAATCAAGAAGGAAATTAAAAAATACCTTGAGATAAATAGTAATGAAGACACAATCACTCCAAATCTATGGGATGCCGCAAAAGCAGTGCTCAGAGGGAAACACTTAGCAATACAGGCTTTTGTCAAAAAAGAAGAAAAATCTCAAATCAACAACTTAACCCATCACCTAAATGAATTAGAAAAAGAAGAAGAAGAACAACAACAACAACAAAAAAAAAACCCCTAAAGTCAGTAGAAGGAAGGAAATCATAAAGATCAGAGAGGAAATCAATAAAATAGAGATTCAAAAAACAATAGAAAAAAATCAATAAAACCAAGAACTGCTTCTTTGAAAAGGTAACAAAATTGACAAACCTTTGGCTAGATTCACCAAGAAAGAGGAGAGAAAAAAAACAAAATAAACAAAATAAGAAACGAAAAAGAAGATGTCACAACAGATATTACAGAAATACAAAATAAAAAAAAAACATGAGAGTATACTATCAACAATTGTACACCAACAAATTTGACAACCTAGATGAAATGGACAACTCTTTAGAGACTTACACCCTGCCAATACTGAATCAAAAAAAATAGATCAACTGAACAGACCGATCACTAGAAATGAAATTGAGTATGTCATAAAAACACTCCCTACAAATAAAAGTCCAGGACCAGATGGTTTCACAGGTGAATTCTACCAAACATACCAAGAGGAACTCATACATATCCTCCTTAAACTTTTCCAAAAGGTTGAAGAAGAAGGAACACTCCCAAAGACATTCTATCATGCCAACATCATCTTAATTCCAAAACCAGACAAAGACACCATGGAAAAAGAAAACTATAGGCCAATATCTTTGATGAATATAGATGCAAAAATTCTCAACAAAATTTTAGCCAACTGAATCTGAAAACATATAAAAAAGACCATACACCACGACCAGGTGGGATTCATCCGAGGTGCACAAGGAAGGTTCAATGTACACAAATCAATCAACGTCATACACCACATTAACAAAAGAAAGTCAAAAACCACATGATCATCTCAATAGATACAGAAAAATCATTTGACAAAGTCCAACATCCATTCATGATCAAAACTCTTACCAAAGTGGGGATACAGGGAACATTCCTTAACATAATAAAAGCCATTTATGACAAACCCACAGCAAATATAATACTCAATGGAGAAAAGCTGAGAGCATTCCCACTAAAATCTGGAACAAGACAAGGATGCCCACTCTCACCACTGTTATTCAATATAGTATTATAAGTCCTAGCTACAGCAATCAAACAAACAAAAGAAATAAAAGGCATCCAAATAGGAAGAGAAGAGGTAAAACCATGACTGTATGCAGATGACATAATATATATAGAAAATCCCAAGGACTCAACCCCAAAATTACTTGAACTGATTAACAAATTCAGCAAAGTAGCAGGATATAAGGTTAACCTTCAGAAATCAATCTCATTTCTGTATACTAGCAATGAAATATTAGTAAAACAATACCAAAATACTTTACCTTTTAAAATAGCACTCCAAAAAATCAAGTACCTGAGAATAAACCTGACCAAGGAGGTGAAAGACTTATATGCCGAGAACTACAAAACATTAATCAAGGAGATCAAAGAAGATACAAAGAAATGTTAAGATATCCCATGCTCATGGGCCAGAAAAATTAATACTGTAAAAAGGCCATACAACCCAAAGCAATCTCCAGATTCAATGCAGTCCCTATCAAACTACCCATGACATTCTTCACAGAACTAGAACAAACAATCCAAAAATTTATATGGAACAACAAAAGACCCAGAATCACCAAAGCAAATCTGAGGAACGAAAACCAGGCAGGAGGCATAACTCTCCCACACTTCAGGCAATATTACAGGGCCACAGTAATCAAGACAGTGTGCTACTGGTCCCAAAACAGACATACAGACGAATGGAACAGAATAGAGAACCCAGAAATAAACCCGGACACCTATGGTCAATTAATCTTCGACAAAGGAGGCAAGAAGATAAAATGGGAAAAAGACAGTCTTTTCAGTAAGCATTGCTGGGAAACATGGACAGCTGCATGAAAATCAATGAAACTAGAACACACTCTCACACCATGCACAAAAATAAACTCTAAATGGCTTGAAGACTTAAATATAAGACAAGACACCATTAAACTCCTGGAAGAAAACATTGGCAAGACATTCTCTGACATCAACCTTACAAATGTCTTCTCAGGTCAGTCTCCCAAAGCAACAGAAAAAAAGAAAAGATAAACCAATGGGACCTAATCAAGCTGACAAGCTTTTGCACAGCAAAGGAAACCAAAAAAACAACTAAAAGATAACTTACAGAATGGGAGAAAATTGTTTCAAATGATGCAACTGACAAAGGCTTAATCTCTAAAATATACAAACAACTTATGCAGATCAACCGCAAAAAAGCCAACAACCCCATTGGAAAATGCTCAGGGGATCTGAATAGACATTTCTCCAAAGAAGAGATGCAGATGGCCAACAAGCACATGAAAAAAATGCTCAACATCACTGATGATTAGAGAAATGCAAATCAAAACTACCAAGAGATACCACCTCACACCAGTCAGAATGGCCATGATTAATAAGTCCACAAATAACAAATGCTGGAGGGGGTGTGGAGAAAAGGGAACCCTCCTACACTGTTGGTGGGAATGTAAGCTGGTATAACCACTATGGAAAACAGTATGGAGGTACCTTAGAAAATTATACATAGAACTACCATATGACCCATCAATCCCATTCTTGGGCATATATCCAGACAAAACTGTCCTTGAAAAAGACACCTGCACAAGCATGTTCATTGCAGCACTATTCACAATAGCCAAGACATGGAAACAACCCAAATGTCCATCGACAGATGATTGGATTAGGAAGATGTGGTATATATACACAATGGAATACTATTCAGCCATAAAAAAAGAATAAAATCATGCCATTTGCAGCAACATGGATGGAATTAGAGACCCTCATACTGAGTGAAGTAAGTCAGAAGGAGAAAGACAAATACCATATGATATCACTTGTATCTGGAATCTAATATACTGCACAAATGAACCTTTCTACAGAAAAGAAAATCACAGACTTGGAGAACAGACTTGTGGTTGCCAAGAGGGTGGGGAATGGAGTGGGATGGTATAGGAGTCTGGGGTTAATTGTTGTAGATTATTGCCTTTGGAATGGAAAAGCAAGGAGGTCCTGCTGTATAGCACCAGGAACTATGTCTAATCACGTGTGACAAATCTATATATGCATGTGTAACTGGGTCACCATGCTGTACAGTTGAAAAAACTGACGGAAAACTGTAAGCCAGCTATAACGCAAAAATTAAAAAAAATAATTAGATATAATAAAATGTATAAAATTAAGTGTACTGGCTGACAGATAGTTAAGTAGTCAATAAATGTTACCTAGTAACATAAAATGTTTCCCAGGAGTTCCCGTAGTGGCTCAGTGGTTATCAAATCTGACTAGTATCCATGAGGATGAGGGTTCGATCCCTGGCCTTGCTCAGTGAGTAAAGGATTCAGCGATTCCGTGAGCTGTGGTCTAGATTGCAGATGTGGCTCAGATCCCATGTTGCTGTGGCTCTGGCATAGTCAGCAGCTCCAGCTCTGACTGGGCTTCTAGCCTGGGAACCTCCAAATGTGCGGGTGCAGTCATATAAAGACCAAAAAAAAATGTTTCCCATCTGCTTTCACCAAATCAAACAGCTTCTACATGTCATCCTCTATTTAGTGTGTGAGTAAGCCAATGCACAACTTGCTTCATTAATATAAACATATTTTGCCTTTCTTTTTTGATTTCCCAACCTCCATGTTTTCAATACCATGGCATAAAGCAAAGATAAATACATAAGGAGAAGTGGGAGTTGAGTCTAATATCAAGAATAAGTTCTCTGGTGAGATAGCATAGTTAGGAATAAATCTAGGAAAGACATAGAAAATCATGCCTGTTGATTTGGTTCAAACTGCAAAATTAATATCCCTGGTTGTGTGATCTTCAGTAAGTCACTTATTACTCTCCTTGATTATTTGTAAATTAAGGATAATAACTACCAGTCTTATCAGGTTGTTGTGAGGTAATCAAGGTAAAAGCACTTGGAAAATTAACTGTGAGCTCCATGAGGGTAGACTTCCATCTGTCTTGTTTATTGCTATATCACTTCTTAAAATAGCATCTGGCCCAAAGTAGGCACTCAGTAGGTAGAATCGCATGAGTAAAAATCCTGGAACACAACGGGTTCTGCTTAGAAAATTGTAAGTACTATTATTATCCATCCTCCTTTCCCTCTGTACCTGTTGCATTTGTATGAACTCTGAATAATGAAGTGTAACCAGAGAATTCTCAGTACAGCCTCAGAGCAGGAGATGGTAATCTGTACTGTCAAGTCAATAAAGAAGCCAATTGATACAAAGGAGACTTTTGCATGTTAGCTGTCTGTAGATCTCTAATTGCATTTTCATTCATCTTCTAACAAGCTTTTTCTTTGACTAGAACAGGCCAATATTAAAATAAGGCCTAGGGAAATTTCACTGTGGACATTGTGATGATGTCAAGACAGGATGACTATATTTCTTTGCTTTGGAGTGGAGAAAGTTATGGAACAGGGTGTCATTAGGCTGGGTTGAAATGCTGGCTCTACCGCAAGCTACTTCTGTCAAACCTGCCAGTTCCTTACTCCTCTTCAGGCCTCAGTTTCTTCATCTTCTCAAAGGAGGAAAACCAAAAGCCATGTCCTCATTTCAAGCACACATAGTATGTGAAAAAAAAAAAAAAAAAAACCCTCTGAAATTCTCTCTCATCAAGATTTCTTATTTTTCTACCCTCCTTATTTCCCCCTTTCCTAAGCCAGAAAGGAAGCATAACGTAGAGCATTGTTTCTCAAGAGTTTTGGCAACAAGGGAATTTTTATTTTTCCTTCATGTTCGCCTAAGTTTGTTTTTTAAAAGCCTCCTAGATCAACTGAATTTATGATATCAAATTCACTTTCCCCATTTCTATTCATCAAAGACATATGTAGCTGCCAATCAGTTTCTTATCAGCATGAGACAGTCAATATTACCAAAATGAGCTGATATAATTTCAGGCAAAAGCAAAGAAACTTGACATTTTAGTCAGGTTGTGTAAATTATCACAAGTAAATGAATGCTCTCTGTTAGGCTCCTTTCAAATACTGAAAATGACTCATAGATTCTCATTACTACCTTCGCAGATACCCTCAGGGAGAGGGTGTGGGCAGAAAACTCAGGCTGGGAATCACTGGTATAATAGAAAGAATACTGGACTCTAATAAATGATATAATCACAAAGCCTCAGTTTTGACTTTCTATTACAAGAGAATAGTATCTTGCATACTACCTAATAGCTAACATCTTTTAAGACAACCGATGTGTGACTTACATTGCTAAGTGCTATATACATGCAACTTTATGTAAACCTTAAAGCCATCTCATGAAGTTATACCCATTCTACAATCAAGAAAACTGAGGTGTAAGTGATCAAGTGACTGTCAAAAATTATACCACTTGTAAATGGCAAAGGTGGGGTATAAACCCAGGCTTGAGTCCAAAGCCATGCTCTAACAACTCTCATACTCTCATATCCTAGAGACAGTGATAACAAAACACTTTGCAGATTAAGCATTATACAAATAAAAGGGAAAGTTGCTTTGCCTTTCATGGAAGAATTCCATTCCAATGACTCCTTCCTAGTTTCTCAGTCCATCTTCTCATTTTTAGCTTCATTGCCTACCATTTCAGTATATACCTATTGGCTAACTATTTCAAAAATAAAAACCTTGTGACAAAACTTTCATTCAAAAAGATACATGCACCCCTATGTTCACTGCATTACTATTCACAATAGCCAAGACATGGAAATAAACTAAATGTCCATCTACAAATGAATGGATTAAAAAGACATGGTACATGTACACAACTGAATACTACTCAGCCAAAAAAAGAACAAAATATCATTTGTAGCAACAAGGACCCAACTAGATATTATCGTACTAAGTGAAGTACCTCAGAAAGAGAAAGGCAGATACCATATGATATCCCTTACATGTGGATTCTAAAATATGGCACAAATTACCCTATCAACAAAACAGAAACAGACTCACGGACATAGAAAACATACTTGTGATTACTAACAGGATGGGGGAAGGGAATGGGATGGACTAGGAGTTTGGGGTTGGTAGATGCAAACTATTACATTTAGAATGGATAAGCCATGAGGTCCTACTGTACAGCACAGGGAACTATATCCAATCTCTTGGGAGGGACCATGATGGAAGATAATATGAGAAAAAGAGTGTGTGTGTGTGTGTGTGTGTGTGTGTGTGTGTGTGTATATATATATATGACTGGTCACTATGCTGTATATCAGAAATTGACACAACACTGTAAATCATCTTTAATACAAATAAAATAAAACAATATATAAATAAATAGAAATAAAAACCTTAAAAGGTTGACTTTCTGCCATCTTTGCTTTGTCACTGACAAATCCTGAGTAATATCCAGGATAAACTCCAACAAAGAGGTAGAGTAATTCAATGACCCCTATTTCTACCTGTCAAAGCCTAATTCTACAGGGCTACTCCCTCTATGAAGCTATTAGTGACATAATCCATTGATATGATAGATCTTCCCTTTGAATCCCTATACCATTTGGCTTGTAATCCTCTTTTGAAATTATTGTTATTATTCAAAAATATCTTTCATATTTTTGGAGTATGTGTATAACAGTTTCTATCTGAGCAAAAAATACTGTAAACTTCTTCGAGGATACAAACTATTACACTCACTGGATTGGACCATATCATGGCTGAAAGTGCTCTTAGAGATCATCAAATTCAGTCCCTAGGCCACAAAATGGGAAGAGAATCTTTAAATTGCGTAACGACTAAGCAGTAGAGCTGGGATTAGAAGGCAAATTTCCTGACTCAAAGACCAGTGAACTTACTTTTTAGTTCGAATTTCCCACAATGCCTACTGTAATGCTCTGTACATAGTAGCTATTCAAGAAATACTGGTTGACTAGAATAGAAAATTGGACAAAACAGTATATTTTTTAGAAGCTGATATGAACTTTTTTAAATGTTAGGGAGTATTCTCCTAGTTGGTGAACATGTTATAAGCAATTGGAGGTAAATGGATGACTGTAATATTTATTTGGATGAAAAAAAAATCACTAAATGTATTACAGTTTAGATACAAAATCTGTTACAGGAAAGCCATATTTTTCCCATCTTATGCTTTCATCTTAACTAAATGTACTCTATGAAAGCTGCTCATTCATTCTGTTATCACAATACATTTTCTAAGATTTTGGATATATAGCACAACATTCTTTCTTCCGAATTTATCTTATCCCATTTTAGCATTATATCATTTTGCTCAAATGACTGCATTAGCACAAGGAAACCTGTCACTCACAAACATTCTGGATTCTAATATGCATCTCCCCCATCTTTCAAAAGTTCCCAAATTCCAAGTTTTGAAATACAAGCTGAAAGACAGGTAAAGTACAGCATTCTTCATAACATGAAAATTGTGATTCTTGTCTCTTAAACTTTTACCCTCTCAATATTCATGTATAATATTTTAAACCTCAAGAATATTTCTTCTACTGGAAGCCTCAAAGAATAGCACATTAACCAGCATCAGTCTCCTCTCTTATTTCTTCTCTGCCTCTTTAAAATGGAGACTTTTTTTTCCCCAACCAGCAGTTTACAGTGTAACAAGCAAAATGAATGCCCTTTTGAAAATGAATTAGAGTAGTTGTACCACTGCATCTATACTATGTAGATAAGCTCCTATGTGTGCAGTGTGGAAACACCCTTATTTAGTTTTTCTGGTGGCAATGTAGCCTTGGTACAGAGCAATTTTATCTCGATTTAAAGTTTGTTTTTGTCAGATTTGCTTACTTCTTATAAAGGTGTTTGTGAGGAAAGCAGGCTTACGGTCTTTAAATTTGTGATTATGTTCAACTTTAGATGTCCCAGAAGAGCAGGCCATGATCACAGTGGGGAATTCTTCTGATGGGGAGAGTCACTTCAGCTGGCCTATAATTTTGGCCTGCTGCCATTCCGGGAGCCTTCTTGTTTGTATTGAATACCTAAGTAATTTCACATTAGGGCTCCTTTTCCAAAGTACCCCATCTCATACGCTTCTCTAATTAATTCATATGTGTAAATTTGATCTTTACTATAAAGCAAATGTGTGTGAGCTGGAATTTCATAAAATTCTTAAAAATATCCAACAGATTCTAGCACAGTACTGGATATAGAGTAAGCCTTCGCGAATACTTAAATAACTGAATTGATAGCTTTTTTGCCAAGTGGTATCATTGTCAAATATCAAGAAAACGATCATGTTAACAAATAGTGAATCCAATCTATTTGAAATCCATGCACTAAGAAACTGAATATTTAAGATTCTCACTCTCTCACATACAAACACACACACACACACACACTCACCCTTAAATGTCCTAGATGGAGATGGAGTCTTGCTATATGTAGTAATTTAAAAAGATGATTAGGGAGTTCCTGTTGTGGCTCAGTGGAAATGAATCCAACTAGGAACCATGAGGTTGGGGTTCGATCCCTGGCATCGCTCAGTGGGTTAACGATCCGGCGTTGCCGTGAGCTGTGGTGTAGGTTGCAGACACGGCTCAGATCTGGTTGCTGTGGCTGTGGCTTAGGCTGGCAGCAACAGCTCCGAGTAGACCCCTAGCCTGAGAACCTCCATATGCCGCGGGTGTGGCCCTAAAAAGACCAAAAAAAAAAGGATGATTAGATAAATATGTACTGAAATGAAATGATCTCTAAGATATATTGTAAAGTGAGAGGGTGGGGGTGTGACACAAGGTGTAGAAATTCATATCAAGTTACTGCCATTTGTGTAAAAGGGAAGAAAAGGATATACAACATAGACATCCACTCTAGGTTTGTATAGTTATAGAATTTTGGGGGAAGTTTAGAAAAAAATCTATTAAGAATAATTGCCTCTCAGAAGCAAGACTAATGGTGTAGGGTAGGATATAGATCTATTTTTGTTAACATGTAATGTTATACTGCTTGACTATTTTATTCCCTTTACGTAGATGTTCATTTTTCAATAAAACTAATTAAATAATTTTTGATATACTTATGTATCAAATAACTAATACTATGGCTGATTTGGCATTTTTGTTCACTGTTTGACAATCAATATATAGATTGCTCAATAAGAAAAAATAATTGCAAATTTGACCTTAATAATTCTCTATAGGTTGCTGTTCTAAAACAGGACATTTGGAACTATTATATATTCACTGACTACATATAGATTATATATTTAATCAATAACTACTTTTGCTTTCACATACCTACTTCTCTAATGCTGATACTACTTAAAGTGAAAGGGTTGAAATACTTATTATTTCTAATGTCCAGACTAGGAAGATCTCAGTGGCTCTTTTAGAGTAGTGATAATTTCAAAAAAAGAGTCTAAGGGTTTATCTTCTACCATGAAGAGCAACAAAATCTCAGGTAATTTGAGAAATGCTGAGTAGCAGACTTAGAAGCATCAGAGTAAGGTGACTATCATTTTTCAGCTGATTGAAGTGAGGGGAGCAGAAAAAAGGATTTTGTTCAGTACAGATTGAAAAATAGGTTAATATAAAATCTTCATGACTGGAGACAAATTTCATATTTCTTACAGGAAGGAGAAGGAAGACTGCTAGCCAGGAGGAAGAGTAAATCTCTCAAAGCAAACATGTAAAGCATGACTTGGAGGTGCACTTGGCCTAATTTGTAAACACTCTTTATCGACAGTCCACAAAGAGCCTGTTAAGGCTACATGTAGAGCTTTCAACTTGCTAGGACCAGCTGACCTCAATAAGTACACTGTATGCGCTGATATGCCTGACAACTGAGCAGCAGCTTAGGAACTTTTAGCTTTTTCTTCAGCATTGAGGCCTTACTTCTCTAAGTCATCTAAACTTCCCTGCCCAGTTCCCATGTGACTGAAGTCTTCCTAGAAAGCTGGGTGGGGTTAATGGCATAAACTGGAATGTTAGAATGGAGCCAAGCTACACAGTCTACATGCAGATCTTGTCTAGTTAAGAAGTAATTATTGAGTGTTTACTGTACTAGATGTTATGGAGGGGGGTACAGGAGGGAAAACCACAAAAGAAGACATGAGTCTTTGTTTCATAAGGCTTATGAAACACTTGGCAAGACTTGTGCACATGAACCAGAGAATAATAAAAGTCATTATGTAACCAAGTGCTAGGTTATAAAGAACAAATTATAAACGTTATAGTTCAAATGATTGGTGATTTATTTCAACAAACTTAGCTAGCTTCTAACATCTCATAAATGAGGGCAGATGTCAGTTATCTCGAAAGCAAGTAACATAGCAATAAATAGTTAACATATTTCCTTTGAACTAGTTTACTGATTCCCAGAGTGCCAAGTTTAGTTTTGACTAATTGAATAGGGTCAAGATAGGCAATCCCAAAATATGCTACTTTGGCATACTGATTATTTTGAGCTGAAGGTCTACTGAGAAACAGAAGAAACAGGAGGAGCTCTCTTTCCTCCTTCTTCCTGCCTAAAAGCAGGATATAAATTTCCCTTTGTAAAGGTCTCACCCTGCCAAGTCCCCCTACTTTTTTACCAGAAAGAGGAGAAAGATTCTTATCACGAGAGACAATTTGTGTTTGTCTGTTAAACCTTACTAAACAATCCTTATCTATCATGCATTTTCTAGTCACTTTCCCTTTCCCACCACTAGACTCAAACCTTCTTTTTCCTTTGTCTAGTCACTTCTCCACCATTTATCACTCTTTGTTAAAATGGTATATAAGCTCCCTAATTTGCCTCTTTAGGTTTTCACTTTTTTTCTAAGTCCCAAATGTCCATAAAAAATATTTTTAAAAATCTGTATCTTTTATCCTATTAATCTTTCTGTTGTCAGTTTAACTTGTAGGCCCAGTGACTAAATTTAAAAGGGCAGAAGAAAAGTGTTTCCTCCCCTACATAATGCACGATGAATTTTGCCATTCTTTGTAATACTCTGAGAAAAATAACAAGGACAGGTGGTTTTTAAGGCCATTTGTCAGAAATTGATCGCCCTTTGAGTCTCTGACCCTCTCAGTATGTAGGAGTTTAGGGGGCAGTATGCCCCAAATGACTTACCAGGGTTCTTCTCTTTAAATATTCTGATACTGACTGATCTTGTAAGAGGAGTTACTAAGAATCTCACCTCTATACAGTTAATTTTAAAAGAGGTAAATAGCTATTTTAACATTGAGTTAAAGAAATTGTTAAAATTTGATGAAAAACTGTGTCTGCAACAAGTAGAATGCAAAAAAAAGTTGACAATATTGTTTGTCTGATTCAGCACTATAATTTTCATTGATTGTAATTAAACATCTTATTAAATTCTTATTAAATTGGAAATTCGTTTTTATACTATATATTTTTCTTACATGGGTGCTAATTCCTAGGCTATTAGTATATAACAACATCTTCAGAGGGGTCCCCCCAAATAATGAAAGGTCTGAAAACCATGCCATCAATATAAAGATTCATTGAAAGAACAAGGACTTGAGTGTAAGGGGAAATATGATCATTCTCTATTAAGAAATTAGGATAATTAATATATAGAAAAGGAAATAAATTTGTTCTCTGTGAACCAAGGAGTAGAACTAAATCTAATGGGTAGGAGTTGTAAGCACACGGATTTAAGGTTATTAAAAAGAAGTACTTTTTAACAGCTGAGCAAAAAGGTCAGGCTGTGGCTTAAGACGTAATGAGCTGTCTGTTGTTGGAGGTATTCAAATATAGACTTAGTAACCCCTAACAAAGATGTTATAAAGAAAATTCTAGCACAGAAGACATAGAAATGAAGGATTTTATGTGATGCCTCAAGATTTAGGGGATATGCTACATTTAGTACCAAACTACTATAATTTCCTCATTTACTTCCATTTCTAGAAAAGCCATCTCACACATTACCAAATGAGGATCACAAAGATTTTTAAACACCGTGGCCTGTATCAGACAATTTTAATCCTAATCACTAGTTTACTAAGCAAAAATCTTGAATGGCTTATTTGGATATATTTTCCATACCAAACACTGAAACAAAATGTGTTTATGCTCATCTCTTAGCTTACTAGAAAACTAACTTGAACTTTCATTCCCTTAGAAGTCTATGCTTATTGTAATGAAATAACAAAAAAAAAAACAATAAATTATATTGATGTATCATCATTACTATAAAAATCATATTCTAAACATATCTATCCACCTTCCTACCAACCTATTTGATAGAATTATTTGGAAAAATATACACCAAATATTAATTGTGGCCAAGATGGTAGATGTACAAATGGTTATTATTTTTCCTAATTTAGGAAAATTAGAAAATTTTACTAAAATAAAAATTTATTTTCTGCAAAATTATCAGTGTTTCCAAGTTTACATGCTATAGGAGCCAGACTATAACATAAATGAATGAGTCAAGGGTGTAAGACCGTAGGGAAGAGTAGTGACTTGCATAACCTGAAGAATATATTCTTTTAAAAGGACGTGGCTGCTATTCAGCTCTAGCTGTGATGGACATAAAGGAGTTTAAGAGAGTCTAGAAATAAAAGTTTTATGTGATTTTTAGATATTTAAATGTTGGCAACTAATGTAAGTTTTGAAAACACTGGAGGTCAAACAAAACATATATGTAGGCCCACACCTGGGCAGTTTACCACTTTGGAAATGAACAGACATATGGCAGATCTAAAAAAAAAAAAAAATCTGTTCATGACTCTGTAGCCAGTTTCACAGAGAACTTGTAAAGACCCTTTATAGGAAACTTAAATACACATGGAGAAAATACAGTGTCATAGTGTGATCAACAAATATAAACACTCTGAACAATTAAAAATGGGTTATTGAGGGTGTAATGCAATTGACACACTTGATAGGGAGAAAAGAATGGGAAGTTATTTAGTATTTTGGTTTCACAGGGATATGTGACATGTCTTGGGAAAGTGGATGGTGTAAGAGAGAAGGCAGGTAGGCTGGAATCCAAGAATAGGGAGAACAGTTTAAGCTATAGCTATGTGTTCATTGGATGAAGGGAAATTGATTGCCCGAGGCTAGTGTTACGAATAAGAGGGCAGGCAAAAAGTGAGGAATGATGAATGGGTAACATTTGGCTTTTGGAAAGTATTTCTGATAAATAAAATTATTATTTCAACTGCAGAATCATAAATCAGAGACTTACTTATACTCAAATTCAGATTATTCAAATCATCTAAGTAAAATAATTATATTTGCCATAATTATATAATTCTTTCCCATATATAGCTCTGGTATTAAAGTGGCAAGGTTTAAAACTGGAAAAAAAAATAATTTCCTAACAAAATCTTACTCCATAAGCACTCATTTATTATGACTCCCAAAAAGAAATGTGTAAGTGTTGTTTCTTTTCATTGAAAATTCAAACTAATAGCATGATCCAAATATTGTCACTTTCCAACAGCCAGCCAGAGTAGATACATATAAAATATCTGGATTCATTTTATACAGAGAGTTAATACTGATTATAGCATTGGTCAATCTTGGGTCCCTCTGGCTGCTGAGTTTCTCCACTGAGGAAATTATGTGGCAAAAGCAACAGCTCTTCTTAAAGCAGTAACACCGGGGTCAAGCAAATTTGGGCTTGAATCCTAGTTGGTGCTAGTGCCCTAATTCCCTTTGTCTTTCAGTATTCTTATCAATTAAATGTGGAGGAGGAGAGTAGTGCCTGCTTCAAAAGTTTTCTGTGGGGATCAAAAGGGAAGAACTTAGAATAGCCTACTAGTATATACATAATGACAATGATTTTTTTTCCTTATTCCCACCCTCATTAAAACTGACTAGCTTAATTTTCATTTTCCTAAGGGCATTTCTCTCCTCGAGGAATGGGTTACTAGCATGCCATGTGTGTGCATGCATATTCAAAAAGCCTTTAAAAGTTAATGATGGAATTGTATGCCAGGCCAGTGGAAAGACATTTAAGTTTGAGGAGGTCTTTTGATGTCCCTTAAGGCATTTCTAACCAGGCATGTCTAGTTGGCATTAAAAGTTGGGTTGGACCTATGGAAATAATTAACAATCATGGTGAAACAACTATGATGATAATTATACTAATAAACTGCTACCACTAATAACATTACTATTGCCAATAATGGTGGGTAATTGACACTGAGCACTGATTATGGATAAGATACTCTTGTAAAGATTTTACGGAGATTGTCACATTTAATACTCACAATAACTAACCTTATAAGGGTGAAATAAGGAAACTGAAATTTAGTAAGGTTAAATAACATCCTTCAAACCATATATCTAGTACCACAGGCTTGAATTATATATGAAATTATTCTGTCTTCAATGCTTATGATTTTATTAATCTCACTTTACGGATAAGAAAAATTAATGGGAAATGCAATGGACTAGGAGCTGAGAGAAATGGCCTTTGGTCCTAATTCTGCCTTACTTACTACCCACGTGAGCTTGGGTAAATTACACAACTTCTCTGAGCTTTATTCTTCTAACTAACTATAAAAATGGAAATAATAATAATGAAGGACTTTTTTATGAGAACTAAACTTACTGAATGCTAGCTCTTGTTATTATTGTTATCATTCTTATATTGATTATCTTCTTTCCGTGAAGTCTCAGGATCATGAGCAGAGGAATCACTCCTCACTGGGAAGAGCTAAAGATATAGACAGGAAAAATGTAGAACAAACTTATATATATACATATATATAGATAGAGCTTAAGCTACGTCAGAAGTTGTTGATTCTCTAAACAGTATCTCTGAAATAAGCTTGATTTCTAATGATTTAATGATGAAAAAGTTCTGGCTAATTGAGAGATTCACAATGATATGGATATGCATTAATCAGGATTTTACTAATGAAGACGATCATATTATGCCCAAAAATATGCCATTTTGACATAAGGATTCTTTTGAGCTAAAGGTAATTTAAGAAACAGCAAACACAGTTTAATTTAAGAACTCTGGGTCCTCCCCTCTTTTTTTTTAATTTATTTTTTATTTTTTTGCATTATAGCTGCTTTACAGATTTCTGTCAGATTTTCCAACTGCACCGCGTGGTGACCCGGTTACATGTACATATATGGATTTGCCACATGTGATTAGACATAGTTCCCTGTGCTATACAGTTGGATCTCCTTGCTTTTCCATCATTAAAGCACTAGTTGTCCCCATTCCCTCCCACCCCCTCCCTCTTTTGACTGAAAAGTGTAAATTTCCCTTTGTGAAAGTGACCTCTCTCTCCTCTTCCATACCAGGAGGAAGAAAACAGCACTTATCACAGGAGATGAAGTGTCAATACCAAGATGAGTCTACATCAAGAGAAAGCTTACAAAATAACACTTATCTTCTATTAGATTCTTTGTATATTTACCTTTCCACAATTTACTACCTTTAGAAGCCAAAACCCCTTTTCCTTTGTTTTGTTACCTCTCCACAAAATATCACCTTATGTTAAAGTGGTATATGAGTTCTCAAGCCTAACCATTTATTTAGATTTTCACTTATTTTCTGAGCATGCAAAATAATCTATTTTTTGTCAATTTAATTCATTCCTAAGGAATTGAACCCAAGAGGGTAAAGTTGGTTTAGATGTTGGTTTAGTCCTGAATTTTAAGCTGTAACTCAGCCTGAACAAAATAAACAATCATTTCGGTGCCATAGATCAAGTTGATTATAATCTAAGTAAAATGTTTTATTTTTGTTTTTATTTATGACTGATAATCTTCTTGATTCTACAATATATTTGCTGGAGAGTTGGTATTTTAATGAGTTAACAGACCTGTTTATCCAAAAAGTTTTCCTTCCCTAATGACACTGTAGGATCATTTACATTGTTGAAGACAAAACTTGTTCTCTTGAAAGGCAGAATTTGCGAAAGTTCCTACCCCTTTAGACTGTGAAGGAAAAAAAAGCTAAGCTAAACACCCATGTGGTCTACAACAGAAAAAAAGTTGCAAAATATGTACTTTTTTTGGTATGTGCTTTTTAGGGCTGCACCTAGGGCATATAGAAGTTCCTAGTCTAGGGGTAAATCACAGCTGAAGCTACCAGCCTACACCATTGCCACAGCAATGCAGGATTCAAGCCACATCCATGACCTGCACCAGAGCTCATGGTAATGCCAGATACTTAACTCATTGAGCAAGGCTAGGGATAGAACCCGAATCCTCATGGATACTAGTGAGATTCGCTACCACTGAGCCACAATGGGAATTCTGCAAAATATGTCTTAAAACTTTATTATCTACTTTAATTGAGAGAATTATATAACTCCATCAGTATCCTGCATGAGGAAACATATTAGTTTGGAATAAAACAGTCCCTTTCCCTTCTAAATTAAATGGAATTCTTGAACAGGAACTGTGGGTTTTATCACATTGAATTATAAAGGGAAAAGCATCCATCTCAACCCACTTTTTCAAGGATTCCAGCAAAGACTGGAGAATGATGAAAATGCTTTAGCAGGGAAACCATTCTGTTTCACACTTGCTAAAGCAAGGAAGACAAGTATATGTGTTAATTACAAGCTGAAAAGCTTTAAAGACATTCTGAAGATCAATGAGAATCTCACATAATTGTTTTTGAGCAGATGATTATGTGCCTGGTGATAAAGGAATTCAACAAATGACATTATTGTTTAGCAGTCAGTGTAGTAATTACATACTCAGTAAAAGCCTGAAGTGTTCAAAGTGAAAATAAGTAGATGGATACCATATAATAGAAAGTCTCATGTGAAGGGTGGCAGACCTTGTTCCAGAAGATTTAGATTTAGATACACTCAAGTATCACACAAGCCAAGGCAGGGTTCTTCACGTGAGGAAAGATCTTCCGGAAATCTTAAAGAGTTACATAGCTTGTTTATCCTGCTTTTATACAGTGCTTAACTACAGTTAAGCACTATGTAAGGAGTGAAAAGTTTCATGGAAATTATTTCTCCAACTTCCTTTGATGATCTATCAAACAGTGAAAACTGAGGAGTGGTTTAAGGCACAGCATAGTTGTTTAAAACAACACAAGCTGATGGTATCACAGTTTTCATGGATTGAGGGTCCAGGCACAGCTTAGCTAGACTCACTTCTCCCAAGTCTCACCAGGATGCAATCTGGGTGTTGGCTGGTGCTGCAGTCTCATCAGAGTTTGACTAGGGAAATTTCTCCTTCCAGATCATTCATGTTTTTGGAACAGTTTGTTTCCATGTGGATGTAGAACTGAGGTCCCATTTTCTTGATGGCTGTCATTCAAGGGCAACTCTCTGCTTCTAGAAGCTTCAAGCTGTTCCTTGACAGGTGTCCCTTTCCATAAGACCTCTCAAAACATGGCTGCTTACTTCTTTAAAGCTAGCAATGGAATCTCTTATTGTAATCTGCTAAAGCAGAATCTTATATAACAATGGGTGTCAATCCAGAATGTCTATCTATCACTTTGCTATATTCTATTGTTTAGAACCAAGTCACAGGTGTACCCACACTCAGTGGGATTACACAGAGGCATTAGCATTTGGATGTGGGGAATCATGGGGAGTCACCACAGGATCTGTCTGCCACAGAGAGGACAAAATTTTTCTTCTGCCTCTCCCGAACTTCTAGTTAGTTTTTATCATATGGCAACTATATGTCAGAGAACTGATCATTTCCTTGGCTCGTTCAATTGTTTCTAGGAATATTAAAGCTAAATATATGTGGCCTACCCCTAGCTAGCATTGCAGGATCTTATGGCTGGTAGTTTAGGCAGTTTTAGACTAATTTTATCATGTCTTATTTTTCTCCTACTGTTATTATTTCCTCCCAATTTCCTCTGCTACATTTTATTGAATGTATTATATATTTATGTGTGTGTGTGTATATATATATATATATATATACACAGAGAGAGAGAGAGAGAGAGAGAGAGAGAGAGAGAGAGAGATGCACAGCCCGTTTCAATTCCTTTCTGGGATAGACAAGACATAAATATGTACATAAATAAATAATTGAATGAATATACCAATCAGTCTTTCCTAGGAAGCCACTTTCAAGCTTAATCACCGTAACATTAAGTTCTTACTGGCCTCTAGGGCCATGTTACACATGCAGATGTCTCAGAACATATTAGTAAAGCTGGGTTTTTTTTAATTCTTTCCGCTTATATCAAAACATTTTTTAAGCTTGTAGATAAAATGAAGATTAATTCCATTCCAAAACTGCTCAATTCAATCTCTTTCCTTTATTTTTTTTCTAAATTTCTCACCTGTTGACTGAATATAACCACCCTTCTGCCCCCTACTATCCCCAAACAATTTTCATGTCACCAGAGGCCATATTCCCTCTTGACTGATTTTCTAATTTGTACCTACCTCCTGAAGGGAAGGGAAGAACTTAGTTCTCAGAAGGCTATTCCATAGCTCCTTATAAAAACCCTGCATGGAACTGCTAAAGATAGTCATTAAATAGCCCATCTTATTTATTTCCTCTTGATAGGTTGGCTCCAAACACTTTAATCTTTTCCCATTGGGCCCTTTCATCTTATGCCAAATGTTTTCTAGTGGGAAATACATAGCCAACGGTGGGAAAGGGCTTTTAAATTTTTTATATCACTGGTGAGTCATTTGGCAAATATTATAATAACATCTCATTAATTGCATTCCTTGTATTTTTGTATTCCTTTAACATGCCAGGAAAGCTCCTGCCTCTAGGCCTTCATATTTGTTACCTCTGCATGTAACACTCTTCCTCAAAGTATCTGCATGGTTCACTTCCCTCCTTCAGATCTCTGTTCATATACCATCTCACCAATAAAACGTTCCTGACCACCCTGTCAAAAATACTAACCCTCTCTCCAACCCTAACCACTCCCAATCATCTTTATTAAGTAAGCTTTAATTTTTCTCCAGAGCACTGATCACCATCCTGAGATATTATATATAAATAATTGTACTCACTCACCTCCCTGCTCTAGAATATAAACCCTGTGAGTACAGGGACTTTGCCTTATTCCTTTTGCCATCTAAAACAGTACCCAGCACACAATAAGTCTCAATATAGATTTGCTATAATCAAGGATGGATGAATGGTGGGCATGAGATGATGAGTAAGGTTAATACAATTGACACAGGCTACAGAGCCTGAAACCTAGAAGAAATCAAGTAAAGATTCACTCCTTTGGGTTCATCAGTTCACTCTCTGGTCTCACATAATACTCTTGTTAGCGACTTTTGTGAAAACCGTGGACATGTAAGTAGAGAGGCAAAACCACTTAACCCAAGTTGCTAAAGTGATAGTTAATCACTAATTATCAACGATGAATCTAGTGATGCACCAAGCACCATATAAGATACAAAAAAAAAAAAAAAAAGGCTTAGAGTATAATGGACTTTGGGAGTCAAAGAGGCCTGGATTCTAATCTCAGCTCTGTCACAGTTGAACTACGTGATCATGGAAAAGTTTATTATATTGCCTGAGTTTCATCCATAAAATGACGACAATACTTATTTCTTCTGATTTACTGTGAGGATCAATGCTTTAATCCACAGAGAAAGAGAGTGAGAAAGTTTAACATAATCTTAGAAAAAAAATAACTAGCACTAATTATATTACCACTAATGATGAATGCATTACTTTTATAAAATTATAGTCCTGAGACATCTAGAGATCAACACAATAAAGTATGGGAATAAGAACCAGAATGTGGGAGTTCCCGTCGTGGCTCAGCGGTTAACAAATCCAACTAAGAACCATGAGGTTGCGGGTTCGATCCCTGGCCTTGCTCAGTGGTTTAAGGATCCGGTGTTGCCGTGAGCTATGGTGTAGGTTGCAGACGCAGCTCGGATCCCGCGTTGCTGTGGCTGTGGTGTAGGCCGGCGGCTACAGCTCCTGTTAGACCCCTAGCCAGGGAACCTCCGTATGCCGCGGGTGCGGCCTTAGATAAGGCAAAAAGACAAAAAAAAAAAAAAAAAAAAAACAGAATGTGTCTTATAGACACTCCACAACCTGCCACTACCATTTGCAGGCATATTTCTCAGTTTTAATTTACATAAACACAGTGTAATAGAGAAATCTTTAGAGACAGAACACAAGCATTTCAGTGCCAGCTCCACCATGGGTGGCTTTGGGCAATCCATAACCATACTGAGATTCATTTTTCTCATATACAAAATGGAATATACTCAAAGGGTTATAATAACGATTAAATGAAAAGACAAGTACAATATTATATCACTTATATGTCAAACCTAATATATGGCAAAAGTGAACCTATCTACAAAACAGAAACAGATTCACAGACATAGAGAACAGATGTGTGGTTACCAAGGAGGAGTGGGGAGGAAGGGGGATGGACAGGAAGTGTGGGGTTAGTAGATACAAACTATTATATTTAGAATGGTTAAGCAATGAGGTTCTACTCTACAGCACAGGGAACTATATTCAGTCTCTTGGGATAGAACATGAGGGAAGATAGTATGAGAAAAATTATATATATACATATATACACATTGTATATAAATATATATGTGTGTGTGTGTGTGTGTGTGTGTATGACTGGGTCACTATGCTGTACAGCAGAAATTTGTATAATAATGTCAATCAACTCTGCTTTAATAAAAAATAAAGAAAAAATAATGATTAAATGAGATGCTACATTTTGAAAATTCCTAGTTCCTTTAAAAATTAGGAATTCAACAAAAGTCAGTTGAAGCAAATCCTAATTTATTTGCTGTATCTAGAATACAACTTGTTCATGACCATACCATTCCCTTCCCAACAGTACATATCTATAAATTCTTCTCTACACTTATTTAAATCCTATTCAAACTTTAAAGAACAGTTAAGATTGTAATGCCTTGTAATAGACACGCTGGTATTCTGCTCAGGGCAGATTTTAAGGCCAATTTACCCAAATGCTGGGAATATCATAGTGACGATCGTCAAAGCTAGGCCCACACTGGGAATTGCCTTTGACTACAAGGAGCTGCCTTTACTAAGGTCAACACCGTTGTAGGGAGTGGTCCATGGCCAAAAACAGGATGATGCAGAGATTCAAAATCCCAGGCCCCTTGTTTCCATTTAGGATAACTTTGAAGACCCATTCTGGCCACAGATCTCTCCATAAAATCTGCTGAGGCCATGTAGCAACCACATTATGGTTCCTCCTCCTCTGCCCAATCTTGCATTTCTGACTTAGTTATAGGTGTAATTTCCCAAGAACACTCTGGAATAAACCATAAGCATGCAACTCCTCATTTAAGACTCTGTTTTTATAGAATTCAAACCAAGCCACCCCCAGAAGACTTTTTAGACAATTAGAGCTTATAAGTCTTGTAGAAGAGGTCTCATACTCATGTGTCATTCTAGTATATTTTGCCTTGTATGATGAGCTGTATTTCCATGTATATTTATGTCATATTTCCACAGCTAGATTTGAGGTTCTTTGAAGCAGAGAGAGAGTTTCATAGTTTCATACTTTCTCCATTGACACACAGTCAATGTGTCAGATAAAGGGACATATAAAGGGAACACATAGTAGGTATTCAATGAAGACTCTATATTTCTTATTGATTTGTTAACCATAATATTTAAAAAGCAACTTGTTTTCATGATTTAAAAAAACAAGACTGATATTTTTTTATAGCTGAGTAGCACTCCACTGTATATGTTTTCTTAACCCATTACAACATGGGTTGCAACTAGAGATTCTCGTACTAAGTCAAGAAAATCAGACAGAGAAAGACAATTACCATGCAATATCACTTACATGTGTAATCTAAACTATGGAACAAATGAACCTATCTACAGAGCAGAACCAGACTCACAGACAGAGAGAACAGACTTGTGGTTTCCAAGGGGGAGGGGGAGGGGGAGAGAGTGGGATGGACTGGGAGTCTGGGGTTGGTAGATGCAAACTATTACATTTGGAATGGATAAGCAATGCAATCCTGCTGCATAGCACAAGTAACTATATCCAATCTCCTTAGCTAGACCATGATGGAATATGAAAAAAAGAATGTACATATATGCATGACTAGGTACTATGCTGTACAGCAGAAATTGAGATAATGCTGTAAATCAACAATATTTTAATACAAATAAAATTTAAAAAATAAGACTGAGTTTGTCAATAATGTAAGTTTGTTTTCCTCTAGATAACCACTCATAGCATACTGTCATAAAATTAATGGGTTAGAGAAATAAAAATCACTGTGTAGAAATAAAATACATAATGTCACATGGCGCTTCTAGTTTAAAAAGGTTTAAGAAACTCCATACTTTTTTCCATAATGGTTGTAGCAATTTAAATGTCCACCAACAGTACACAAAGATTCCCTTTTCTTCACTCCCCCACAAACACTTGTTTTCACTTATCTTTTTGATAATGGCCATCCTAAGAGGTGTGAAGTGATATCTCATTGCGGTTTTGACAAAAAAAAAAAAAAAAAAAAGTGGTAACTAGATGAGGTGATGGGTGTGTTAATTAACCTGCCTGTAGTAATCATTTCATAATGTATATGTATATTAAATCATACACTGTACACCTTTAAAATATCATGATGTACAATCTGTATATATACAAATTTTCCTTGTAAATTGTATCTCATTAAATCTAGAAGAAATGCTAACACAGCACCTCGAAACATGTAAGGTCAAATTAGAATATAGGAGCTCCCATTGTGGTGCAACAGAAACAAATCCGATTAGTAACCATGAGATTGTGGGTTTGATCCTTGGCCTTGCTCAGTGGGTTAAGGATCCAGTGTTGCCATGAGCTGTGGCGTACGTTGCAGATGCGGCTCGGATCCTGCGTTACTGTGGCTGTGGCACAGGTTGGCAGCTGTAGCTCCGATTTGACCCATAGCTTGGGAACTTCCATATGCCACAGGTGCAGCCCTAAAAAGGAAAAAAAAAAAATTAGAATTGAAACCTGGAGAAGAGCAGAGGTACATTTCTAAAGTCTGAAAATTTACATCATGTCAAACTGTGGCTACTAATAGTATTTACCATTTACTTAAGCAACTAAACAACACTTCCTTCCACTATTCTCCATAGTAACCACGGGTAGTAAACATTTTAATATAATATACATAATAAATATATAAACACATATGTATACTATGTATATATGCCTATACATATATACACACATATATATGCACACATCTATATACATAGACACTTTTAGAAACTGGAGAAGTTACGTCAGGTTCATGAAAACAAGGACATTCTTGAATGAATTTTAAATATGATTCAGCAAAGAAAGCAAAACCCATGTCACTATTATGGCTAAATCCTATTTTATCCTGTCCTGATTTTTGTTTCAAACTTCCAGAGTTAGATGAAACAAATCCTACAATTTGTTAATTTCTGAACAATTTACACAAATGATAAGAGTAATAACCCTTGTCCTTATTACTTTAAATGCATACATACCCCATGCCTACTCTAAACATTTTAAGAGAGAACAATTACTGCGATTAAGACTAATAATCTGTGACCAATATTAAAAAGAGCAATTTTGTGCTCATAAGCATTCCACTGAAAATAATTCAACTTAAATAACATAAAATTATTACAGTGATAATAATTATAATCCTTGTAGCTAACCACTGTTGAATATTTATTACTTCCCAGTTATTTAAGGGCATAACATGCTAACAAGAACAAAACAAAAATAATAACAACAGTAGCTACCTCAATGAAATACTCTCTGCTGCACATCATTCTAAACACATTAAATGTATTATCTTATCTAATCCTCACCACTATCGTTGAGATTGGTGCGATATGATTCCCATTTTATAGGCAGAGAAAGCAAGGTTCATAGAGGTTACCTAATTTTTGCAAAGTCACATAACTTGATTGGTGAAGTCAGGAACTGAACCCAGGTCTTCCTGAATTTCAAAACTATAGTCTTTTTAACCGTAAGTATGGCCACCTACTGATTAAAAACAAACATTATGTTTATAGTCTGTGTGTTGTAGCTGAGAATGCCAAAATGTGTTTTATTCCTGGCTATTCGTTTTTTAAAAATTATTTATTTAGAGTGTTTCATGAGCAAGGTAATAACGTTGGGGTTATAGTAGTGAAGATATTCTTGATTCCTCCTCCCTTCCTCTCACCCACAGTATCCCATCCATTTCCAAGGCCTGCTGAATTTGATATAGGATCATAAATGGGAGAGAAGGGAGCACTGACTTACACTGAAAGGTCAGAGAAGGAGGCAGAGATTCAAGCCCATTATTTGAAATATGAAGCATCTGTGAGTGATGACATCTCTATATATTCTTGATGAAAAGAAAGTTGATAAACACTGAAATATATATTTTCAGTAGATGAAGTACCCACAAAAATCTGGACTGACTGTTGGATGATTAAAGTAAAATAGTTGCTTTCATTGTGAAGCTATCACCCTAAATGTAACTTCCCCTAAAGTCCACCCTGAGTTCCGTCCCCAAGAAACACACACACACACACAAATGAAGGCCTAGGCATCCTAGGTCACCTCAAGATTTTTACAATTTTATCAACGAAAATGCAGCAGAATTGCTATTTGAAGAGTCTGATACTTTGGTGAAGCTACAGGCTATTTCCCAATTTAAAACAGGTAAGGTAGAGATATTTTATGGAGGTCCATTGGGAGACCACCTGAAATGCAAAGTTATAAACAATCAGTGCTAGTATCAGCCTAAAATCCTTGGATTGTATAGAGTTGTGCTGCAATGTAGGTTTAGTATAAATATGCACTATAATTCTTATCCTTGCTTGTACCACATTTTCTGGCCTGCTAAGAAAAGAATAGCTTAATCATGTATTTACCAAATACTTACCAGCAGTCAGTAATGCATGTGGTAATACAAAAGGGCATTACATCATAAAAGACTTCTTTGATGCTCAGGAAATTATAATCAAATCAAGGAAATAAAAGAAGCATGCAAGTCTCAATAGTGTAAGATGAAATGTAATCTGAGACTTTAATTTATACATCATGCATTTCAGTGCCTACTATATGACAGAGCTAAGAGCTAGAATAAAATAGTAAGCATAATAGATATGATCCCTAACTTCATGGTTCATATAGTATAGCCAGAACGGAAATAAATTAAGCAAGCAATTATAACACAATGAGGTGTGCCCAGTGTGGCACAAGGTACTGTGCCATGGGGGCATCCAATCAAAACTTAGGGAATCAAGGAGTTTCCTAGAGGATATGTTCCAGGCAATGTAAACAGCATATTTGAAGGCCCAGAGAGGTGAGAAGCATTAAAGTCAGTGAGTGAGCAAGAATACGCGAGAGTGAAAAATGTACTCAAAGAGTTAAAAGTTTGATAAGGCTGAGGGCAAACATGCAAACCAAGAGATAAGGATAGAGAAATAGGCAAGGATGCTATATCTTGTGTAACATGTTCAACATTCTAGACTTATCCTGAAAGCTATGGAAAACCACTGAAAACCTTTGCAAGGGTAGGTACAAGACCTAAAACTGGCTCCTAAGTAAAGAACGGATTGCAGTGAAGAGCAAGGAGACAAAGTGATCTGTGCAGTAATCCAGTTAAAGGATTCAAGCAGACACATATAAGATGAAGTTTGGAGGTAAAGATGGCAGGGCTTAATGATTAATTAGATATTGGTGTAAGCAGTGGTAAGGGATAACTCTGAGGTTTCCAGCTTGAGCAATTGGGTAGATAGTGATGCCATTCATTGAGATGAATAACCTAGAAGGGGGCATAGGCCATGGATCATGTCAGTCTGGGTGAGATACAATATGCTGATAAATGATATAAATTTGTGGAAGCGCAGAAAAGAGAGGGATCCCTTATGACATTGAATTATTGTAAAGGAGGCAGCACTTGAACTGGGTGGCATTTTAGGAGGAAAGTTAGGGTAGTGAAAGAATGTATGGCACATTCAAGGAATGGCAGATGATGATGACTGTTTAGAACATAAGGCTTCTTTGAGGGCGCCCTAAAGATAAGGATGAAGATGCATACTGGAATTTAAGTACAGAGCACTTTGAATATAAAGGTAAAGACTTGAGGATAATGTGGATTTGCAGTGTAGGATTGCCACTATCAGTATGGCCTTAGGCAAGTCATTTAATCTTCCTTTCCTCATTTTTCTCATTTATGAAATGAGGGCTCCAAGACTTTTGGATTTCATAGATAAGTAATTTTTTTCTTTTTTAAAAGATTTTTATTTTTCTATTATAGTTGATGTACAATGTTCTGTCAATTTCTGCTGTACTGCAGAGTGACCCAGTCATACATATACATATATATTCTTTTTCTGGAGGATAATGACAGACCAGTAAAATTTTAAAAGGAGGTAGCCACGAGGCAGCAAAGGGTTGCTAACATCATTTAACCAAGTATAAACATTAAGAATAACAAACAAAAAACTATCATCTACTAGTATTATCGCTTTATAAAATAAAGGATATTTCCAAAAAATTAAAGATAATTTCAAAGACTTTTTTTGAAGTGCAGTTGAATTACAATGTTATGTTAGTTTTAGGTGTATAGCCCAATGATTCAGTTATATGTATATAACTGAACAAAATGCTCACTTCATTGTCTTTATCTTTCTGTTTTCATTGAGGATTGGTACAAAATTTTAGACAGAGACCAGAGTTTGGCAACCATTGATTTATACTCCAGGATTCATTTCAATGCTGACATTCTAGGATTTCTATGATTCCTAAGAGTTTATTCATTAAGCAATAGGGAACCATTGAAGGTTTGGGGAGTAGTAAAGTGATATTATCAGAGCTATGTTTTAGGAAGTTAATATGGGAGACCTTGGAAGAGGAAAAGTAAATAATCCAATCATCTGGCTAATACCAAAGTTTATACGTAAATTAATAAAGGCACAAATTAAAGCACTGACAGTGGCAATGGAACATTGGGATAAGTGTGTCCAGTGACACAGATTCTGGTGGAGCTAACAGTGTGCTATGTAAATCAGACCTTAATTGGAAGGGTTAGCTTTATCTCAGAAGGTCCATTTGTACCATCCTTTTGTTTAGGAGACTTTTCAGGAAGTTGACTCAAAAATACCATTTTTTTTTCTGGCTCAACATATTTAAACCGCAATTCAGAATGTTTCTGGGAGGAAGATCGTATATTTTTCATATTGTGCTGAAGAGACCAAGGAATCAATTGCTTGAATGGGGTGAATCATGCAGAGGAAGCATATGTAAATGAGTTGCTTAAAATCAATGCTTGGAGAGGTCACAAATGAAAAACAGTCCTATCATGCCACAAAATCAAACTCAAACAGAGAATCAGAGAAAAGAGCCCTTTTTATGTCCTGAGCTATTTTTGCCCGAGTCCTTTCTAAAGAAAATTACAAAATAGAAAGAGTAAATCATCGTGTGAAATTTGATTGAAGAACTCCTGTTCTCTAACATTATTGAGTTAAATTCTCATACCTCTACACTTGTGGGATTTGCTAGATTCGGAGGCTTTAGATAAAAAAAATGTATACATGTTTAAAACTTCAGGATATTCAAGGGAACTTGCTTTTGCTTTATCTACACTTGTTCAAATAAACCATAAAACAGCTACAGACCTTGTAAGGTCTGTGGACCTAGAAGATACTGGGGTGGAAGTGTCAAAAATTAGAAATCAGAATTTCTAACTAGGTCACCATTTGGAACCTTTCTCCTTTAATTTTTTTTTTTTGCCTTTTTGTCATTTTTTAGGGCCGCACCTGTGGCATGTGGAGGTTCCCAGGCTAGGGGTCCAATCGGAGCTGTAGCCGCCAGCCTACGCCGTAGCCACAGCAATGCAGGATCCGAGCCGCGTCTGCGACCTACACCACAGCTCACAGCAATGCTGTGGTTGATGAGTCTGGTGCAACACCTTCAAACCAGAGCATTGTGGACCTCGGTCATGTATAACCCATGTCACAAATGGGTTATGCATGCCTGAGGAGATCAATACCTTTGTCAGAACCTCCTCCCTTTATTCGTTTGCTGGACAAATATTTATAATTTTCAATATGCACAATGACATGAAAAATTTGGCAGCCTATTTGCAGCAATGTGATGGGGCATGGAGTTTAGTTAACTTTTGCATTATGCTAATATTACTCCCATGGAAGATTATATGGAAGTAGTAATAATAATAGTCTATACTTAGATGGTGTTTGCCACTGTGGCAGGCAACAGTCTAAGTATGTTTAACCCACATAATGCTTCAACAACCATATGAAGTGCTGTCTATTAATATCCTTGTTTTACAAATGGAAGAAAATAGAGAAGTTAAGGTTAAGATACTTGAGTAATTGGCAGTGCTGGGATTCCAACCTAGGATGTATGGTCCAGGGTCCTCATTTCAACTGCCTTTTGTACAAAAATTTAAAGGAAAGACCTTGGCATGAGGCCACTGGTCTAGCACTAGGGATTGGTAGATAAAGGCTGGAAGTCTAAAATAGGGAATAATAAGTTGTTGGTCCATAGATATATAAAGGGTCAGAACTGGCTGTCACAAAGTTTCAGGTTTAGAATAAGGCAAGAAGAAAATATGATTTAGGTTCCAAAATGAAAGTCAAAGCCAGGGAAACTCAAGAAACCAAAGAGAAAATATAAAACAAAAACCAGAGTTGCCAGATGAAACCAGAGTCAAGTTAATAAAGAGCAACTGGTATATGAACGGCAGAAAGTTTTCATGGAAATCATTAATCCAAAGAATGCCTAGAGCAGTAGTTCTCAACTGAGAGCAATGTTGCTCCCCAGAGGACATATGGCAGCATCTGAAGGCATTTCTGGTTGTGCAGCTTGGGGACTGGGGGCAGGGATGTATAGTATTGGTATCTAGTGGGTAGAAGCCAGAGATGCCATTAAATATACCACAATGCACAGGACAGCCTTGTCCAACTCCAGTCAATACTTATCCATCCTAAAATGTCAAGGGTGTCATTATTGACAAACTGGCCTAGAGGCTTCTGCTTGATTCTATGACCAACCCTGACCAGGCAGCCTGTATAGGCAATATTCGCCAAAGATGATGACGGAGGTGATAATGAAGAAATGTGAATTCAAATACCCCCAAGAAAATGAAAGAATCGACCATTTGAGTGTTTACTAGGCACTGCGCAAAGCTCTTTATTATATTATCTTGTTTAATCCTCAAAACAAACCTAGGAAATAGGTGCTATTACAAGTCCAACTTTACACATTGGAAAATGAGTCTCAGAGAAGTTAAGTACCTTGTCCAGGATGACATAACTAGTGAGTGGCCTAATTGGGATTCATCTCCAAGTCTGTCTCACTGCAGACACCACTACATTACACACTTTACACTATATGTATAATTGGCTAAGGGTTAACACTTGGTCCAAAAGTCAGGAGCCAGAATTAGCTACAAGATAAACCCTTTCCAGGTACTGGGTTTGGGGGCTGGGGAGAAGAGGGTGCTACAAAGAAGAGGTTGTGAAAAAAAAATACACTGATATAATTCAAGGAGTTTTCAAAAAGATCCAGCATCACTTGACAAGCAGGTATGTATGCCATTTTATGAAAGGGACCATCGGGAGTCAGTTTATTTCAAACTTGATTCTACAGTCACATTTATTCTGGACTTGGCAGCCAGCCTTCTTCCTCACCAAGGGCAACCTGTGTATTATCTCTGTTAAAAGTGGAGAAGGCTGTCTAAAATTGCTCCTTTCAACAAATCTACCTGGAGAAAAATAGCTACATTTACTATTCTTTTCAATGCTAAACTATTATACAATGAAGTCCTTAAAAAAAACCTGTTTTTAAACTAGAGTAGCCCCCCCTCCCCCTTACGCTGGAGCTGCTAATGATATCCAGAGGCCAGGCTGCATCTTGGAAATATAACAGCCCCATTCAGTCAAAGCCAGTTCTAGCTCAGCTAGCTTGTGACACTGATGTTAGTTCTGTCCCCCAAAACCAGCATTACAAAGGCCTGACATTCTTCTTCAGGGTCTTTCAAGTCAGATCCTATTTTCCTGCTGTCACAAATTAAAGTCTCAGTCAGTACGATATCTACTTCCTCATTTGGCAGAAGGCTCTCTGGTGACAATACAAATGAAGGTATTTTCTTTTCTGTTAGATTTTAGAGCTTATTCATAGGCAGTGCTTTTGTTTCCTTGTGGGTTATACTAGTACAGGGAAGTAGGTATCTGAGCATTCCAGTAGTTTTCCTTTTTCTTATTTTTATAACAAAAAAAAAATCCACTGCTCATAGAAATCAAAAATGAAATACCTGGAGTTCATACACTGCATTGTGTGTTCAAAGCTCTCAATATTACCAAACTCTTTTCATTTCATTTTATTCTCCTGGGACATGGAATTGTTGACTCCTGGTTTGTGGGAGTAATTAAACTGTATTTCCTAATACAATCAGAGTTTATTAGGCCTAAGTGAGAGGCAGCTTGTTCAAAAGCCTTGTAGGCTTTATACTCATTGGTTTCTGCGTTAAGATAAATCCTGTGTGTGTGTGTGTGTGTGTGTGTGTGAACTTTACAGCACTTCATACTTAAGAGAGAGAGTTTGGGAAAAGCTGAGTATAGGCTTGAGTGATATCACAGTTACTGGGTACACTCCCTGCCCTGATGGTCCAGATAATAACTTCCTGTCTCGAGCCTGCCACATGGAGACGGCAGTTATGCCCTGAGCATCAAGTGCCTTAATGTGTTGTTGATGTGATTTTCATATTACTCCTATCCCTAGAATAGAAATACAAGACAAACTGGTTAAACCTGTTTCTGTGCTTAAGCCACACCTAGCATAAACCAAGAGTTGCTATCTTTTGGTTTCAGGGTTAGGGGAGTAAGCAAAGTAAATTCCTAAATGCCTCCTGAAAATACATTCCATGGTATATCCCAGGCCATGAAAAGAAGATGATAACACCTAGCAGAACAAGGAACAACACAATTTTTGGTGAATGGCCTAAAGTGCCATTATCATGCACAGAGCAAGTGTCTAATTAGAAAATATTGATTTGGAGTCCATTTCACATACACTATAAAGCCTTTGGAATGAAAAAAACTTCTAGGTAACTAGATGGATATTTACTTTTCTTTCTTCAAAGTATTAATGTAAGACTTAAAAAGACTGCCATGGGTCTCAGAACGGTCTCATGTTAAAAAGACCTAATCCATGTGATATAGTAGAAGTACATTATAAGGTATATATATGAAAACCCTACACTTAACTAACAGAGGCAATAATGATTATTCATTGCATGAACTAATCTCATTGGTGATCCTTCACACAGTGGTCTTCTCTACTATACTTGTTATTTTATATATTTTGGGAGGAAATAAAATGGCAGGAAGTAATTGGTGGACATCTGCTAAATGATTTTTAAATGGAGGTGACTGTAAGATACGGTATTAACTTGTTATATCCATACAAGAATTTACAAATTACTCCCCAGAATTAAGTGTGCCTCTCTAGGTAGATTGTTCATCCCAAAATTATAAAATAAATAAAACCTAGTTCTCATTTTTATATTTACTAAGTTGTATCTTGTAAATATTTGGTATACGGGAAAGTAAATATGATATTCAGTTTTGCGATGTTTGGTGAACTAAGAAAATCAATTCTGCTTCCAGGAGAAAGCCACCTTGGAGATTATAGAGATATGTACCAAGATATATCCACTTCTACAGATTTTCAGATTTATACTTCACTCAACTATATTTAAGTTCAGTGCCAATCATAGATAAAATTGAAAGGTATGTGAAGACTGTCTTTGAAAGCTGGCTTCCAATTTCTTCCTTGTCCAAGCACCCAGGGCTATTCTGCTTTCTCGTTCAATAAAACTTTTGTGGATATCAGCGAGTATAGTGTATACAAAAATGGTGGTAGAAGAATATGAGTTTCAGATGCTGTCTCCCCTAATCACTGCAACTCCTTAGTAAAGTCAAGTATACTTATCCTATGAATGGACTGTACTGGCTTGAATTACAGAATAACTCAATTATCCTCAAAACACAGATATGAGGTCGACATCTTTATGAGTATATGCACCATCGTTATCCCAATTTACAGATAAGAATGCTGAGGCACAGAACTTTGTCTGTAAATTGGGATAATGATACTTGTCTCAGATGACAGACCAAGTAAGTAGCTCATCATAAAATCAAACCTAGGCAATGTGCCTCCAGAGCCCGTGCTTTAAGTCATTATATTTTACTCTGCTTTTGCTCTATTATCAAGTCTTAACTTAAAAAGAAATACATATCCATTATAGGAAATTTTGAAAATAACTAAAAGTAAAAAAGAAAGGAAATTACTTATTTGCAAACCTACCAGTAGAAACAATCACTGTTAAATTTTAATTGTATATATATCTTTCTACACACATATACAAAATCCAAAAATAATATTTTATAGAAAAAGTACACCTTTTGACCTAATGGCTTAATTTGTGGTGCTATTAGGATCAATCTTTTAAAATCCTTTCTATATTATATAAATGTTTGTAATAGTTTTTCTAATTATTTTCAATTTTAAAGACATAACAGAAAAAAAATGCTCCAAAGAACATATTAAACAACCTTTAAGGCTAACCTTGTCTTACTTGACGGAAAGTCAGAAATTCACTGCTATATTTAATGATTTTCTGAGGATAAATAAGCCTACCAAGGGCCATGACTCTTCAACTTAGCTACTCGACCAACTTTTCTATTTTAGAGGATTCCTCATTTTTTTTGACAGAGTAGCTATGTCAGATCTATTGCCTGGGTTTAAGTACACAGCCAATTGCTATACTTTCCTGGTTTTCTTTTAAGATAAAACATGATATATGAGACCTTGGAAAGATAGAAATGAGGTCTTCCTTATTGCAGAGTAGGAATTTTCAAAATTTATCCCCCAAAGTGATATAGTGTCAGACCAAATTGCCTGGGCCTCCTGACTTAAGAGGCCTCACATTCCTTTGTTCTCACTGGAAATATCTGTATAAATAAGAGGGTAAGTAAACAATCATGCTGATGGAAAAAAGTCTTGTGTAATTACTTTCAAAACAATCCTCAGTCAAGGATGATACAAATTGCATAGACTGTATGTGCCAGTGTGTATGAAGGAATTAGAGTAACGGGCATTTGCTGAAGCAGGGGAATTCTTCGTACAATATATATTTCATCTAGACTGGGAGAAAGTGAGTGATTGTAAGTCTGTTTGAACAGGCTGTTAAGGTGTTAAGAATGAGACTTTAATATAAACAAGACCATACACACACATCCACAAAGTCTTCAAAGTGCAAGCAAGTCTGTACTGACTAGGCTAGCTGGGATATGCAGACCTATCACAAGACAGATTCCTCTCTCTTTAGTCGAGTTACTTTCCTAAGCAATGAGACAGAGGTACCTAAATAAAAGCCATGTAACATTACTCATTCAATTCTTTATTGAACACATACATTCTGGCATGAAGGGACTCTTCTAGATACTGGGAATATGAGAGTAAATAAAAGACAAAAATTCATGCTTACACTCTAGTGAAGGAAGACAAGAAATGAGCAAAACTAATAAGTAAATTTCATAGACTGTCAGAAAGCAATAAATTATACAGAAAAAGAAAAACTTAGATTAAGGTAAAGTGGATAAAGAATACGGTGCAGTGGTCTCTCCCTCTTTTTTCCCTTTTCTGTGTGTGTGTGGGGGGGGGATGCACTTAGTTGGCAGAAGTGTGTTAGGGAGCAGCCTACTCTGGCAACAGGGAAGTTTTTATTAACATTGTTTACAATTGATGACGCAGGGTAATAATAAAATACAGACCAACTATAAATCAGACTTAAATTATTTATATTTCTCTACAATGCTTTATTTTATTGCCTGCACCCAGAATGGACTGCTTCCATGGTTTCACCATTAGTATGCCACAGAGTATGTTTTTGTATACTCCATTTTCAAATATGAAATAAATAAGCAAATTGGCTTTTGCTGTACATGTAAACTCCACTAGTTTTGCGTATGATTGCTATCTGCCTTTGTTTCTCTTAATTCTAATTAGAAGCCTCCCAAACTAGGTATCCTTTGATCTTTTGAGCAGACAGGTAGTTTCTGAGATACCGTATCTACCTGTGCCCAGACTGGCATAAGCATAGGGATAACACTGGATTATGCTTAGAAATAATTAGGAGTTTTGATTTTTACGAAATGATGTTTTGTTCTGATGATTTCATTTCAAATATTACTCCCCATATCCTCACGCATGTACTTACATATATCAACCCAAATTTTCTACCATCTCCCCACTTTTTAGTTCCTTTCCAAATGTTCCATACACTATTAATTATGAGATTATGAAAATATATCTGGTAAGAGAGTTCCAACAGCTAAAATCTGAGACTAGCAATTAATTTGGAGGATTTATTTTTATTTTTTTGCTTTTCAGGGTCACACCTGCAGCATATGGAAGTCAAATCAGAGCTAGGGGTCGAATCAGAGCTGCAGCTGCCTGCCTAAGCCATAGTCAGAACAACATGGGATTCTAACTGCACCTGTGACCTACACCACAGCTCACGGCAATGCCAGATCCTTAACACACTGAGTGAGGCCAGGGATCGAACCTGCATCCTCATGGATACTATTTGGGTTTGTTACCTGCTGAGCCAAAATGGGACCTCCTGGAGGCTTTATTCATGAACAATTCTCTATATGTTTTGAGGAATTCCTAGACTTTGCAATAGGGAATCTACACAGAAGATGCCAGAGTAAAGCATCCAAGACAAACCATCAAAAATAATGTTAGCCTTCTATATCAATAAACTGGGCTCTGTCCCGGCAGTGGGGAGCTGGACACCACTATAACCTCCTGGTGGGGGCATCAGCCCAAACAGTTTGCTATGCTGCTACTTTAAATGAACCAGTTGCAGAAGAAGGCGATGTCAGGGACAGATTATTAAAACCACTATGGAGAACAGTATAGAGGGTCCTCAAAAAAATAAAAATAGAATCACAATACGATCCAGCAATCCCACTCCTGGGCACATATTGGGAGAAAACCATAATTTGAAAATATGCATGCATCTCAGTGTTCACTGCAGTGCTATTCACAATAGCCAAGACATGGAAACAACCTAAATGTCCATCAAAAGATGACTGGATAAAGAAGATTTGGTACATATATACAATGGAATATTATCCAGCCATATACAATAATGAAATAATGCCATATGCAGCAATGTGGATGGACCTAGAGATTATCATACTAAGTGAAGTTAGACAGTGAAAGACAAATAATATATGATATCACTTACATGTGGATTCTAAAAAAAATAGGATACAAATGAACTTATTTACAAAATAGAAACAGACTAAAAGATTTCGAAATGAAATTTAGCATTACCAAAGGGGAAACCGTGGTGGTGGGGGGATAATTCGGGATGATTGGATTAACATACCTACACACACTACTATACATAAAATAGATAACTGATAAAGACCTACTTACAGTGCAGGGAGGTTTACTCAATGTTCTGTAATGACCTATGGGGGGTGGGAAATGGATATATATATATATGTATAACTGACCCACTTTGCTGTAAACGTCATGCTAATACAACATTGTACATCAACAATACCCCAATACAGTTTTTAAAAAAGAACTATCCCCCTAAAAAGAAAATAAGATGTTGAGGGCCAAAACCAGCAACAGTCAACGGAAAAGAAGCCTAACTCTTTAGAGACGCTATTGCTGGTCCCAGCTGGAGTAGGGCAGTTGCATTCAGTTCCCCTTGAATTCACCATAGCACCAGCCTGTCTGCAGTGCTATGATGATGTAGCTATGAGCACCTTCATAAACATCAGAGCGTTAAGGGCTTCGGGGAGGATGACATGGTGGAAGAGCGACAGGCAAAAAGCAGTATAGTCTGTATCTGAGCCTATACGAGGATCTGGGTTCCAATGGACAAAACTGAACTTTTCAATTCAGCTACAGGATATGCAGGAAAAGAGTTTAGGAATAGCCTCTATGTTTGTTGCATTATTCTAGGTACTGTGACTGCTAAAGAAGCAAGGCATGCTCTTTTCTCCAAGCTGTTTGCAGGCTTACCTCTTTATTGTCAAAGAATATCTGAGTACCTCTGTCGACAATTGTGGTACTAACATAAACTAAGGCAGTGTAGCCCATACTAGTAGAGAGTGAAGGTAATGAGAATATCAAAACTGGGCTATTAGATGTACAACATGTATCACCCAGCTCAATATGTTGACCTTTAATAGAGAAAAAAGAAGTATACGATGGGAAGGTATGATTAACTTACCAGCATATTTTCCTGAAATAGTTTGGTTTCTCTTAAAATCCATGTTTTATCATTTATAAATGTACTGAATGGGTTTATTCAAAGTTTAACATTTATTTAAATGTACTTCTCACCATTTAAAGTAACATCTTCATTTATCAGTTTTATATTTACTGCTTTCAATCAAGAGACTGTCTTTCATTTGCGTCAGTATTAAGAGTCTGAGTAAAATAAGTACACATTTTCCACCTTAATCCTCTCTGTACCCAGAGTATTTGCAATGTAGGGTATAAACATCAAAATAAAGCAACTTTATTTCATATTCTATACACTCTCTCCATCCTTCAAGGTTCAGATTAAATCCCTTCTCTGTGAATCCTGCTCTGAGTATACCCAAATAAACTTATGTCTCTTTTCTTCTACGTGTAAAACTAATTGCCTGCTCCATTTTTCTATAATATTTTTAATTTCTGCTTTGGGTTGTTGCTAAATAATTTCACATACATAAATGTTTTCTAGTATGTTATAGGCTTTCTAAGTAGAAGATATTCAATCCAAGATATTGCTTGACTGCCTAGTAGATGGAAGGTTGGATTGGAATAGAGCATGATTATGGTGAACTAGAGAGGATATGTAAATATTAGGGGCAGTCACACTTAAAAAAATAAGCATTTTACTATTTAAACAAACACATCTGGCCTCCATTACGCGAGTCTGTAAATACTGGCCTAAACTAAGATTTTGGAAGTATTAATAGAAAATCAAGACTACACAGAAAAGGTAGAATTAACAATATGTGAAAGTTCATTTGATGATTTATGGGAAGGAAAAATGGCATCAAAGATGGGGATTAGGTAGAAGGTAGTATGTGTTGTTCAACCCATAAAGAAGGTATCAGCAGAATAACCATAATGATTTCACCAGTAGGGCAGCTAGAAGTCTGTTTCTAGAATTCAGGAGAGAAGCCAGAGATTGAGATGTAGGAGGCATGCAGAATAGGGGTTGTTACCCAAACAGGGGGTAGAAAATAAAAGAAACAAGGACAAAGTCCTGGGGAACACGTGTGTTTGGTCAGGCCACCCAAGATGGCTGTTCTCTTGCTCTCTGTCATCTCCTGTTCAACCAGTGCTTATTTCACCTACACCTTATTCACATGACTGACCTTCCTACATAACTGCCTTGGCCTTAGCTGGTGATCATTCTAACTTTAGATCAGAGTATCTCCACTGTGGTAGCTTATCAAAGAGGTGGCTTTGGGGCATGTTCCTCTGCTGATTTCCTAGGCAACTGATGAGCCAACCTGACATCAGTTCCCCCTATAACTGGTAACCACCCCTTCTCCCAGGAGCAAAGACTTACTGCCATGTCCTGCCCCACTGTCAGTCGCACATGGTGAGGTGTCACTCCAAGATGTTGCTTCAGACATGTAAGATCCCCTGTCCATTAAACCATTGATGTCTCTGTCACTGAATCCAGGCTCTTTCTTAAGTCTTGAGGCTGAGAAAATACAGGGCTTCCAAACCTATGCAGTATAGCCCAACAACATGTTATAGATAAATAGAGAAAGAGAAGGCAGCATTTATGACAAAGGAGCAGAAGCAACAGAATGCAGTGTTTCGGAACCCAAAGCAGAAAACGGTTGTAAGGAATAGCATAGACTTGAAAGACTTCTAAAGTGTTTGGCACACAGTAGGCATGTAATAAAGATTTACTGAATGAATGCCTGAGGCCTCAGAGTATCCATAGCAGAGAAGGCAAGAAAATCAGGCCACGTCAGAGACCTTTTCAGGACAAGAGACTCTCAGCTACCAACAGCAACTGGGCATCTCAATTCTAACTCTGCAGTGTGTGAGTGAGTGATGTTATCATTTTACAACTTTATCTGATCTATTTTGTAAGGCTCAACACACCTTGTGCTTAGATGACAATCATTTTCTTTTGAACTGAATGGCTCTCCAATCACTTGTATTTTCAGAGTGGAAAATGTGTGGCTATTCACCAGTTCTATAACTCAGTTTCAAGGTTTGTAAAGGGCTGCGGAAATTTGCTTCATAACAGCCATGAAAGTTCGAAATGAGAAACATTTAATCTCAACCAATAGCTGTATTCATTTGGGGTGCACATTTTTATTGGCAAGCATTCTTCTGTGTTACTGGAAAAAGGATTTCTCCAGAGAAAAAGTAAGGACACTAACTTCTCCCACTCATGGTTTCTGCTATTATGTAGCCAGACCAGGATTCTTAATATAAAAGGTTTGCTAGAGCAAGGCTACATTTAAAGCTTCGTTTGTGTTTCCAGGGAAATTCTCTGTTTTCAGCCCTTTCGCCACAATCTGTTCCTTCTGGTCCCAGCTCAAGGGTGGTTTTTCAAAACAGTACAACATTATTAAAAATGGTTTCGACTATTTGAGGATGTCAACTGGAAAGATTTTCATCTAAGTTTTTGTATACAGTATAAATGGGTTTTATATGTATTTGTCCTTGTTCTCACATGATTGGATATCTCAGAAATTCATTAAAAAATATCTGCACTGGGACTAAACTATTTCCTGGTTCAATATGGCTTTGTTCCTAAGTTTAAAATAATTAGGCCAGGATTTAGGAGCTAAAGCAAGATTGAGGCTGACAGATGAAAGGCATTGGAAGTAAGTACTCACCTTTTGTTTGTTTCAGAGAAACCCAGTGAGACTCTTTGTGTGACACAGCTCTGTGCCATATTGTGGTACCAGTTAGCTCTGAGTTAGCTTAATCATCATTTGGCAGAATATATATATATATATATATACATACATTCATACATACACCTGTTAAGAGCAGGGATCTTGTCCCACCCACTGAACAGCTATCATACAGCTGACCCGGGTAAGAATGAAATCCAGGATCAGGGAAGATGGTCTTAATGGCTAAATTCTCAGTATGAACAGGCCTATAAGGGCATCAAACTGAGAGGAACAATACAGAATCTCTTGGAATACAGGAGACAGAGGAATAGAGGGTCTAAGTAGAAGGGCAAGCTGGACAGACACAGGTCTAGAAGATTGTATCTTCAGACTTTAGTATACCAAGGTGCACAAAGTCATAGCTTTGTTTCCAGGATTCATACCACCATCCAGTAACCCTGCTGGGTTACACCGATACTTCACTTTAAGAAAACCTCTATATAAAAAATTGATTCACTTTTTCTGTTAATAAACTAATGGTCAAGTGAAGTTGCATGATTTTGCTGTGTGAAGGACGGTATGTGTGTGAACACATATGCACACACAGGATTTGAGTGATGTACGAGACACAGAGGTTCATCCTAGGACAGATAAGACCAAGATGCTAATTCACATACCAGTAGCTCAAGTCAAGATGGTGCAAGATTTCATGAGTGGTACATGCTAAGTGTTTAGCAGGAGAAAGAGACTCTTCCTAATAGCAGAATCTAGAGAATGCGTCTTAAGAAAACATTTGAAAAAAATGTGAATGATAAAATAGAGAGAAACAATGGCCAGATAAAGAATGGATCAAAGACAGAAGGACTAGCACAAGCAAAGACAGACAGGCAGAAAGGAGCATTGCATCTTCAAAGAATCACCATAGCGATCCAAATAAATTATAGCAGAAAGTTCCTGTCAGGCAGGGACCGGTAGTAAATACAGATGAACGAAATCGAAGCTGTAGCTCAGTGGTTCTCAAATATTTATGTGCAGCTGAATTACTTGGGGAAAGGCTTGTTAAAAATTAAGATTTCTGGGGACTTCCCAGGTTGCCTAGTGGTTAGGATTCAGCACTTTCCCCACTGTGGCCCAGGTTCAATCCCTGGTCTGGGAACTGAGATCCCGCATCAAGCTGCTGCACAGCTTGGCCAAAAACAAAATAAAAATTTCTGGATGCACTCCCAGAGATTCTGCTTTATAAGTCTGGCGTCCCACTGAGGAATTTGGAAGTTTAATAAACACCTGCAAGGGAGGCTAATGCAGCTTGTCAGAGTCCACACTATAGGAAACATTAGGTTAGGAAGTGATACCCTTGTAGGAGTCACTCTCACGGTCCTTTAAATTTCAAATTTGCCTAATGATATTATGATAATTTTATTTGATATAATTTCATTGAACTAGATGTCTTCTAGAATAGACGTGTTTTGTAAAGTAAGTTTTGCCTGTAATTCTAATAGGAATTAATTTGTTTCAAATGAAACAGGAGGAAAACATCAAGCAACACTGCTTTAAAATTTTACATATAAACAGGCTGAACACAACTATTTTTTTCAATTAGTCAGTGTCTAACTGAAGGTCAGAAAACAACTCTTTGTCTTCTGAGTTTGATGAATTAGACTACCTGCTGTTCTGTTTACAAAAATTAGCTGTTCAATTCACTGTCTGGGAGAGCTTTGGTTACTTTGGTTTGAATGTTCATTGGAAGGAAATCTGAAATGTTGCCACACATTCCATTTGGACAACATTGTACATTTATCAAATGAAATCTATAAGCCTCCAACGTCAGATAATTACAGCTCATAAATGTATTTCAATATATAAGCATGGGATACAGGTGCATTTTTGCCATCAAAAAGAAGACTTGAATGCCAGGAACAAACCCAAGCAAACAAACAAACAAACAAAAAACAACTTTGAAGTAGGATTTTTCCAGGCACAAAAATAAATTAAGCATATTTGAGGCAGAACAAATGGTATGAGGGAACATGCATAAACCATAAGATGCTTTATAGTCTAAGAAATAGAACACTGATTTCACTGGAAAGGTAGGTTGATGTTATATGTTATATGACCAATAACTGTAATATAAACTAATACCTGCATAGTGCTTACTCTAGACAAGGCATTGTTCTGAAAGTTTTACATAGAATAATTTTTTAAATTATCACAAATCTTTGATGTAGATACTAGTATTAGTCCCATTCTACAAGGAGATTGACTACTGAGAGGGCAGGGAAATGTTCCAGGTATGATCAGCTTTGTACATAAGAAAGGTATTTATGTCTTCAATATGGAAGATGGCTTAGAAAGGAGAGATACTAGAGGCAGAAGATTAGGAAAGATGCTAGAATAATAATTCAGGGAAGATTTAATGAAAACTCTGAATTAGTACAGTAGAAATGGAAAGCAAGAATATTTTCAAGAGAGAGATCTGGGGTGAATTGACCGTACAAAGTAACCAAATGGATTTCAGGTTTATGAGGAATAGGAGAGAATTATTATTTATGGCTTCCATGTCTCACTTGGGTGTATGGGTAGATGATGGTAACATTCATCAGGACGTGAAATGAAAAAAAAAAAAGTATAATTTAGAAGCAAGGTAGTAAATTTTGTTTTAGACAGTTTATATTGAGATTCCAGTAGTATACCAGAGCTAAATATAAAACACACAGTTTGCTGTCCAGATGTAGGATCAGGAGAGATATCTGAATAGAAGACAGATTTGTATAACAACAGCATTTGCACTTTTCATCCTTGGCTTTCTAGAGTTTCTGTCTTCATCACTGTTGTATGATTTATTAGTAAGAATTATGTAGGTATGAAAAGAGGGTACAATTCTTTGAAAGCAGGGGAACTTGGCACATAAAGGCAGCTTAAAAATATACCAAAGCTTGGAGCCAAAATATCTTGGGCTGACCTGGCCCTAACTGCCACAGGTCAAGGCCAAAGATGTCTAACATGTTATACATGGGAGACTGGAAAGTATCTGAATAAGGAATGGATGTGCTAGATCAGTATTTATCAAGCTTTAGTGTGTAGAGAAATTACTTTGAGAATCATGTTAAACTGCAGATTCAGATTTCAGATTCAGCAGGTTTGGTATGGGACATAAAACTCTACATTAAGATCAAGCTCTAGGGAAATGCCAGCTGTGGTGGTCCATACTTTTAGCATCAACAATCTAGATAAGTGCTGCCCATAGAAATATAATACTAGCCACGTATTTAATATAAAATTTTCTAGTAGCCACATAAAAAAGTAAAAAGAAATAATAATAAATATAATTAACCCAATATATCCAATATAATTGCAACATGTATATAATATTTAAAATATTAATGAGATATTTTGTATACTTTTTGTATTAATATTTAGAAATCTAGTGTGTAGTTTACACTCACAACACATCTATCTCAATTTGAACTAGCTGCATTTCAAGTGCTTAAAAGTATATACAAAGGACAGCACAGGCCCAGATACTCAGTGTTCAATCTGGTATCAGTTTTAAATCTTTGATCAATAACCTGAAATAATCCCCATGAAAAGAGACCTCAATTTTCTAAAAGGCATATGAAAAATGTCATCCCACTCTGTTCATAGTCACCTGCTCTCTTAGTTTTCAATGCGAAGTTCAGCAGTTACTAAGCTTGGACAATGTCCACTTTCAATTTCCATTTATCTACCAAATATGTGATAAATTCAGTTCAGACCAGGTCACTTAAGAAATTGAACAGATAGTAGAATAAGCACCAGAGTTGGAGTCTGGAGATACATATTCAGACCCCAAAGAGTTTTGTTTCCATTTACTTGCTTTTAACTCGGACCACATAGTTTCCCACATGGTAGAATGTTGCGAGAGGGTGACTGGATCAGATAATCTCTAAGGCTCATTTTCTACTACACTGTATCTAACACCATGCAATGTGAGCATATTCTAAGTCAATACTTGAAGTCACAAAACCAACACTTCCAGACCCTGAATCATTTCAATAATATATCAATTCTGTTGATAAATGAGCTTTGAATGAGAATCCATGGCCAACTATTTCTAATGAATGAACCTATAGTCAATCAACAAAGAAAAATAGCCTTTGCTATGGCAGCAACGACCTGCCAGGAATAGAGATTTGATAAACACCACACACTGTCTCAATCATAACTAGCTTTCTAAACTCTTAGCTGACTTCTGCAGGATTTGGTGACTTGCAACAGGTCATTCCAAGACCAAAATGAAGCAAGCAGATAGAAAGTGAGAGGGAACAGAAGAAATTAGAATACGTATTGCACCCACTCTCATAGAAAAACCACAACTGGATAAAAATCTATTTCAAGTTTATAAAATTTTACTTCATACACTCTAGTTCTTGTAAGTATATTAGGTCCGGTTAGAGCTATGATAATTAAGCTACTAAACTAAAATTGAATCAGAACAATTGCAATCATATAAAGCACAGCATAATTTTACTGTAAAATGGTGAAGTTTTCCATGGCTTACAAAAAAGATTGATTATGTTCCTGAAATATTAATCACCTTTTTTGAGAGTATGAGGCAAACTGTTACAACTTCCTCCTAGGCTCAGGGAAGAATTTGACAAAGGGACCAGAAAAAAACGCTATTCAGATTAAACTAAATTATTTGCCTGATACAGAACTCCTGCTTATTTTATATATCAAAGATCTCACTTTAAGAACCTTCTGCTCCACAGTTCATCTTTTGCCTTTGCTGAAGGCTGAAAAGACTTCATAATGGAAAGGAGCTTAAAATCACATGATAGCATGGGTATCACTGGTAAGTCACCCTTAAAAGAAGACTGATTTTTACAGATATAAAGAGATAAAACATAGCTGAGAAATTGTGCTTTCCCAATTTTTTAAAATTTAAATGCATAATCCCCATATATACAAGGAAGATTAGTTCCCACAGAAGTGCCCACTACAGGACTTGGGATTAAGATGGCGGAATAGAAGGACTGGAGCTCAACTTCTCTCCCGAAAAACAGCAAAAATACAGCCAAATGCCGAGCAACCTTCAACCAAATGGACTGTAAACTTCCAAAAAAGATACTCTGCTCCAGAAGACATAGCGGAGACCACATCAAGAGGTAGGAGGGGCGATTACGCGATAGAAGCAACCCCCTACCTCCCGGGTGGGAAGCCCCACAGACTGGAAAGTAACTGCATCACAGAGACTCAGCTACAGGACTGAGAGTTCTGAGCCT
>PVHT020000015.1:15315004-15327176 GCA_004024745.2 Catagonus wagneri | reverse complement strand
AAAAAAAAAAAAACTTTTGGAAATCAGTCACCATGGTCATGACAAGGAAATCCATTTCCTCAATAAAGAAATTTAGTTCTCAAGACCCAATAAAAAATTTAGGTAATGCATTAAAATTACAGATAAGCACAGCTTTTCCAAAAACAGTTCATTTCTTTATTTTTAAAAGCGTGTTATACAAAGAAAATATTAAAGTGATAGAATTGTGCAGAAAAAAAAAAAAATAGAAGTGCCCACTACAGGAAATCTATCTTTTCAGTAATCCTCCTACTCTACCTATAGGCTGTTGCTAAGGCCATACTTCTCATCTACTTCCTTAAACTAACTGTTCCTATGACATTAAGCTCAACAGGTATAAAGTCCACATCCTGTAAAAGAAACCCTCCCATCATCCCTGTGGACTTCCTACTCAGTCTATTCCCATGATGTAAATCAAGGCACACAGGTGCATAGAGGAAAATCTCATACATAAATTATTTGGACAGTTACTTAGCAGGACCTACTGCTAGGATCTTAAATAATAAATGCTGTTGAGGCCCAGTCCCATCCTCCCCACTACTTTTCCGGGAGCAACCATGACCCAGTCAAACTCATGAATGCAGTGACTGCCTGAATGTAGGAGAATCTATATTGCATAGTACTGGGGTTATAATTAGACTGAATATCAAGAAAAACTGGTTCTGGGCTAGAGTGATCAGATCTTTCTTTTGAAGTTCTCCTGGAAAGGAAGAAGAGTGTTAATCATGTACTCTGATAGCTTTAAGAATGCACCTCACAAACTTACAACTACAAAAAATGTAATTGACAAGAGTCTTTAGCTACTGTGTGCTAAAATCCATTACCACACTGGTGGTGTGATCATGTATCTCATGAGCATGGCAAACATCCTATGGCAGGTCCATTCCCGGGAGACAGAAAACACCTGTTGGTGGCTTTAGCTTGTGAGCTCACTGGTGACCTTGCCCTCGAACTTCCTTAGACTGTTGGAAGTCTAGGATTCTCCCTCCAAACCTTTTATCCATCTGTCTTTCATTCATCCATTTATGAATGAATTTATATATGTATGAATGGATACAATAAAACAATCTAATTTGGTTCTCAAAAAATGCTAGACAATATAATTTTTATTAGACTATCATTTAGCATTGCCTTTTCCTATACCTACAGCCTTTGCTTGAATGAAATTAGAAACCTATTTTACAAAAAGAAATATTTCATTTATGTACACATTGAATAAGTACGTATTATTAAAGAAGTTCTAAATAAATGGAGAGGCACTTGATAGCCATGAATATAAGATTCAGTATTATTAAGACCATAATTATCCTCCAGTTGATCTATTAATTCAACACTATTGCTATCAAACTCACAGCAGCTTTTTTTTTGGCAGAAACAGCTAAGTTAATCATCATATTTTTTATGGAAAGGCAAAGGATCTAGAACAGCCAGAACAATCTTGGAAAAGAAGAACAAAGTCAGAGGACTTACACTTTCTTGAGAATAGATAATATAGATTAATAGAACAAAAAGAAACCCTTATATTTACAGTAAAAGAATTTCTATTTTCCTTTTTGGGGGTGTGGGGGGTGCACCTGTGGCATATGGAAGTTACCAGGCTACAAGTTAAATCAGAGCCACAGCAAGGATCCAAGACACATCTGCAACCTACATCACAGCTCACAGCAACACTGGATCACTAACCCACTGAGTGAGGCCAGGGATCAAACCTGCATCCTCATGGATACTAGTCAGATTTGTTTCTGCTGCGCTGCAATGGGAATTCCCAGGCCAACAGATTTCTGACAAAGGTGAAAAGGCATTTCAGTGGGGAAAGTATAGTCTTTTCAAAAACGGTACTGGGGCAACACAGAAAGATTAATTTAGATCTCTACCACACACCATACACAAACATTTACTAATATGGACTCCAGACCTAAAGGTAAGGGTTAAAACTATGAAACTCTTAGAAGAAAAACTTGGCATGAATTTTTGTGATCTTGGATTGAGCAAATATGACACTAAATGCACAAGTGACAAAATAAAAACTGCGTGAATTGTACTTCCTAAAAATTTTTAAAAATAATTTGTGTTTCAAAGGTCACCACTAAGAAAATGAAGACAAGTTACACAGTGTGAGAAAATAATCTGTAATATCATCTCCTGGCTCTCTTACTTGCTAAGAGTAAAGCTTGAGGCTTTCTGATCATCAGTTTTATCATCTACAACCAGAGAACACTAGAGCAATCTATGTTAAATTGCTTTTTAAACAGAAATTGCAATATAAATTAAAGGGATTTTGTTTTTCCAGTTGTGGTAGAGAAGATAAAATGTGCATATTCATAAACTATGCTAAATAGCAGAAAGTTACATGAGAGATATAGATAACAAACTATGGTATTTCAGAGGAGGGAGAGATTGTTTTTGGTCTGACTGAACAGAAAAGTTTCAGGGATCTGTTGACATTTAAACTGGACCATGACTATATTTGCATTTGAATAAGTAGAGAAGGGATAAAGGAATCCAGTCAGAAAAATCTGGAGAAGTGTGGGTCACACATCGGCAGGGAAAATATATCCATTTACCTGAAGTATGGCTGACTTGCTTCCTTATCCCTTCTTTTATCTGAAAGTATTCCTCCCACTGCATTCCTTTTTTATTCACACACTGCAAATTCACCTCCTCTGCTTTACTCTTCCCTGACTCAGTACCCTGCCCAGCCCTCATTTCTCACATAAGATATGACATGTGATCTGACCCAATATTTTGTGTATGTCTCTCCTTTGGCACAGTTCTAACCTTGCATCATATTACAGTCTCTGGATTGTGATTATGTTATACTCCCTAGATTTGAGGTACAGACTTTTTTTCAAATTCTTTGCTATAGTTCCTATATACAATATTGTCTCAAAGTCTTTTGCTGAATCAAAGTGAATTCACTGAGTATTTAATAAGGATTTATTCTTTGCCCAATACCATGCTGTATGGAATGCAGCATAGGACTTGATTCTTGGCCTCTCATTGCTTAAAGCCTAGCCAGAGATCCCAAGCTTCATGTAAAATATTTTAGAGAACAATAGGAAATTAAATATAATGTATTCTGCACTGGTGATTACCTGCCCCAGCTAATATCTAATAGGAACAGTAAAATATATCTGACTTAACAAGGCCTTGCCATTAGTCAAACTGTCATAGACAGTCACATGGAGAAGGATAGTGAAGACATAAGCAAATGTGATAAAGAGTGTAGCAGATGCCTCATCAATGGCAAATTTAAAATCAAACACACTAACAACAAAATCTATTTGAAATGTCCATTAGCAATTGGTTTAAAACAAAGATTTGCAATAAAGTATATGTTTTAAGTGTAAACTGAGCCATCTTCTTGTCTCATCTTGGTAAACACTACACTTGAATTATTTGATTCTCCATGAGACACTGATAAAATTCTTTCCAAAATAAGTATTTGATTCTAGGTCACTTATTTCCAATGCATAGCATCTGGTCCAGGGTCCAGTAATGGTTCTTAATGTCATTTGGGTCATGGACCTCCAGTGATGAAAGCTGGTGGTTGCCTCTCAGGAAAAATATGCAATCACATATTTTTGCATGACATTTTGGATGATTTTTGGACACGCCTTCAAAGTTGCGGTAGGTAAAATTTTAAGATGGCTTCCGAGAACCTGATCCATGGTAACCATACCTTGTATAATCCCTTCTGTGAATATGATAGGATATCATTTTCATGATTAGGTTATTTTATATTGCAAAGGTGAGAGAATTTTACTAATCAAATTAATGTCTCTAATCAGTTGACTTGGTCAATTGGACTTCATAAAAATTTTTAAAAATAATTTGTGTTTCAAAGGTCAGCACTAAGAAAATGAAGACAAGTCACACAGTGTGAGAAAATAATCTGCAAAATCATCTCCTGGCTCTGTTACTTGCTAAGAGTAAAACTTGAGGCTTTCTGATCATTACTTTTATCATCTGCAGTTAACAGAACTGAGTTAACCAAAAAGGAGATTATCCTTGTTAAGCTTAACTTAACCAGGTGAAACCTTAAAAGACCAAGAAGTCTAGAAACTCTAAGGAGCAAAGATGCTCTCTCAGAAGTAAATAATCATTTTAGAAACTGCCTATATAAAGGTCATGCATATAGGACCTGATGGCAGCTTCTAGAAGTTGAGAATAACTCCCAAGTGACAATAAAGAAGATAATAAAGACCTCATTCCTATAACCACAGGAACATGGTTTTTGCCAACAACCTGAATGTACTTAATAAGGAACCCTAAGCTCCAGATGAGAACACCCTCTACACATGAACTTTATTTTAGCCTTGTGACACTCTGATCAGAGAAACCAGCTATACCTTGCCTGGACTGCTGATCTACAGAAACTGTGGGATAAAAATAGATGGATTAAAGCCATTAAGTTTGTGGTATTTGTTATGTAGCAATAGAAAAACAAATACAAATGTAAATTAGGAACCCGTGACTTAGAGGGATAATATGGAACACCGAGACGATATTCATAGCAGTTGTGACTTTCAGAGGTCCCAATGGCAGCATAAAGATTCCAGAGAGTGACTCCAGACACCTCAGGAAAGTTTTTATTATTCTTTAGGTCTAACCTTTACTAAGGGAGCGAGCCACACATTAATTCTGTAGGCAAATGGGATCTAATAAACTTAGAAGATTTATTTTTGACTTCCAAACTATTACTTATTACATATGTACAACTGTCCAGTAGACAACATTTCTTTTTCCTTTTCCTACCAGCGCCATGGCCTAATATGAGTGCAAAGCCTTCTCCCCAGTCATGGTTGCCAAGCATTTGAAATTCATTTTTATTACCTGTCAAAGACCCTGTGTTGATTACTTAGGAACTGTTTATTCTAGGCAGCTCTTGTAGCAACCTCAAATCATGTGAAGCATGTACATATCCCAACACAAATGTTGGTAACTCTATGTCTCATGTCCCAGACTTATTTTTCTTCTCTCCTATGCTTCTATCAAACAAACATGGCTTTTTGTCCAAAGGAGACAGATGTATGGCCAAAAAGCACACGAAAAGATGTTCAACATTGCTAATCATTACAGAACATTACTCATAAAAAGAATGAAGTAATACCATTTGCAGCAACATGAATGGACCTAGAAATTATCATACTAAGTGAAGTAAGTCAGACAGAAAGACAAGTATCATATGAGATCACTAATATGTGGAATCTAATAATAATAATACAAAAGAACTTACAAAACAGAAACAAACTAAAAGATTTTGAAACCACATTTATGGTTACCAAAGGCGGGAAGGGATAAATTAGCGAGTTGGGACAGATATACACACACTGCTATATATAAAATAGATAAGTACAAGGACCTACTGTGCAGCACAGGGAAATCTACTCAAAATTGTGTAATAACCTATATAGGAAAAGAATCTGAAGACAAGCAGATTTTTTTAAGTTTCACTAAAGGATAGTTGATTTACAATATTGTGATAACTTCTGCTGTACAATAAAGTGATTTAGTTATACATATAAACATATCCATTCTTTTTCAGACTCTTTTCCTATATACATTATCACAGAATATCGGGAATGGCTATATGTACACATATAACTGATTTGCTTTTCTGTACACTTGAAACTAACATAATTTTGTAAGTCTACTACATTCCAGTAAAATTTATTTTAAAGAAAACCAGTGAAATTGTCTAGTGTCCTACTCTCATTGATTCCTGGCAGATGAGAGGTGTTAATCCAATCCATTCATTCATCCAACAAATATTTATACAGTGACCTGTTAATGTAAGGGGCAGAGCTAACTTCATGAATCTGTGACCTCTGCAGTTGCACAGGGCTTTGTATGTAGAAGGGCCCTGTGTTTATTTTAATGCTCTGCTTTTACTGTCTTGAAATTTCTAATAATTTTGAACTTTGCATTTTCATTTTCATTTCACACTGGCTTTGCATTTTCATTTCACACTAGGTCCTACAAATTATGTAGCCGGTCCTACTGTGTGAATATAATATAAAAAGGTTACTAATTGTATGCTAGTCTCAGCTGTTTCTTCTATAAATTGAGGGAATGAGACTGGGTCAGCGTTTCCCCAACTTGCCTGTTAAGGAGAATCACTATGGATGATTGTTATGACTAGGAAGCAAAAATTATGAGTGGAAATCTCTAATCCTTGTGTCAGGTTGCTTCCATCCCAATGTCCCCAATGTCCCCTGTATCCCAGCGCTGATATCCCACCTCCAGCCCATAACCACAGAAATCACATCTCTTGGGTAGGAGACATGAACTCAGGGGAGACCTCAAGCAGGAGGTTGTACCTCAGATGTACCTTGAGAGATGCAGCAGGATTTCCCAGGCAGAGATGAAGGGAAAGATTTTCTAGAGAGAGATGACATCTCTGAGCAAAGCTAGGGATGGTGCACAAGGGTGGAACACAGTCTCACAAGTCAGGGGGACAGGCTTAAAATAAAACTCTGGAACTAACTGTTTCTCCTCATGGTCCCCAGATTACCGTATTCTTTCTTTTCTGAGTCAAGGTGAACCCCCCACACACACTCACACATACTGTATATAGTATGTACTTACATTTTGTCTACAATATGTGTATGTGCACAATTCCCTTGATTTCAGTTTGGTCCTCTTCCATTTTTGAGAACATAAGCCATTCTGGTATTTTGTCAGTTGAAATATGAGCTCTGCCTCTTTGCTTGCATTCTTTTCTATGACAGCCTATTACAAACTGTCAGCTAAGCCTTCTCTGAGTCTCTCAAGATCAAACTCTTACGTGCTTGTGTGTATATGAGTGTGCACTGTGTTATTTTCACTACATGTGCATCTTATTTGTGATACCCTGGCATTAATGACACATTTGACAATATCTGCATATATTGTACGAGCATAAGTAAAATCACCAAATAGTAAACAGCATCAATTATATTTGATTTGACTGACACATAGACTACCATACAGTGAAATAGGGAATAAAAAATCAATCACAAGAAAGCAAACATGACAGCAGCCTTTTTAAATGCCCCCATAGTTCATAATCACATGGCACTTTTCGGAATCATCTTGGTTCTTTTATAAACACATTCCCATCACAATTGGTGAAAATAGCCATGTCAATGCCAATAATTCCAAAGTTATGATGTTCCCGCCCTTGAGCTCAGCTTCCTAGAACCACTGCCTAATGCTTCATACCAGGCACAATTTGGATGCCTGACTTTGCAAATGTGGGTACCGACATTTAATACATTGGGAGTTTTGCACTAGCTTGGATCATTTCATGCAATTCGACAAGCTACCAGCTTTGTGAGTGACCTTGCTGTGGCATTAGAAGGAGATAAGCTTACTGATTCTTACCCTCTCACTGACAGCAGAATAAGTTGCAGGTCAACCTGGGATCTTTGTCAGTTTGAAACCTAAACATCGACCAATACAGAAAGAACAGCTCATCTCAAAGTCCCTTTTCTGGGCTGTGGGAAAGTTAGTGCAATGGCGTAATATCTAAGTTCCACAAAGGTCTTATTAAGTGTGACAGCAACAGCTGGAGCTGCTGCTAGAACTGGCAAAGCATTGAAAGAAACATAGGCCTGTTAGAGGAAGGAGAAAAATATATAATTTGAAATATTAAATAATGTATCTCTGGGCTGCTAGTAGGCAAGAAAATCCTAGCAGCTTGTGTTGAGTTTTGTATTGCTTTGAAGGCAATAGTTATGCTTCTCTTTGCACACCTTGGCTCATCTTGTCACATTCCCCTTACAAATATAATATATTACAGCGTTTTTGCAAAGCCAGTGTAGCTCATTCTCTGCTTGATGGATAACAGTAGTGAGAGTACTCAGGACAAGCAGAAATGTGCTTATTCAATAAGTAACTCGAAGGCAGAGAGAAACCCCAGAGGATGGCATTCAAGGCCTTCTATCTGTATAGATTACCCTGCCCCATCAGACCTCAACCCATTGCTCTCTACTGTGAACATGTCATTAACCCTTTAACACATGCTATATTCTCCCATTCTCTGTGTCTTCACTCTATTTGTGACTCTGCTTAAAATAACCCTCTCTCTCCTACCTCCAACTTCAAACAATCTACTTTTTACATTTTCCTTTGAGAGTTACCTCAGGTCCCATTTCCTCCAAAAAGTCCTCCCTGATTTATCAAATGCCAGTGATGTCTTTATTTATTTCTATAGTTCTTACTGGCTGCACCACATAGCCTGGCTCATGCACCTACAGGATCTTGTATAGTTCCCTAACATAAAATTCCTGGAGGTCAGGGATTTCTATTTCCCATAGTGCCTAAGAGTGCTCCTCACATAGTGATTTGCAAAATACTTACTGTCTAGGTGTTTGACCTTTGAATCTCAACTCTAATATCTATCTGTGTACCCCCAGGCAAGTAATTTACAAAACTCCAGTTTTCTCACTTGTGAAATAAAAACAATAGCAGCTATCTTACAGAATTAGCTCTACCCTTTTCTCAAATTTCATTTCTGTCAATGAAGTTATAATAACACTTTCAGTTATTAGAGACAAAAAAAAAAAGAAATGCCACTTCAGCAAAGTCTACCTTACTTAGCTAGAGAGGGCTGTCAAAGACAGACCCAAATCACTGGGTTGAATGACCACCAAGCATGATTTTTGACCTTAAATGGGAAACTGAATATATGAGAGTTTTTATCCTATTTTCTCTCCTTGCTTCCCAGATATCATCCTCTAGGTGCTGATGGTGATGTAAGGAATCAATAATGTTCATCCATAATCTAAAGGTTGTTTCTTGAAAGGTGCTGAAAATAATAAACGTAGCTTTAGGCAGTATTTGTGAAAGATTCGTGAAAGTGGTCTAAAACTAGTAGTAGTAGTAGCAGCAGTAGTAGTAGCAGTAGTAATGGCAATAGTAGTAATAGCAACAATAATAAAATTTCCTGACATTTACCTGAGTACTTATTAGGTGTCAGGGACTGTTCTAAATACCTTGCATGGATTAACTCATTTTGTACTCATCAGCAATTTATGGGGTAGATATTGTGGTTGTTCTCATTGTATAGACAAGGAAGCTGAGTCAAAAAAGTTAAGCAAGTTCCCAGTGGTTACAAAACAAGTAATGAGTGGAGTCATAGTTTGAACCCAGGTCTATCTGAATTTACAAACTGTGTTTCTAATCATTTTATCATTGAGTCTCTAGCACATTGAGAAAAGACAGAGAAATAAACCTAATAAAACTTTCCAAATAAATATGGTTATAAAGTAAATTGGCTATTTGTTGGTTGTTTAAAGGAATGGTACCATAAACCTTATCTAACTTTTCTCCCTGACCTTACACACCCAATCACTCCTAAGGTTCTATTGATTCTACCTCCCAAATAGCTTTTATTCTAACCTTCAACACAGTCAACATCTCAGTTTAGGCATCATCATCATCTCTCGTCTCTTAACTAGTCTCTTCACTCTAGTCTTTCCCACCTCTAGTCCAGAGGGCAGCTAGAGTGATTCTTCAAAAATGCAAATCTGATAATACCGCACTTTGTATAAAACCCTTCAGTAGCTCCCAGGTACCTTAATAATAATCTAAGCTTCTTAACCTGGCAAATATCATAAAAGATACTTCGTGATTTGGATTATGTTTATTTCTCCAGACCAATCTCTTGTAAGGATACCCTTCTGCAAAGTGTAGATTACAACAATAAAAAAGTTAATTACAATTCTTTGAAAATCTTTGGTCCCTCTGAAATCAGAGAAAACACTGTGGCTTGGGCTGAAGGAATACAAGAAACTGCTAAGGTTTTAAAAGAAAATAAGGTGAGGTGGGGGGAAGAGAGGGGTGGACTGGGAGTTTTGGAGGGAAATATTCTAAAATTATGTTTTGATGACAGCTGTACAACTATAAATATAATAAAATTCAATGAATTATTAAAATATGAGAGAGAAAATAAGTCTAAAGCTCAGAGCAGAAAGAGTGGAAACATTGTATAAATTGATAAACATAATCAATGCCTTTTTAATATTTGCAAACTACACGAAAAAGCAGTTTGAGCTCCTAGTGGCTGCACTTCAGAGAGGAATTTGATACCAGCAATTAAATCCTTAATAAATAATTAAGACTTGTAGGAAGTTTTTTTTTTCTTATTTTCACAGGCCCAGCAAAAATATAATTGACATATTCAAACTATAAATTGTGAGTTCTGTTTCAAAGAATTTTTTCCACATACATCCCATTTTTACTTTGAAAATAATCACTAGAAGATACGCAGGGTAAGATGAGAAAACTGGATGAGAAGGGGTAAATTATTAGCCTAAGGTCACCAAGTTACTTACTAATGAAGCCCAGATTAGTGCCTCTAGCGACTTCTAATCCAATTATCTCAAGTTTGGCTTCATAGATAACATGAGTTTTCTCTTAAAAAAAAAAACACTGGACACCTTCACCCTTGAGTCATGGGTTAAAATTGAATACTTAAATCAATATTTTCCTCCCAATGTTTCTATTCCATCTGGCTCCCAGAGACTCAACAGTCACTGAACAGTAGAAGATACATTGTGCATTTAGGCAGCGGGTGCAAAATTGGGTTTAATCTAGCATTAAATGGTTCCTCCAGCTTATACCCGTTTTTACTCCCATTAGCCTCTGCTTCCCAACAACATGCCCAAACATTTGAATATGGATTAAGTCTGAATTTCCTTCTTATAAGTTAGCTTCATCTCTGATTTCATCTCCATCAAGTTATTTTACAGAGGAGAGCAAGATTTATAACATAGAGTAACCAGTTCCTTCCTCCTTATGGTGGAAAGGCTACGCATTTGAATGCTCAAATGTCCTGACTCTCTTTTACCTGCCTGATTTCATCAATAACAATTTTTCCATGTCTTTATTTTAACCAAATTGCCTGCATATCTTTGCTTCACTTTTCGGGTTAAAGCCAGATAGCTAGTAAGTATGTGGTGCTGCCGTCACTCATTTCATGCCTTTTTTCATTGATTAACAAGCTGATTTTTCTATGATGCCCCATCACCAGCTATATTTATTTTTAATATCCTTGTTATTGCACAAGGCTAATTTCACCAGCATTAGTTCCATCTGTTTTTCACCAGCCTCATCATATAGCACATAGTCAAAAGGAGCGATTAAGATGGCGGAATAGAAGGACTGGAGCTCAACTTCTCTCCCGAAAAACAGAAAAACTACAACCAAATGCCGAGCAACCTTCAACCAAATGGACTGTAAACTTCCAAAAAAGATATTCTGCTCCAGAAGACAAAGCAGAGACCACATCAAGAGGTAGAGGTAGGAGGGGCGATTACGTGATAGAAGCAACCCCATACCTCCCGGGTGGGAAGCCCCACAGACTGGAAAGTAACTGCATCACAGAGACTCAGCTACAGGACTGAGAGTTCCGAGCCTCACGTCAAATCCCTGCGCCTGGGGATCGGGCACAGGGAGAAATAGCCCCCGGAGCATCTGGCATTGAAGGCCGGAGGGGCTTGTGTGCAGGAGCTCCACAGGACTGGGGGAAACAGAGACCCCACTCTTGAAAGGCACACACAGACTTTCACGTGCACTGGGTCCTAGGGCAAAGCAGTCTCCAGAGGATTCTGGGTGGAACCTGACTGCAATTCCTGGAGGATCTCCTGGGAAAACAGGGGTGACTATGCCCTGTTGTGGGGGAAGGGCATTGGAGGTGAAGCTCTGGGGGACATTCAGCAGGCTGCATTTCTCTGGAGGGGGCCATTTCTGGGAAAATCTGGTCCCCCTCATCAGCGCTGAGAAGCCCCAGGCCAAACAATAATCCAGTGGGATCACAGACCCACCCATCAGTAAACAGGCTGCCTAAAGACCCCTCAGGCACACAGCCAGCCTCTAATCTCATCCAGAGACAAAGCCCCACCCATCAGAGGGACAGGAATCAACCCCACCTACCAGTGAGCAGGTATCACTCCCTCCCAGCAGGAAGCCTACAGCAAGCCCCCTCCATACCAACTTTAGCCACAGGGGAGGCAAACACCTGAACTAAGAGAGGCTACAACTCTATTGTGGACACAAAGGTCACCACACCAAAAACCTACAAAAATGAAAAGACAGAAAACTCTAACTCAGATAAGGGAGAAAGAGAAAAGCCCAGAAAAGCAGCTCAGTGATGAGGAGATTATCA
>PVHT020000015.1:15266072-15311291 GCA_004024745.2 Catagonus wagneri | reverse complement strand
CCAGAATGGCCATCATCAAAAAGTCTACAAACAATAAGTGCTGGAGAGGGTGTGGAGAAAAAGGAACCCTATTACACTGTTGGTGGGAATGCAAATTGGTGCAGCCACTGTGGAAAACAGTATGGAGATTCCTCAGAAAACTCAAAATAGAATTACCATTTGATCCAGCAATCCCACTCCTGGGCGTCTATCCAGCAGACACCATGACTCAAAAAGACACATGTACTCCAGTGTTCATTGCAGCACTCTATGCAATAGCCAGGTCATGGAAACAACCTAAATGCCCATCGACAGAAGAGTGGATAGGCAAGATATGGTACATACACACAATGGAATGTTACTCGGCCATTAAAAGGAACGAATTACCAACATTTATGGCAACATGGATGGACTTAGAAATTATCATGCAAAGTGAAACCAGTCAGACAATTAGACAGCAACACCCAATGCTACCGCTTACATGTGGAAACTAAAAAGACACAATGAACCTTTTTACAGAACAGAGAATAACTCACAGACTTTGGAAAACCTTGGTTTTTCAAATAAGACAATCTGTGGGGTGGGGGGATGCACTGGGGGTTTGGGATACAAAATCTATAAAATTGACTTGTGATGATTTATGTACACCTATAATTGAAATAAAATCCATTAAGAATAAAAAAATAGCATATAGTCAAAAATTGATGTGCAATAGAAAGCAAGTTAGTACTTGTCAGGGAATAAGGAAAGGTGGGGGAAGGGTGAAAGGCTGCTTAATGGGTATGGGGTTTCCTTCTGGGGTGAGGAAACTGTTTGGAACTAGACAGAAGTAGTGGTCATATAAAGTTGTGAATATACTAATGGACATTGAATTGTACACTTTGAAATGGCTACTTTTATGTCAGGTGAATTTCACCACCATTTTTTAAAGGTAATAAAAATTATATACCCACGTCACATATATGCTAATGGGAAATGGCAGACAATAAACAAAATAAGAAAGTTAATTACACTCTATATTAGAAGGTGCTTAGTGCCAAAGAGAAACATCAAACAAGGTTTTACTGAAGAAAGGGTGTACAGCTTTAAATAAGGTGGTCAAAGAAGATCTCATTGGAAAGATGACATTTAAATAAAGACGAGTATGTCAAAGAAGCTAGCCACTTGGACATAAGGTAGATCACTCCACAGTGAGCATGGTCAAAGGCTCTAAGCTCCCAAAGGTATCCAGAGACCTATCTCTTCAAAATTGCATCTGCCTTTACTTTAAGCCCGATTGCCAGAGCTAAGACAACATCACCATCTTCTGGAAGGGTAGAAGGGCTCAGCATCTGAGGTCAAGTCATTTTCTATTTGATGCTACAGGCTGGGTTACCTGCCAAATCTGACCAGAATGAGGATAACACTCTGGAACCAGGAATGGGTATTTATCATCAATTACACCTTATATTTGTACAAAAGGATGGAATTTGGTTGGAATTCCAATGGTCAACTTGGTCATTGGCATTTAAAATACATCAATAGCCTCTCAATAGAAGAGTTCATTATAAAGTGGAACATTAAGAAGCAAGGATGGGGGTTAGGAACTTCACTTTGATTGCCTATTTACTAAATTCTTTTTGTCTCAACAAAGAGACTTTTTTGACAGTTTTTTAACTCAATGAAATTTATTACATTTATAGTTGTACAATGATCATCACAACCCAATTTTTTAGCATTTCCATTCCAAACCCAGTGCATCCCCTCACACCCCAACCTGTCTCATTTGGAAACCATAAGTTTTTCAAAGTCTGTGAGTCAGTATCTGTTCTACAAAAAAATTCATTGTGTCCCTTTGTTTAGACTCTACATGTAAGTGATAGCATATGATATTGGTGTCTCACTGTCTGACTAACTTAGCATGATAATTTCTAGGTCCATCCATGTTGATGGAAATGCCATTATTTCTGACCTTTTAATGGCTGAGTAATATTCCATTGTGCAAATGTACCACATCTTCTTTATCCACTCCTCTGTCAATGGACACTTAGGTGGTTTCTATGTCTTGGCTATTGTATAGAGTGCTGCAATGAACACTGGAGTACATGTATCTTTTTGAGTCATTGTTTTCTCTGGATAGATACCAAGAGTGGGACTGCTGGATCAAATGGTAATTCTATTTTAGTTTTCTGAGGAATATCCATACTGTTTTCCACAGTGGTTGCACCAATTTACCTTTGACAACTTTTAAAATGAATCTACTGCCTTCCCGCTTCACAACTTTTTCTTCTCTTTTCCAGAGATACTCATACTTTTCCCTACAAAAATATACTAAGATGGCCACTGAAATGTTGCAACCATTAGATACTTTGGGGGCTCTCGCTTACCCTATCCTGACCTGCAGTGCATCAGGCTATGTTAAAAGAAGTTCTTCTGTACCTACAGTTGAATCAAACAGCAGCGTGGCTTGCATTTGCTTACTGACCTTATGCTGGCTTCACCTTAACTTACACTTAATTTCCTTTTTCCCCATTCCCACTGTTTTCTCAGTTTTCATAAACTAACTCCAATCTTTGTGAGCATGTGGTGGGATAAAAGCAATATTAGAAGGGTGAAAACAGTGAATGACCTAGTAAATCAAAAGACAACACCAGATTGACCAAAGTCCACGTGCCTACAATTTGCGGTGTGACCTGAAACACTTTGGCTGAGCTTCTTTGGTCTTCTCTGTTCTCCTCAGCAACATAAAGAGTCATATGAATACATTCAAAGAGGTTCCTTTTCAAAACCCAACATGTGTGAAATGAATCATCATCCTTATGTCTGCTCTCGCCACTACTATTCAACATAGTTTTGGAAGTCCTAGCCATAGCAATCAGAGAAGAAAAAGAAATAAAAGGAATCCAAATTGGAAAGGAAGAAATAAAAGTATAACTATTTGCAGATGACATGATACTATACCTAGAGAATCCTAAACACTCTACCAGAAAACTGTTAGAGCTCATCAATGAATTTGGCAAAGTCACAGGATACAAAATTAATACACAGAAATTGACTGCATTTATATAAAAGAACATTAGACATGGTTATTTGCATTACATCTGAAAAATAAAAATCGGTGTGTGCTCTCAGGAAAAAAAAGAAATTGACTGCATTTCTATATACTAACAACAAAAAATCGGAAAGAGAAATTAGGGAAGCAATCCCATTTACCATCACATCAAAAAGAATAAAAATACTTAGGAATAATCCTACCTAAAGAGACAAAAGTCCTGTACTCTGAAAACTATAAGATGCTGATGAAAGAAACCAAAGAGGACACAAACAGATGTAAAGACATACCATGCTCTTGGATTGGAAGAGTCAATGTTATCAAAATGACTATACTGCCTGAGGCAATCTACAGATTCAATGCAATCCCTATCAAATTACCAAGGACATGCTTCACAGAACTAAAACAAATATTTTAAACTTTGTTTGGAAGCACAAAAGACCAGAATAGCCAAATACATCCTAAAAAATTAAAATGGAGCTGGAGGAATCAGTCTCCCTGACTTCAGACTATACTACAAAGCTACAGTCATCAAAACTGTATGGTACTTCCACAAAGACAGAAATATAGATCAGTGGAACAGGATAGAAAGCCCAGCATTAAACCCACGCAAATACACTCAACTAATCTATGACAAAGAAGACAAGAATATACAATGGAGAAAAGACAATCCACTCAATAAGTGGTGCTGGGAAAACTGGACAGCCATATGTAAAAGAATTAAATTAGAACATTTCCTAACACCATACACAAAAATAAACTCAAAATGGATTAAAGACCTAGATATAAGACCAGATACTATAAAACTCTTAGAGAAAAATATAGACCAAATGCTCTCCGACATAAATGACAGCAACATCTTTTCAGATCCACCTGTTATAATAATGACAAAATAGACAAAAACAAACAAATGGGACTTAATTAAATTTAAAAGTTTCTGCACAGCAAAGGAAACCCAAAACAAAACAAAAAGACAACCCTCAGAATGGGAGAAAATATTTGCAAATGAAGCAACTGATGAGAGATTAATCTCCAAAATTTATAAACCTCCTGCATCTCAATACCAAAAAAACAAAGAACCCCATCAAGAAATGGGCAGAAGATATAGACAGGCAATTCTCCAAAGAAGACATACAGATGGCCCAAAAAACACAAGAAAAGATGTTCAGCATCACTAATTATTAGAGAAATGGCCAGCCATAAAAAAGAATAAAATAATGCCATTTGCAGAAACATGGATGGAATTAGTGACCCTCATACCGAGTGAAGTAAGTCAGAAGGAGAAAGACAAATACCATATGATATCACTTATATACTGTACAAATGAACCTTTCTACAGAAAAGAAAATCACAGACATGGAGAACAGACTTGTGGTTTCCACAAGGGTTGGGGAGGGAATGGGATGGTATGGGAGTCTGGGGTTAATAGTTGTAGACTATTGCCTTTGGGGTGGAAAAGCAAGGAAATCATGCTGTATAGCACTGGGAACTATGTCTAATCACTTGTGAAGAATCTATATATGTAAGTATAACCAGGTCACCATGCTGTGCAGTTGGAAAATGGACAGAAATCTGTAAACCAGGTATAATGGAAAAAAAAAATAAATTGGCCATTAAAACTATAAAAAGAAAAAACACTATGAGCTACCACCTTACACCAGCCAGAATGGCCATCATGAAAAAGTCTACAAACAATAAGCGCTGGAGAGGGTGTTGAGAAAAAGGAACCCTATTACACTGTTGGTGGGAATGCAAATTGGTGAAAACACTGTGGAAAACAGAATGGAGATTCCTTAGAAAACTAAAAATAAAATTACCATTTGATCCAGCAGTCCCACTCCTGGGCATCGCTCCAGAGAAATCCATGACTCAAAAAGACACATGTACTCCAATGTTCATTGCAGCACTCTATACAATATTCAAGTTGTGGAAACAACCTAAATGTCCGTCTATAGAGGAATGGATAGGGAAGATATGGTACATATACACAGTGGAATATTACTCAGCCATTAAAAGAAATGAAATAATAGCATTTATAGCAATATGGATGAACCTAGAAATTATCATGCTAAGTGAAGTCAGTCAGACAGTGAGACACCAATATCATATGCTATCACTTACATGTGGAATATAAACAAAGGGATACAATGAACTTCTTTGTAGAACAGATACTGACTCACAGACTTTGAAAAACTTATGGTTTCCAAATGAGACAGGTTGGGGTGTGGGGGGATGCACTAAGGGTTTGGGGTGGAAATGCTATAAAATTTGGTTGTGATGATTGTTGTACAGCTATAAATGTAATAAAATTCATTGAGTAATTTAAAAAAATCATCATCCTTAGAAATATGTTCTCCACTAGAAGGTAAGTTCACTTCAAAATATCACCAATACTAGAGTTTTTTTTCCAAGTCAATAAGAGCAAATTATGTAGGTACTGGTCCTAGAAGAAACCACTAAAGGAGACACCAGATCAGAAGTAACAGTCCACTTGCCAGAGTTACATATATTTGTTGTGACATTTATTGTCCTTTTCATCTAAGAAGATCTAATTGGGATTCTGAAGGCTTTCAAAGAGATATGATTCATAAAAGATCATGATTCTATGTATTCAGAGAGGTATTTAATAGGGTATGTTAAGTAAAGTCACAACACCTCACATGAGTTTTGATTAGAATTTACTTGGGCCCAAATCCCTACCTGTAAATGAATCACTATATAATCCTTGTCAATGTCATAATAACAAAGATATACTTCCAAAAGTTTCTCTTAAATAACTTTTCTTTGGAGAAAAGCATAGCACTGAAAATGTGAATGTTTGATGGGTTCTTGTTCTCCTCACCCCTCCACTCCCTGACTCCCTCACATCATGAATGCACTTACCTAAAACTTGACGAGTAATGAAGCAATTATGTTATTAAACTACTTACTAAATCAGGTGCCCTCATAAGTCCTAAATAAAATCTGTAAAAAAATCATGATAAAAGGTAGGCTTTTGAGGGGGATCATTCCTGAAAGTTATTAAATGCCAGTTTTTTCAAAAGATTATCTGACTTAAATATAACATTGCTTACTGACATATAGTCTAGTTTTCCCTTGCATGACATTGGAGAATAAACAAATTGCAGAAAAAAGAAGTGTAACAATGACATGTACCTCTCCAGGAGCTTAGCGACTTGACTGCAAATATTCCTACCAAGATTAATCAATAGACTTTATAATTCTAATTTTTTTCTGCTTTCTACCAGGAGAAGACATGTGGCTGAAACATGAAAAAAAAGAAAGAAAGAAAACAAGAGTTCCAATGTTTCTGTTAAAATTGACCTGACTCCTAAAATCATTTCCATTCTCCTGGGTTTCAAGTTTATTAATAGGGAATGCATGTGGTACCCTGTTTAATTATTTTATCCATTAAAATCTCATGTCATTAGTTACTCTAACTTTTATGAGTTCTCTAAAGTCTTTCTGGGAAGGTTTGACTTTAGACAGGTTACCATAAGCTAGGCTGGGAGACAGCAAATAAAGAGCAAGTATTATTTTCCCAGAATTGATTGGGTACTGGGTCAGAATGGGGGATTGAACAACTTTATGTTGAACTTTTCAAATGCCTGCACGTTTCTGGCAATACAAAAGTATTTGTATAAACGCATATTCCAAAGTCAAATAGACTGGACACGGCAGATCCTCACTTGTGGTTTGCATCTAGGAAATATACCTTGGGCATCTGGGAAAAGAACAAAGGTCCAGAGTAGCCTTTTACCTTAACTATGTACTCTCTCTCTTACTCTCTCTCTCTCTCTCTCTCTCTCTCTCTCTCTCTCTCTCTCTCTCTCACACACACACACACACACACGCGCACACACACACACACACACACACATATACATATATATATCTATATATATATTTCTGAGGGTATACAATTCTTAATGTCCTGAATATACTCTAAAAAATTCAATTACTTTAGATTAACTTTTAAGTTGTCCTCGTGTAATGCTATATAAATTCAGGAAATGTCATGAGAACTATTTCTGTATGTAAACAGATTTCTTAACAAAGAACAAAGAGTAGCTGGTCTGAAGGAGCTGTGATAGGCCATAAGTTATCTGATTATATCACTTCGGATTGGAAATTAAAGGCCTTTTTCCATAATGCAACTATTTTGAGTCATGGACATTATTGCTATAACAACACATAATTCACAGTCATCTTTAAACTGACTTCTTTTTTTTTTTTTTTTTTGCCTTTTGTCATTTTATGGCCGCGGGTTTATGACCGCACCCGTGGCATGTGGAGGTTCCCAGGCTAGGGGTCTAATCGGAGCTGTGGCCACTGGCCTGCACAGCAGCCACAGCAACGCAGGATCCGAGCCGCGTCTGCAACCTACACCACAGCTCACGGCAACGCCGGATCGTTAACCCACTGAGCAAGGGCAGGGATCGAACCCGCAACCTCATGGTTCCTAGTCGGATTCGTTAACCACTGCGCCACGACGGGAACTCCTTTAACTAACTTCTTAAAGTCTCTAGATAGTGAATTAGATGATGTATACTTCTAATAAAATAGAGATGTATCTCATTGCTTCAGGTGAATTACGGATTTCATTTTATTTTTTCCTAGAGGGAATACCACATTCCTGCCCATTCTTTGCAAGTAGGGTCCAGTTGTATTTCCCTAATCTGAAGCAGTGCTTTTGTTTCACACTCTGGCCAAGTGTTAAAGGGATAACTAAGTCTCAGATGGTCATTTTGCAAAGAAGATGTTTAAATAATGTGTAAAAGAGGTCACTTACCCCAACCATGACCACCAGTAGAAGGGACACTTGAACTGATAGCTCTCTTGCCCAATTTCCTTGTGAACAATGTCATGCAAATAAGCTAGCACACACATAATATATCTTTGTAAATGTACATATACACTTATACACACGTTGATAGTAGCTTATGAATTTTGTTGAATTATCACGGAATACATATATTCATCTAAGCAAAGTTTCCAAGAAAAAGCTTCAGAATTGAAAGCTTTCTAAAATAGCATTACATATTTACCTGCCTTGAGAAATTATATTTGCTGATTAATACTTAATAATCAGCAAATAAATAATAAATAATAATATTTAGCACTTTTATGTGCATTGTCATTTAGAACAGCAACTGCTATGCTATATTGCAGTGATCTTCTTAGAGTTTTGCTTAACATCACATGGTCTCAGTAGGCTATCAGTTTTTAGTCTCATGTTTTTCCAGACTTTTCTATCTCCCCTCTAGCTCTCAGTTTACTGTCACTTTTTAATTCTCATGTATATTTAATTAGAGATTCCCCCTAGCTCTTATCTTTTAAAGTTTAAATATTATAACATTTTATCTGGACTACAATGCATATAAAACATAATTTAAATATAAAGATAAATATATATGAAATATATATAACCATCCAAAAGGGATGAGGGCAGATAAATAACAATATACTGTTGTACGGCTCCCATGTTTTTTAAGAAGTACAAAATTAATTGTTAGTAAACTGGTATAAAATAAAGATGCATTTTTAATCCACAAAGAAATACCTATAATGAGTGGAAAGAAATATAAAGGGTCATGAATTAAAATGTAATACAAAAAATATTTGATTACCCCCAAAAATGCATAAAGGAGGAATAGAAAAACAAGAAACCAAGTTGAACAAATAGAAAATATATAGCAAATCGACAGTATAGACCTAAGTGTATCAATAAAGTATGTTAAATAAAACAAGTTATATATATATATATATGTATATATATATATATTTAAAGGAGAATAGATATATACTATAAGTTCCAATAAATTTCAAATTTTGATATATTTCAAATACATTCTCTGAGCATAGTGCAATTCAAGTAAAAACTAATAACAATAAGATAATAAGATACCTAAAAATCCCACTATTTGAAAACTAAATAACACATTTCTAAATAACCAGTATTAACCAAGAAAAAATGATTAGCATAGTGTGTGGAAACTATTTGAACTGGATAATGTGAAAATACAACACATGAAAATTTGTGGGATTCAGCTAAAGCAGTTATCAAAGAAAGTTTGTAATTCAAATGTTTATACTAAAAAAAGTTTAAATGGTATGTTTCTACCTTAAGAAACTAGAAAAAGACAAGTTAAACCTAAAGTAAGTAGGAAGGAAATAAGAAAGATAAGAAAAAGACAAATACCATATGATATCACATATCTGGAATCTAATATATGGCACAATAAACTTTTCCACAGAAAAGAAACTCATGGACTTGGAGAACAGACTTATTCTTGCCAAGGGGGAGGGGGAGGGAGTGGGATGGACTGGGAAACTGGTGTTAAGAAATGAAAACTATTGCATTTGGAATGACTAAGCAATGAGATCCTGCTGCATAGCACTGGGAACTATATTTAGTCACTAGTGATGGAGCGTGATGGAGGATAATGTGAGAAAAAGAATATATATATTACATACATGTGTGTGTGTGCACGCACGCGCATGCCTGGGTCACCTTCCTGTACATTGGAAAACTGACAAAACACTGTAAGCCAACAATAATGGAAAAATAAAAGTCTTTAAAAAAAAGAAATGAACAAACTGAAAGTAGAAAACCAACAGAAAAAATCAATAAGCACAAAAGCTGACTATCTGACAACATAATAAAAACTGATAAAATTCTAGCAAGACTGATGGCAAAAAATAAAAAGAAAAAATACAAATTATCAATACTAGGAAGAAAAAGGTATAACATAAATCTTAGAGATATGGTAAGCATAATACAGAATTAAGAATAATTTTATACCAATTTGGAAAAAATGGACAAATTCTGTAAAAAACAGTTACCAAAATTAAAAAATGAAAGATGAAATAAAAAATATTAATAGTCTTATATTTATGAAACAAGTTCATCTCCAAAACCTTCCTCCAAAGGGTATATCCAAGTTCAGATGGTTTCACCATGCATTCCATGAAACATTATAAGAAGAAATAATGCCAATTTTATGTAAACAATTAGAGAAAAAGAGTTGGAGGAACCACTTTCCAACTTATTTTATAAGACCAGCATAATCACAATACTCAGACCAAACAAAAATAATAGCAGAAAAATACAGAACAATAAGCTTCATGAACATAGATGCAAAAGTCCTTATCAAAATATTAGCAAATAGAATCCAGCAATATATAGAAATAGATATATACCTGACAAATAGAATATACTTAGAAAATACATATCTGACATAGGACTTTTTTTCAAAATATAAATATTTAAAACCTGTTTACAATATAGTAATAGGGAACGTCCTAGCTTTTAAAAAATATAAAATGTTAAAAGGACATTTACAAGAGAAATTATGTGATCAGTCATCAGGGAAATGTAAATTAAAACCACAATTAGCTAACACCGCACATCCATTAAAATGACAAAGACTAGGAGTTCCCTCATGGCTCAGTGGTTAGCAAACCCAACTGGCATCCACGAGGATTCAGGTTCAATCCCTGGCCTTGCTCAGTGGGTTAACGATCCGGCATTGCGTGAGCTGTGGTGTAAGTCCCAGACATGGCTTGAATCCCACGTTGCTCTGTCTGTGGTGTAGGTCAGTGGCTATAGTTCCAATTGGACCCCTAGCCTGGGAACCTCCATATGCTGCATGGCAATTACTGCTCTAAGAATTAAACCACATATCCATTAAGTACCAATAATAGTGCCTCCTTCACAAGATTATTTTGAATATTTATATCAGATAGCATGTATAAAGGATATAGGACAACACGTGATATGATGCAATAACTATTTTCCTTTGCATGTTCTTTCACTGAAAAGAGGTTTCATGTGTTATACAGTATCTAACAGAGGATTGAGTACATAGTAGACTCATTAAAATCTGCTTATTTACTGATCGGTCAATTCATTGTCCTTCACCAGCTTTATCACCCTCCTTACCTGCAGTTTCACTCCCCATGGTTTCATTTCTCTACAATTAAACACTACCTGAAAATATTAAACGGAAAATTGCAGAAATAAACAATTCATAAATTTTAAATTATGTGCTGAGTAGTGTGATATAATTTTGAACCAACTTGCTCCGTCCTACTTGGTATGCAATGTATATCTTTGTCTGGCATATCCAGCCCTTCAGTCACTTAATAGTCACTCAAATTATCAGATCTACTGTCATGGTACCACAGTACTTGTGTTCAAGTAAGTTCTATTTTACTTAGTAATGGCCCCAAATCTTAAGAGTACTGATGGTGGCAATTCAGGTCAACAAGAAGCTATAAGGTGCTTCCTTCAAGTAAAAAGGTGAAAGTTCTCAACTTACCAAAGAAAGAAAAAAATCATACGCTGAGCTTTGCTAAGATCTACAATAACAACCAACTATCTATCCATGAAACTGCATAGAAGGAGAAAGAAATCCATGCTTGTTTTGCTATGGCACCTTAAACTGCAAAAGTTATAATGTGTGATACATGGTTAGCTAAGATGAAAAAGGCATTAAGTTTGTACAGTAAGATATTTTGAAAGAGAAACAGACCACATTAAAATGTTTTACCATAGTATATTGTTACCATTTTTTTGTTTTTATTTTTTAATTTTTTGGCTGCAACTGCAGCATGTGGACATTCTCAGGTCAGGGATTGAACCCATTCCATAGCAAGGACCCAAGCCACTGCAGTGACAATGCTGGATCCTTAACCCACTGCACCATAAGGGAAATCTCATTGTTCTATTTTATTATTAGTTATTATCATTAATCTCTTACTGTACCTAAATTATAAATTAAACTTTATCATATGTATGTATAGGAAAAAAACATGGTATATATAGGTACCATCTGTGGTTTAAGCAACCATTTGGGAGTCTTAGAACATAGCACCCACAGATAAGGGGAGACTACTGTATATAACTAAATTAAATTTCCCCAGTCAGTATCACCAACTAAACAGTGAAGTAAGAAATAAAGGTAAATCTTGTTACTTTTTAATTTGGCTTACTTTTGTTGAAAATTAGCAATGAGAGGTTTCCAAAGATGTTTTGAGAAATAGGTCTAGCAGATAGAAACTGAAAAATCAGTGCTTTCCCCAGATCACTTTTTGTGATTCTGGAACTCTCTTCTATTCTTTATAGCAGTTACCTTTGTTGTGTTCTCCTCTGCAGACTAAATTGCACCAAGAGAATCAGACATGTCCATTACTTGGCTGTGATCTTTGCTAGAAAATTTTCACATTTATTCACATTTCTGAAATTAGCATATTCCATTACTTGTTCTATGGCCACACCCAGGCCAGGGATTGAATCCCAGCCACAGCTTTGACCCACTCCCCTATGCTGCAGCTGTGGCAATGCCAGATCCTTTTAACTCACTGTGCCAGGCTAGGACTGAACTCACGCCTCTGTGTGACCTGAGCCGCTGCAGTCGGATTCTTAACCACTGTGCCAAAGCAGGAACTGCACTCCAGTCATTATTAAACTCTAATTTTCATTTTGTTTTGTTTCATAAATGTCTACAGAAATTTCCTCTTGCCTCTGCTCCAAGAACGCAGAACTCTGGTGAATAGAAACAGTAGGATCTTGAGGAATTTGTCCACTGAACTCTGGGAGATGGTGACAGATCCAGGAATAATGTGTCCCATTGTTTTCCACAAAGGACAGGTAAAAGAAAGAGCACCTCACTTACATGTACGAAAAGGAAAATGTCTTTCATTGCATTATGATGTATTGTTGCAAACTGCTTTTGCTCAACTTTCTAGTTTTAGTTATATCATATTATAAATAGTTCCATCATTGTGATATAAACATGCTAAGCTAATTTTTCACATAGCTCAACTGGATCTGTTACTGTTTTGAAGCTGAATATCAGAACAGAAAGGTCTTTAAAGTTTTTATTTTTTTGGCCACAACTGTGAATGTGGATGTTCTGAGCTCATTCCTAAAGAGAAAATTGAAGATTTACATTAATTTGTCTAAGAATTATATCTAGAAATTTAAAGATTGCTTGTTCCAAGTCTCTCTTTAAAGAAATGAAAACATGGTTCACAGAAAAGAGAAATGTAATAGTTGTGAAATATGTGAAAACATGTTTAATACTAATCATAATAAGATAAATTAAATCTACAATGAGGCATAGTTTCTGTATATGCTTGGCAAAGAGGAAAACATTTCAGGAAAAACAGTATTAACAAGGCTTTGGGGAATCAGGTATTCTCAGACACCTGTTAATGTCATTATACATATGTAGAAAATTCCTGGAAGTGGAATTGCTAGATATTTTTAATATTACCATTCATTTTATCAGTATTATTGTGAAAATAGTTTTGAAACTGTGTGGATCCCTGGAAAGGGTCTCGGAGCTCCTAAGAATCCTTGGTCCATACTTTGAGAAATGCTGTTACGTGCAATTGAATATTGGATGATATTCAAGAGACAGGAAAATAATGACTGCATTTAAACAAGAGGCTGGAGGTATAAGGGATATTTTTCAGTGTGTACATATTTGTAACATATTTTTTTGCTTTGTGTAAGCATTACATATTCAAAAATAAAGACTCACGGACATATCCTCTGCTTCTTTAATAAATCTAAATGACTTCACCAGGAATTATTAACAGAACAAAAGTCCTATATTTGAGAACTGTGGCTTATATTTTTGATGATTTTGTGATCATGTCATAAATGCCACACAGCCATCATAATAGCTTGAAAAGCATTAGGATTCCATTGGATATAGGCCTTCATGCTCAAGTTTCATTCTTGTTTCCCCTTTCTGTCAAATAGTTAATGAAGAGTAAGCAAATATTTAAAGGCCATAGGAAGGCCTTTTGCCACTGAAAATCCATACCACTAAAATATCTGTTCTTTAGGATTCTCATTTCTTTTTATTTCTAAAGCACAAAATGCTGTATGAAAATCCTAGTGAACTCAATTCTCAAACATCCTTTTCTATGTATGAGGCTTTGACAAGTAGTGATTCAGCACAAAATGTAATAATTCATTATATTTTAAATGGTTTTGATTTTGATCAAACACACAGGAGGCTTTAAATAGGCAGAAATGGTCTTTATGAGGGACTAAGGGCCCAGCTGTGGATCTCATTTGATGGCCCTTCAGAGCCATGTGTCCCAGCACTTAACCCAATTTGGCCTTAGCAAAAGAGAAATGTTCATATTAGAAAAGTACAGTTCCCTGATCTTGGATGGTTCACTTTAAAGGAAAATCCAACTCCACTAAGCATTAGTGAAGCATCTGGTTTTTCAGTATTCACTTCTCCAGGGTAAGGATGCTCAACTCTAATCAAATTTGAGCAAGAGATCTCTACTCACTGTAACATACTCAATACTGGAACTTCAATGATATAGGAGACTTTGGCATAACCATCAACTCAATCAGCCAAGCAGGAAATGAGGAAGTTATTCACTTGATTTCTTTTCTCTTCCGCCTTTCCAATTTGTCATCGCCAAGATACAGAAATCTTCTCCCACTTAAAAGTCTTCAATGGCAACAAATCGTTTACAAGATAATATCCAAGTTCCGTAGCATGCCACCAAAGACACCGAATCATTTGGTCTTTTGCCTATCACTCCAGCCCTTCTCCACCTATCCACTTGGTAAATTACAACCCATCTTTAAAAACAATGCACAAATACTGCAACTCTATGAAGGATTTCTGGATAAATTCTGCTTTTGGTTACTGTTCCTTTACTCATCACTGATTTCTCTTTTTCAAAAGCCACCCCTTTTGCAAAACCTTACACCACACCTTACACCACACCGCATCTCCACTCAAGATGAATTCTGGGTTGGTTTCCATAACTTGGGGAAACTGAGGCTCAGAAAAGCTAAGTGCTTTGTTCAGCTTCACCTAGTTGGCAAAAGAGTAGGACAAAGATTTAAACTCCTGTCTGTGTGGCAAGTCCTGCACCCATTCCAAAAATCTACCGTTGATCCAAAAAGGTTAAATATGATACTTTCAACAGAGACAAAACCAATAACTAATGGTAACTTAATCTGTGTGGAAGTGACTGACAGCCTATGATAAAGGCCCATTATTTTGTAGCCTCCCTCCCTCAATTACCTCTCCCAGGATTCCCTCTTTGAAAACAATACCACTACAACAGACCCCAGGAAGCATGCCAAAGCGAGCATGATGTGATCATCATTTTTCCCCTAGTCTATGTAGCCACTCATGTATAGCAGTAAGGTAAAGATATAAGAATTCTAATTTAAAATGAATAAAAGGAGGAGTGGTCCTCCCAAACCCAGTGTATGCTCAGAACAATACTCACTAGAGACCATTAACTGAGACAGCCATGCAAAAACTAGTCAAGTGGCAAAAAGTAGATAGATGGTTTCCTGGGACCAGGAGTGAAGGGGATTAACTACAACTTTTCAAGGTTACATGGGTACATGTGTTTGTCAAAACTCATTAGTGGGTGTACTTCATTGAATGTAAGTTCTATCTCAATGTATTTGATTTAAAAATAAATGAATGGAAGAAAAGGTGTATGTGTGCATGCATGTCAATTTGCTGCACAGCAGAAACTGGCACAACAGTGCAAATGAACTATACTCTAGTAAATATTTTTTTTTAAATTTAAAAATGTATGAAAGAAAAATCTATTTAGGAGTTACTTAAATAGAACTTAAGTAAATTTTAAAAATATGTACTGCCTTAAGTCAACTTGAGGAATTAAATGGGAGTATATGGAAGAAAATTAGAAAATGATGTTTTAATTTACATCAAAAATATCAAACTACCAGTTTATTTAAAGCAGGATTTAATTTACCTCAATTTGATTTACACACTACTTTTCAGGAGCCTGCTGTATCTTGTCATGGAAGAGGAATACTTAATAGTCTGCCAGAGATTAAGAAATCAGTCAGTGATACTAGAAATTGCTGCTTGACTCATAGGCGTGGAATATATAGCCAGGTTGCTTATTCAACTAAGGAGAGAATGGAGATGAGGACGATAATAAAGTTGTCTTTTTCCTTTCAAAGCTTAATGTCTAGTGAACATGTCTGACAAATCAGTCAATATAAAATCCAAAATAACCCACGCGTTCCCATCGTGGCTCAGTGGGAACGAATCTGACTAGCACCCATGAGGACGTAGGTTCAATCCCTGGCCTTGCTCAATGGGTTAAGGATCTGACATTGCTGTGGCTGTGGTGGAGGCCGGCGGCTACAGCTCCAATTTGACGCCTAGCCTGGGAACCTGCATATGCCACAAGTGCAGCCCTAAAAAGCAAACAACAACAACAACAAAATCCACAGTGACCCCTCTCTCTCTTAGCCTCCTCCCACACAGTTCCCCAACTCTGTCCAGTCTCTAAGTGATCCCCTCCTCTACGCTTCCATAGCACCCTTGTCAGACTTTTATCAGATATTTAGCCCACCATTGCACTCACTCCCCAACTAGATGATGAGATTCTTTATTTATTTATTTATTTTTTGTCTTTTTGCCTTTGTGTAGAGCCACACCCGCGGCATATGGAGGTTCCCAGGCTAGGGGTCTAACAGGAGCTGTAGCCGCCGGCCTTCGCCACAGCCACAGCAACGCGGGATCCGAGCCGCGTCTGCAACCTACACCACAGCTCACGGCAACGCCGGATCCTTAACCCACTGAGCAAGGCCAGGGATCGAACCCGCAACCTCATGATTCTTAGTCAGATTCGATAACCACTGAGCCACAAAGGGAACTCTGAGATGGTGAGATTCTTGACAATAAGGACCATCACTTATTCATCCCTGAATCCCCAAAACCTATCATGATACCTAGCACATAGTGCATATACAAAGATCTGTGACTGAAACAACTTTGTCACACTTGGACATCTCACTGAAAGGTACCACAATCCATCCAGATAAACAAGAAGAAACCCAAGCATTGCTTAAGAGATGCCCATTTATTCACCTAATACTCCATGATCTAATCCATTACGAAGTCCTATTGATTTTACCTTCTAACTAGCCTCTCATGTCCCTCTACATCCCTTCATAGCCACAGCGTCCATCCTAGTCCAAGATACTATCACCTCTAGCCTAGACTATAACACTCCTATCTATTCTGGCTTCCCTCCAATTCATTTTCCATACTGAATCTATCCAATGAGGTCATTGCCATACCCTTCCTTAAAACCACTTTAATGGCTTTCCATTGCTCTTAGGATAAAGAGGTGATCATTAGCGTGCCATAAAGGCCCCGTGTTGTCTGTTCCCTAGCCACTCCTCTAGCCTCAGCTTGTTCTAGTCTCTTCCTTCCTTATTTCAGCCCAGGCAGCTGCGGTTGGTCTTATTTTAGCTGCTGATATTCAGCATGATCTCTCTACAGAGCACACTTGCGCATGCTGATGCTTTTGCCAGAAAAGTCCTCCCTTCCTTTCCTTTCCTAGTTAAAGCCTATTTACCCTTTGTATCTCTGCTTAAGCTTTAGTTCCTCTAAGAAGTCATCCCTGAACTCTCTGATGAGGTCAAATCCCCCTTACACACATTCATTTAACACATGTACCTTTTTCCTTCATACTATTTTCTCAATTAAAACTTCATGTTTATTGGTGTAATGGTTTAAGGTCTGTTTCTCCTATTAGATTTTAAGCTCTTAAAATTAACAACTGTGTATGATTTTGCTCCCCCCTGCATTCCCAGAACTTTGCACAGTGCCTGATACAGTAGGATCTCAAATATATGTATCATATATATTAACCCACTGCACTACAGCAGAAACTCCTACAGTGCCTCTCTTGAGTCCTAAGTCTTGCCTCAGAGGCATATATATATATATATATATATCTCCATGGCACACAGAAGTTCCCAGGCCACATTATTGAACCTGAACTACACCAGTGACAATGCTGAGTCCTTAACTTCTAGGTCACTAGGGAACTCCCCAAATATATTTTTAAATATATAAAAGAATAGAGCTATACAGAAACAACGGCAAACTAAAGAGCACATATTTTTACTTTTAGGAATTTCTATCACTCATTCAACAAATACTCTTTAAGCTACTCTGTGTCAAGCACTGTGATAAAGGGATAGGAATGCAAAGGGGCAGGGCAGATATAATTCCTATCTGAATGGAACTTATAAGCTAGTGTAATGACAGGGGTATTTTTCTATTTTATTTATAAAGTTATATTTTCTATAAATTAAGTACTATTTTTATTGAGTAGATTACTTGAACTTTTGGACTTTTAATGTGTTACTAGAAGTTGTTTTGTTCTGTAACTGTGTATTCTACCCCTGTGTCAAGTCTTTTCTGGTCTTGAACTGATTCCATCTATATGCGGGGGCAGTTTCCTCCTTTGCAACCAGCTAAGTAGGTTAGTGATGATAATAACTACTATTATTTCTGGGAAAAATAATCATAACTGCAATGATAAAAATAGGTATCATTGACTCCATTATCTCAAATTCTCCCAAGAACTCTGCAAGGTAAAGATGTACAAACAGATGTAGAAAAGGAGGCTTAGAGAAGTTCAATGATTTGTCCAGGGTCACTGAACAAGTCATTGGTAAAAAAAAAAAAAGAAGAAGAATTTGAAACTAAATCTTTCTAACTTTAAATCCTGTTCTCTTTCCATTCACCGTATTTTCTCTACAGCAAGGAAGATATCTGAAGGGGTTTTCTCAGTTCTGTTTCCTGGCATTTCCCTACTAATAGACTTTATTATTCATGGAAGTAGCTCATGAGGTGATTGTGTAGTGAATATAATCCCCAGGGAAGGGCGCATGTTTTGAGGATCAAAAAAATCTTTGGATTACAAAATTGACTTATGATCCAACCAGAAAGGGATAAATATGGAATTTTTCAGGGTTAATTTGAAAATTGTCCTTTTTTTTTTTCTTTTTGTCTTTTTAGGGCCATACCTTCAGCATATGGAAGTTCCCTGGCTAGGGGTCGTATTGGAGCTGCAGCTGCTGGCCTACACCACAGCCACAGCAATGCAGGACCCACACTGTATCTATAACCAACACCACAGCTCACGACAAGCCAGATCCTTAAACTACCAGGGATTGAACGCATATCCTCATGGTTACTAGTCAGGTTGTTACCACTGAGCCACAATGGGAACTTCAAAAATTGTCCTCTTTTATACTATATTCTGAGAGTTAGTGAAGAATATAAGCTAATGGCTTCTGGAAAATGTCAAAATCTCATTATGCATCTACAGTTTTGCTTGAATGACTTTTATAAACCAGATCAACAGAATTCTGTGAAGGTTTTACATTAATCTGACTTGAATATTTCAATTATAATGAAGATACTGATTCAAGTTGGCATAAAAAAGGGCTCTGAGGCAAAGCTTAGGACTTAGTTAGAAAGGCACTATAGGAGTTCCTATTGTGGCATAGTGGGTAAAGGACCCAAATGCAGCAGCTTCGGTCACTGAGGAGGCTGGGTTTGATCCCTGGTCCAGTGCAGTGGATTGAAGGATTCAGTGTTGCTGCAGCTACTCTATAGGTCACAGTTGGGGCCTGGATTCACTCCCTGGCTCAGGAACTTCCATGTGCCACGGGTGTGTCCAAAAAAAAAAAAAAGTAAAGAAAAAGAAAGTCACTGCAGAGTAGTGGGAAGTGGTAGAAAGCAGCATTGTATTGGTGGGAAAAGTTCCAGCTTATCTACTTCCAAACTTTGTCTTTAGGACATATAAATTGACCTCTCTGGGTTCTGCTACCTAATCTAAAAAGAGGAGGGGATTAGATGATATTCTTGTCAAAGTTCCTTCTAGCTCTTATCCCTCCTGAAATTACATCTAGTTTTCAAATGTTACTGGGTAAATCAAAAGTCTGTAGCTAGGGAGTTCCCTTCGTGGCTCAGTGGTTATCGAATCCGACTAAGAACCATGAGGTTGCGGGTTCGATCCCTGGCCTTGCTCAGTGGGTTAAGGATCTGGCGTTGCCGTGAGCTGTGGTGAAGGTTGCAGACACAGCTCGGATCTGGTGTTGCTGTGGCTGTGGCGAAGGCCAGCAGCTACAGCTCCTGTTAGACCCCTAGCCTGGGAACCTCCATATGCCGCGGGTGCAGCCCTAGATAAGGCAAAAAGACGAAAAAAAAAAAAAAAAAGAAAAAAGTCTGTAGCTAGAATTCCAAGTAAGTAGAAATCAATCAGTCAATTAAAAAAGCCTCCAAGAATTGACTATTCGGTTGGCAGGACAGTATAAATGTATGCTCTCTCTTGCAGAAGCTCTAAGAAAACTACTTTGTCTCCAAAGTAGTTTCTAGATAGTAGTGTCTAGATATGTCTCCAGTATCTTCCTTCCCAGCCTTCCTTTTCCCCAGACTTACGTGGGACTATTTGTATGATGAGATAAACTTGTATGCTCCCAGCAACCAACACAGCACCATCTACTGCAGTACTTCTGCAGAGAAGAGAGTCTCAAAAAAAAAAAAAAAAAAAAAAAAAAAAAAAAAAAAAAAAAAAAAGAAAGAAAGAAAAGAAAAGAAAAATCTTCCTTGCATGGAGTTAAAATGAGGAACTACAAGTAGTAAAGTTTTGCAAATCAGAAAGCACAAGGAAGGTAAGACTTCTGTGCTCTAACAGGTGCAGGTTAAGGAACAGGGTTTAGGCACAGCTGTGAGAGATTTTAGTTCAGAAACAGGTACTAATATCCAAAAGATGGATCCTGCCTATACCAGTGAGGAAAAATCATAGTCTTTTCATTGTGCATATTCCCAAATATTTCAGATATGAGTTATTTTCCCTAATACTCAAGACTCTCCCATAATCAAGTCTACTTTACCTATCTAACCTTACCTCCCAATATTCTCTAATACAGTTTCCTGGCTTCATTTGCTCATTCAACTTGAGTATGTATGGATCATAAGTTTAGAAATTAGAGATGAGCCTTCAAATTCCAACTTAGCCCCTTATTAGCTGTGTGACTTTGGGCAAGTTACTTAACCTGAAGAGTTTTTATTTTTTTACCACTAAAATAATAATACCTACCTCAGAGGGCTTTTGTGAAGTTATCATTCAATGAGATGATGAAAATTATAATCGTAATAGTTATCACTTATCGTGAACAAACTATGTGCCAGGTTGTATGCTTCCCTACACTTAGGGAATTGCTCTCCTGTTGGGAGTAAACATCAAACTAAGAATTCAGAACAAGATGTCCAGAGGTTATAAAAGCAAGTGCTAGTCTAGGCAGGCTGTCACCTTCAGAATGGCCAACAAGCTTAAGTGTCAATTTGATCTCAATAAACCTCGGGAGGTAGAGAATGGCCAGCAAGTGCTGAGTATCCCAGCAGCAGGTGGTGTGCACGCACCAGGAGTCAAGGGCCACAACCAATGCAACATTCCAACTTAGAAGGCTTTTATACAAAATTGAGATCTAGCAACAAGTTTGCACAATTAAATCTTTTCTCTCTTTTCCTTACATTTAAAAGAGAAGAAACTGGGAGTTCCCATTGTGGCTTGGCAGGTTAAAAATCCAACATAGTTTCCGTGAGGTTGCAGGTTTGATCCCTGGCTTCCCTCAGCAGGTTAAGGATCCAGGTATTGCTGCAAGCTGTGGTATAGGTCACAGATATAGCTTACATCCAGTGTTGAGGTTGACTGTGGCATAGGCTGCATCTGAAGCTCCAATTCCATCCCTAGCCTGGGAACTTCCACACGTCACAGGTGTGGCTATAAAAAGAAAAAAAAATTAAAAAATAAAGGACAGGAAATTGGAATAATCTGAAAGGAAATTTAGAGTCACTTTTCCTAAAGTATGGGGCTGGAATAGGGAATAGACAACTGCACACTTGCTATGTGGCTTCGAATCGTATAACTTATGAATCTGAGCTTCTTTCCATATCAATTGGGGCTTATACTCTTCAGGGCTGTGGTAATTATTAGAAATAAATATATGTAAAGTGAAGTTATATGGTACCTGAAATATATAATAAATAGTGGCAGTAGTTATTATGGCATCAGTTATATTCCTCTAGCTCTAGGAGAGATTCAAAAGTCAGCTAAATACAGGATATCACCCCAGCATATCAGCAAAAATACAGGTACAAAACATCATGCTTGATATTTAACAATTAGATGAGGTTTGGAAAAATCATGACAAGTAACTTTCTTACACTGTCCTCATTCTGGAGAAATATGTTACATAGGGCCTAGGAGCTGCAGTTTTCATGGATCTCCTATAGTCATCACCAGTCACCCCACACAATTTAGTACTTCCTGGTATGCTACCCTATATACCATGCAGATAGCTCCACAGTATATCTCTCTATCCTAGACTTTCCCTTAATGCAGGACTTATATATACCACTGCCTACTCAACAGCTCCTCCAGGATATCTAATGGGTATCTCTCTTTTTTTTTTTTTTCGTTTGCTTTTTTAGGGCCGCACCTGTGGCATACGGAGGTTCCCAGGCTAGGGGTCAAATCAGACCTGCAGCCGTCAACCTACACCACAGTCACAGCAACGGGGGATCTGAGCCACTTCTGTGACCTACACCACAGCTCAAGGCAACACCAGATACTTACGCCACTGAGCAAGGCCAGGTATCAGACCTGTGTCCTCATGGATACTAGTCAGATTCCTTTCTGCTGAGCCATGATGGGAACTCCTCCTCTAATGGGTACTTCAAATAAAACATGGCCAAGGAGTTTCCTGGTAGCCTAGCAGTTGAGGATCTGGCATTGTCACTGTTGTGGCTTGGGTCACTGCTATGGTATGGGTTTGATCCCTGGCCCAGGAACTTCCCTATGCTGCAGATGTGGACAATCCCACCCCCCCTCCCAAAAAATGGCCAAAACAGAATTCTTAAATCTTGCCACAAAATCTTGCCTCCCTAAGTATTTTCCATTTCAGTAAACAGTACTATGCTGTTACTAAAACCAAACTCGAGGAATCATCATGAGAAAGTCCAGTCATTTCTATCTCTACTTCTTGAATCTGTCCACATTTTATTATCTCTATCACCACCACTCTATAATAAGCCATCATCATCTTTTTTTTTATTTTTCCATTATAGCTGGTTTACAGATTTCTGTCAGTTTTCCAACTGCACAGCTGTAGTAGCCTCTTTACTTGTCTCCCTGACCACTTCCATCTACTCTCCATGGAGCATCCACAGGAAGATTATTTTTTTTTTGTAAGTCAGAAGGAATATGACATTGTTCTACCTAAAGCCATCCAATAGTGTCCTCCAACTCTTAGGATGAAGCCCAAAACCCTATATGGAAGGCACTCTACTATCTGGCTCTTGCCCATCTTTCCAAACTCATTCTGTCCCACAGTCACCACTACTCCCTGTGATCCAACCACACTGCTCTCTTCCTGTACCCTAAGCATGCAAGACTCTTAGGCACCTCAAAGCCAACACATGCTGTTCCCTCTGAAATATTTTTTCTGTTCACTCTTCACCTAGATGGCTTTTCCTTACCTTTCAGGGTCCAACCTAAATGCTATTTTTGCTTCAAGTAGGCCTTCTCCAATGACCCATTATGAAGTAAGGGCATACCTATTTCTCAATTACTTTCCTTTATATCACTTATTGCAATTATTAATTATATACGTTACATGTGTTTGAGTCTCATCTATTACTACTCACATTACACTATAAGCTCAATTAGGGCAGAACACGTCACTTCTAGCTCACTTCTACTCGGTACAATGAGAATTTGATGAAGGTTAGAAAAATATCAAATATATTAATTGCGGAACCAGGGTTGAAAATCACTGAATTAGATAATAAATACTTGTTCACTTGTCTCCCAAATGTCCTTTTCCCCATTCATGTCATATTCTAGATAGGAGGAAAGTCAAATAGCATTGCAGCGATCATTTTACTGGCGCAAAATATAAGGGTAGAGATATTAACAGAAGTCTGATTTAGAAGCGGGATCAGGTGATTAAATTATGATGTTAAACACTTTTTGTCAGAGAAATTCAAGCCCATTTTTTTTCTCATGCAACTTTTATGCCAAAGTATACAATGAATCTTGACCATTAAAACTGAGCCAACAACTCAGGGTATTGATCCAATATTTTCAACATTTATTGTTACTGCCTTTCCATCTCATTTTCCTAAAATACAGCTAAAGAGAGTTATCAGAAAGTGTAGGTAGGCTCTAATGCAAAAGATTCAAAACACACAAAACATTAAAATCCACTCATCCAACAAATATATTAAATTATTACTACATGCCAGATATACAATCGGTATTGCTCCTAACCAGTCAGAGAGGATCAAGGTCACGTGCCCCAGAAAGGAAACTACCTTCTCTGCCTACCAAGCCACTCGTCACTTTGGCTTCTGCATCTGGTGCTTCCTAGTGGCTTCTCAGGATCCCTGCTGAATCACAGTGCCAAATCACGGAGAGATTTCTAGCTGTATAAAGTACTCCTGCTACCAAGAAATGATTTATGTACTTGAACTGATGAATTATTTTCCTATTTGACAGCCAAAGAAGGCCATTTAACTGCCTTTTATAAACCACCAGTGATGAATCATAATGACATAAGGAATTGCTGGACAGGAAAAGGCCACTCTCCTTAACATGCTTGTCCTCGGGACTCATTTCCACCTCAGCTTTGTCTCGCCAGCCTTTGCTCTCGGCTCACACATCATTAAAACGTCTTGCTGGCTACAAAAAGCTCATTTATACAGACAATATTTGCTCTGACCACCTTAATTGACAAATTATTCCACATGATTGCATCTCCTTGAATGAAATAGTTTTGCCTAAAATACCTAACTATGTAGCCCTTTACTTGAGTTTGTCATAGCCCCGGTTGACTGCCTAATTTTTAAAATTCATCCCCTGTAAATTAAGCACCCTATTAAAAATATCAGTTTGCCTTAGACCATTTATCAGACTGCTTTCTTGTGGTAAAATGGCTGTGAGGTCATCTTTACAAGCTTTCCAGTAATAATGATAATGATGACAATGATACTACTAACAATAATTAATATCATATACTGAGTACCTATTATTTTCCAGGCACAATTGTGTTTTTCATATATTTTCTTCATTCAGCACAGCTACCACACCTTTCCATTTTGCATGATATAAAAACTGAAATTCAGAAGGATAAATTTAAGTTCTCAAAGTCACACAGCTACTAAGGATTTGAATCAGATTTTTCTCATTCTGGTTAAAGATACAAAGGAGCAAAGCAACTTTTCAGAGTTTTCCACAGGTCTTCTCTTAGAATCAAATTCTTTGTTTAGCTAAAGTTCCTGTGTGTGTGTGTGAACATGTGTGTATACACATTGTACATATGTGTATATACATTGTAAAGTACAGTGCATGGCCCAATAAATGGGCATTCTCTGAACATCTACGCCATTCTGCTGGATCTAGTTCAGGGCTAATCTCCCACCATACTAAGCTTCTAGATTTTATCCTTTTACAAGGGTTGGCTGTTCAAACCACTGCTTTCAGGTTAGGAGAGAGGTAGCTGAGATTCTAACAAATGAACATAATAGAACTAGGAAAATCTGTGCCCATGGATCCCAGGTGCATATACACCTAGCAGTCAAAATGCAGTTCCTTCCCAAGAACCCCCTCCCTCACCCCTAACTCAAGGCAGAAAAGTCAGCCAAGGAGTCAATGATCACCTCAGGTGCTGGAAGAGAGCCACTGGAGCGGAACTGGCCTAGGTTGGGCACGTTTACCATATCCTGCTGCCATGTGCTCTAACTTGCTCACCTCAGCCCTCCAAGTTGGTCTCCTGCACAGCTACTTGCGAAATAATCCCACAAGAATGAATGTCCTCACAGTCCCTGACTTTGCAAAGAAACAAGGATGTCTTTCTGCTGATGCGACTGTTTGTTCATCTCCCTGTAGGGCATAGAAACATGACACATTTTCCTCATATAGAGACTGGAAATCTCTTTAACCCTGGCTGTCACCCATAGGGTTAAGAGATAGCATTGTGTCATAAATTGAGGCAGACAGTGAGAAATAAGAGTGAGAAAGGAGAGACAAAATAAGAGTGAGAAAGGAGAGACAAAATAAGAGTGGCGGAAGGAGTTCCCTGGTGGCCCAGAGGTTTAAGGATTTGGCTTTGTCATTGCTGTGGACTGGGGTTTGATCCATAGCCTAGGAACCTACACATGCTGTGTGTGCAGCTTAAAAAAAAAGGGTGGCTGAAGAGGACAGAAAAAAGTCACTCTCAAGACTGACATTCAAGGTTCTCCTTCCCACTAACTCTAAGTAGTTTTTTTTTTCTCTCTCTCTCTCTCTACTTGTCCCCCAAGGTCATGAGTAGAGTTCACCTTGTTTCTAGAAGGAGCCACCTGCATGGTATGAATTGTGACACTCTGGGAAAGCCCCCCCTTCACCCCACAGGCATTGCAAAGCTGCCAGAAATTCCCACCATTAGTCATGCCTATGAGTTACAGAATTGAAATATCTATTAAATTGCAAATATGTTAGCTTAGAAGGAAAACAGTTTGGCCATTATCAGTCATGAATTCTTTATCTCATTGAGGTATTAGATTAGCCCCAGCAGAAAGCAAGGATCTAAGGGGATGGGCTACAGAGAAGACAAGACATTAGGACGTTTAAAAGAGCCAGAGAGGGACAAAGATGCCATTCGGGGGGGGGGGGGGGTAGAAAAGACCAGGGTGACCTGGGGAAACAGAGAGGCCCAGGAGGAAAGGCAAAGGAGCTGCTGCAAGCCGGTTTTGGTCATAAGATATCTGTACCTGCGACTGTGCAAAAGAACAGTCAATTATGAAATGCACAGTCAGTCATGTGAAAGTTCCCTTAATGTAGCCAAGAACTTTTGACGGCTGAGGTCTTTCCTCATTAAGTCACACAAGAGGTGTAAAGGAGACACATTCTCATGTGATAATCAGGACACAGACATTCAGATCATGTTAACTGGCTGCTCAGAGAGAACAGGAAGGAGCAAGAACATACACCAATGATTTGCTCCCCTCAGTGCTTCACAGGGCACTGCTTCGGGGCAGCTCTAAGGCGGGTGCTTTATCCCCAGAGCTCTTCATTTATCTGTAACATTGGAGACCAACTCGCTTTATCATCCAAATCGCTCTTCGCTAGAAGGTGATCAATTTGTCAATACCTCTCCTGTAGTATTACATCCATAAATTGTGCCCTTCACTTTCTGCTTGGATCGACCAGTCTATTGGAAGGTGTGATTAGGATGGCTTCTGAGTGCTGTTCCCAGTTTGTCTATTAACTGCTCTCCAGACCACTTTAAGTTTCCCCCTGCTGCCCCCACTTGCTGCTAGAGATGGAAACAGTGGAGCAGAGTCTGCACGAGCCAGTCAGCTGCTTGTTTAAAGTGCTACTGAACCAAATCTTTTAAGGCAAAGGCCACACACTGGCAGCCCCCAAACTGAATTTAGCTTATAGGCATGTTTTATTTGGCCCATGTGGTGCTCAACAAGCCCAGGAATATTCACATAAAAATCCAGACTTCTAGCATATCTGCAAAAACTAGACGGCCTAGCAGTAGTAGATCCTTAATTTCATATAACAGCAATCAGCCAGGGCTGAGTTGGTACTGCTAGAACTCTCCAACTTGCCCCTCCCTGTCGTCTCACACACTCACTCAGGTATAGGACCTTCCTGGCTTCTAGAAGCATTCGAGTATTGAATAGAGAGGTACCTCTTTGCTGGCTTGAGTTCAGCCATCAGCAGTAACGTGTTTCCCTTTTATAGCGGAAGAGAAACAGAGCTATTCTTTCTTTTCTTTTTTCTTTTTTTGGCTGCACCTGTGTCACATAGAAGTTCCTGGGCTGGGGATTGAACATGTACCACAGCAGCGACCCAAGCTGCTGAAATGACCATGCCAGATCCTTAACCCACTGAGCCACAAGAGAACTCCACAGCTATTTCTTCTTAAAGCCAAAACAATGGATTGGTAAACAAACATTTTAAATAACAGGCTATTTTAGGGATCTTTAGCTTGAGTCGCCGACTTTTGAGCCCTCCTGGGGTTGTCTCTCCTTTTCTTTGAGCCCAGAAACCTGGATTATGGGACTGTGGACAGAGTAACAATGGGGTAGGATAGGTAACTATTATATTAGGGATCAGCAGATAGGGGTTCCAGTCCCTGCTATGCAATTCACCAACTCCTACCCCAGGGCAAATGTTTTAAACACTCTGAGCCATAGTTTATCTGCCAAAATATACAACAATAATAATAACAACAATCGTTGCTGCCAACTCCATGAAATTCTATGAGAAACAGAATGCGATCCCAGAAATAAAAGTGCTTCGAAATTATAAAGCACTTTATAGATACAAAGCTGTCTTATTTGTATCCAGCGAAAGCACTGATCACTGAAATAAGCTACACATGACAATCCAAGCTACACATGACATCTGAATACTTACTATATGCTCAGCAGGTGGGGAGATGGAAAGGAAATTGTAAACGTATCCCTGTCCTTAAGGCCAGTTGAAAAAATGAGATAAACAATATAAAACAAGATTATAATTGTAACATAAATGTAATGCCTGCTAAGTGTCTTACTGAAACCCTTAAAGATACAGTTTTAGTAGGATACTAATAAAATTAAGCACTCACTTGACTACTCAGCTTTAATTGTTACAGTTTGTTCTGTGGAGACAGTATCCTCAGATACTCTCAACTGAGTAGGAAAGTGTTGTGTGGATGTACAAGTTTAGAAAATGTTCTAAACTATAGCTCACCTTCCTTTCAGAAAATTGCAATATATATTAGAATACTGTCCACACTAAGATACCCTGAAGTGCCTTGAAAGAAAGAAGGCTATGTAAATTTGACCTAGCAGACAGAGGCATTGCCACAGAACCTCTCTCTCCATTCCCCTCTCTTACTATTTTTCCTCTCTCCCAGAAAAAAAACTACTAACATCTCTTCAAATTGCAGCTCTATAGAACACAGTTTGGGAAACCCTATTTGAAACACTGTTTGTCCTAATGAATGCATTTTCAATTTTCACAGGTTCCAAAGGGAACATAATTCTGTCTCTACCTGTCTCCTTTAAGAACCGCACTAGAAACTTGGATACTATACTCCTGCTTGCACAGGGTAGGCACAGATTTATGTTGACTGGTCTTTACCAACTAAATCAACGCTGCTCAACTAGACTGTTCTCCATTGCTTCACTTCCACAAGCTTGAAGCAAGTGCCATAATTGCAATGAAACTCACCAGAATCCATTTTTTTCTCGATACAGTTTTTGTATTAATAGGGCCACATGGCACCAAAACATGTAGCTAGTCATATTCTCTTCATAATGTATCTTCCATACATTCGAACTTTTCCTGGCACCACACTGTTCCTTATTTCTCTCCTAGCACCATCCTAAGCTCAGATTTAATTATATGACCCACTCCAATTGATCTGACAGTTGAGGACTAGGCTCCAAAATGTCAAGTATATTCTTTTCAGGGTTTTATAAATTCCAATAGGGACTTACTGAAGACAAAACGGTTAATGTACCAAAAGAATATTATAATAGTTGTAGACTGTTGCCTCTGGGCTGGAAAAGCAAGGAGATCCTACTGTATAGCACTGGGAACTATGTCTAACCATTTGTGATGAATCCATATATGTATGTGTAAACCTGTTACCACGCTGTGCAGCTGGGTATAATGGAAAAAAATAAAATAAATAAAAAATAAAAAAATTAAAAAAGAATATTATAGTGGAACGATGTACATTGTGATCAATAATTTGGAATATTTTTCAATGTATATAATATGTATTTGGTATGTGAAATTATATAGTTTGTGCTTGGTGATGGTTGAAAAGTTATATTTGAGACCTAGGTTCATATTCGTACTCAGCCAATACAAAGTATGTGATCTTGGGACATAATTTCACCTAAGTTTTAGTTTCTACTTCTATAAAGTTGTAACAATAACAGTATCCACACTCATAGGATTGTTGTGAAGAATAAATGAGAAAAAAAATGAATGAAAAACACTAATCACAATGTCTGCCACAGGCAGACAACAGACACTAGCTCTCTAGGGCAACTATTTGATTACTATTTAGTTGTTGGTTTAGAGATCCCTTCTGTTGTATTATTATCTCTCAGTCAGAATCTCCACTTTTGTTTATTCCCCAACCCTCCACCACTGTTTTTCCTAAACCCACTCTCACCCCAGTGTCTCAGGATTAACAGTAGAGGCATAAAACAAAGACCCAGGGCCAGGAAAAGGCTGTTTTCAAATCAGATGTGAAATTGCTTCCTCTGTGTTTAAATAGATGCAACTCTCCATACCAAAGGAAGGTTATTCTAACAAGCTATGCAGCCTAAGTGGCACTTGCACTGATGCACTAAAGCTAATTTTAACTTTGCAAAGCAAAATTAAAAGCACTTATTGAAGTCATGCATTTGGACATCCTCACCAAAAACTGATTCCAACTTCCAGTTTGCAGTTTTATCAAGCTTTGCGTGTCAGATTGCTTTGGTGCTATTGCTTATAACCTAGGAGCAAATCCTTGAAACTTATTTGGAGAATAAACCTCTCTTTCTAGCCATGACATTCAGACACAAATGTGTTAAGAAATCTTTTATCCCTAGTAAGTGAAGAGTCTCAAATCAGCAACTCTAGAACTAAGATAACCAGAAGTAGGGGCATTATTTGCATATTCACCAGAGAACAGGTTTGGTTTTTTAATTTTTTTTTCCTGAAGTCATGCAATTGTGAATGATTTGTCAGGTAAATAGTGAATTCTCTTCTAAATACAGTTAATTAGTACCGGCTTCCTGCTTGTGTTCATTTTGAGGAGCCCCTGTAATTTACATCTGCCTTTGACCTTCTCTAGGCAGATCCTCTAGTCCCGGGAGATTCTACTCCATTATCTTGCCCACTCTCTCCTACTCCTCTTCTCCTCCTTCTTCCATTATCACCTATTCTACATTCTCACCAACACACAATCAATCTTCTTTCCTCTGTGTATCATTTCCACTAGCCCTTTTCACAAATTTCAATGTGAGAATAAAGGAAAAAACTACCTTTAAATAGCAAACAGCCACCTGAATATGTTGTGGGAAATAAAAGTGTGAGTGGTTGGCATCTTTGGCAAATGATCAAAACATGCTATTATACATTTCTATTTGTTGTTAAAGCCCTCCATATTTATCTGAAGCCTCCAAAAGAATAAAAATAAATGTCTACAACAGCATCACACAAGTCTGCTATGATTTAAATATTAAAAGTATTCTGGAAAAATTGTATTCAAACCAAATACTACTTTAATGCAATAGGAATAGCTGGCTATTTAAAGAAATCTTACGATAAATTCTTTTAGACTGAAAAAATGATTTCATAAAGCCTACGATTACCTTCTAATTAATTAGTTTGGAATAACTGGATCTTTTTATAAGTGATCTATTTAAAGTATCACCTATACACTTTAAGAGAACACTTGTTTCATTGAAGAAATATTTCTCAGATTTAGAAATTTAAAAGAACTATTAGAAAATAATGTTTTAATTTTTTAATTATCTTTTAAAACTCACATACTTGCAATACACAATCTTAAAAATCTATCTATGTGATTTTGTAATTAACTAATCCTATAAATTTTGTATTAAAATGCCTATTCCATGCCTGCATATTACTAAACTCAGGGTTACTCTTGTTCCTTTTTTTCTTTCTTGGCTGCTTCATGGTATATGGAGTTCCTGGGCCAAAGATCAGATCCGAGCCACAGTGGCAACCTACACCACACACCAGATCCTTAACCCACTGTGCCAGGCTGGGGATCAAACCTGTAGCCTCCAGAGGACACTGATCCAGTTGCGCCACAGTGGGAACTCTGAGTAGGTTACTCATGAAATAATCCCAACCTTGGAAGTTTCCTTGTGGCACAACAGGTTAAGGATCTGGTGTTGCCCCAGCAGTGGCACAGGCTGCAACTACAGCACAGGTTCAATCCCTGACCCAGGAACTTCCACATGCCATGGGTGTGGCCAAAAAGATAATAGCCCCGGCTTTATAGTTTGAATTATGAGAGGACAGTTAATCGCTTTTTAATATCAAGGAAACAATGATATAACTTAGATAAGTGTTCACAGAGCAACCTCTTGAGCTTCCATACCAAGAAGCCATTTTGTTTCTACATCAAGTGTAACATTTGAACTGTCTGAATAAATACATAAATTTGATATCTTCTGATATGAACAATGACCCAAGGATAATTTTGAATTTTTTCTAGTATGTAATACATATTTAGTATATTTTTATTTAAATAGCAAATGAATAAATTACTGTTTCAGTGGCTGTGATTGCTTTATCCTTACCCTCCCCTGACAGATTTCCCTTAGTGAGCAAAAACCTATATTTTCATGATAGCTCTTAGGAGTTTAAGTGAAGCAATTTGGGGTCTATGAAAATTACCTTTGATGCTTGCGTGTGTGTGTGTGTGTGTGCATGTGTGTATATGAGAGAGAGAACCAACGTTCTCACAAGAGAATCAAACCTGTGACTGACTTCTTTCAGCTAGAGTGTCTCAATGCATGATCCTTGAAAGGCATGCAAGAGATTCACTGGAACAGAAAGGCAAATTCCTAGTCTTACTAATTTATTGAATTAGAATCTGGGGGAGAGACATGGGAATCTGTATTTAAGGAGCCTCATGTTTACCATACCTGGCTTCTTCCATGAAATTCTGATGCATATTAAAGTCTGAGAATATCTGGGAGGTAGAGGTCAGGTAAAATTTTAAATCCCTAGTTCAATTCTTCTTAAAGTTTAGGGCAAGTGAATTAACACTTTATAAAAAAATCAAAATAAATAGCTCCAGCTCTACTTTTTCAGACTCTAAAAATAAACTAAAGCAAACAAATGTGTTGTCACCATAACCCAATAGATGGAAGCATAAAAGAGGTTTGGTATTTCTTTAATCCAATACAACCTGAAATAGAAACCAAATACTATAATGTTACAAACTTTACTAAATGATTCCTAAATGGAAGTGTTCTGAAAGCATCTGATACAGACTGTTTGATCGTGGTCCAAAAGATTTTACTGCAAGGATCTTTGCATGGTCAGATCACTTATCAATGATATATAACTGCCTATGATTGACTCTTCTGCTTGAATGAGGCAAGAAATCTAGTTCATGTTGAGGAAATCAGAAATTAAACAAAAGCAGATCTTCGCTATTTGGGATTGGCCCAATACGGTGGCTATTTTTGAAAGTTCATGGGGGAGGTACCACTCAATTCTAATCAAAATAATAATTTAAGGAGGTCCCTGGTGGCCCATTGGTTAAGGATTCAGTGTTGTCACTGCTGTGGCTCAGGTGCGATCACTGGCCCAGGAACTTCCACATGCCTTGTGCATGACTAAATAATAATAATAATAGTAATATATTTTTCCTTTTATTTTTTCAAAAATTTTCTAGCTTTTATATTTATTTTTTATAATTTTTAATTAAAGTATAATTGATTTACAATGTTGTGCCAATTTCTGTTGCACAGCAAAGTGACCCAGTCATACATATATATACATTCCCTTATATTATCTTCCATCATGGTCTATCCCAAGAGATTGGATATAGTTCCCTGTGCTATACAACAGGCCCTCATTGTTTATCTATTCTAAATGTAATAAATAATAATTTAAACCTTAAAAGAAGGTACTTCGCAAATTCAGAACAAGAAGTAAAGCTGTCATGTATCAGAATAGAGAATGAACAAAACTATTAATATTAATTTTTAATAAAAATATATATTTTTAATCCTTGGCTTCACATTAAGAATTTAGAGAAAGATGGGAAAAAAAAGTTGACTCTTAGGGACCAAATATCAAATTAAACATGTGAGCTATAGACGTGAACTTACTAAGCAAGTGTCATTATTAGTAGACTGATTTTAACACTCTCCTCAAAAGGTCAGATAGATAGAAACAAAAAAATATATATAGAAAAAAATCTATATTTCTATCATTAGTGAGAGTATGTTATAACTAACCAACTAGTTGATGCCAACATTAGATGGTTAAATGGGTAATGACCAAGTGAATTAGTCATAAGTTAACTTATGCAATCATTATTACAATTGTATAAATAATGTCAAATTTTACCGTGGCTCAAATTTATCCACAATATGAAAATGTGTGTATACCTACATACACATACGTAAGCTAAAGAAGAAGTAAATTACTTAAGATTTGCTCAGGAAGAAATGCAAGTAGACTTTTTGTCACATAGTTTCTTAGGGTCCACCCATTGTCAGGGATAACTTTTGGGAATAATAAGGGATAACTTTTAGGGCGTTAGGTTCTGTCCTATTTTGCTGAAAATTCTTCTAACATTCTCTACCAGGCAAGAATATTTTGAGTTCCTCTCTTCCATTATGAGTAAAATTACTAATTTACACTTTGCTTATACTTCAGATATAAAACACATATGTGCATGCTATTCATTTGGAGTTGCTCCATTTAAGAATCACTAAAAACCCACAATAACATCACTCCTTTATGAGAAATTTTGTATAAATGATATTTTGGATGAAGTCCAAGATTTCATTCCAAAAGCCCAAGAGACCCTCATTCTGAGGCAGTCTTCACTTACAAGGAGATTCCACATATGGGTTACGTCAACATTCTGAAGTGGTTCCAGTATATCTTTTCTGAGATGCTTAGTAACAATCAGTGATCCCCTGAAGAGTTAAGAACCTTTCATAAATGCAGATAACAGGTATGCAGCAATTGGGATCATGTTCCCTACATCAATTGTCCATATTTCACATATAGCTTATCAGTGCAACTTCACAACTATCTGATTTGTAGCCAATCTAAATTCACAGCAAGTTCACTCTTTTTTAACTCTTTTCTTATACTAAATTGTATTTAAAATCTCATTTGCCATTATTTGATAAAACCAATGTTTACCTGTAACTTTCAGTTCAGTTGTTCTTCTTACAAGTTTTCCTTCATACTTAAGCTCACATGTGTAGTTTCCTCCATCTTCTTCTTGAACTTCCTGGATTAGAAGAGCATTTCCTTTCTGTATTATGATGCTTCTCCACATTTTTGGCTTGCATTCCTGCAGAGAAAATACTTCCAAGTAAGCAAAAAATAAAAATTCACATCACTAAGTCTTAGTACCGGCAATTTAGGATTTTCAATTTTTTTGTACTCTTTCCTTTAGTTTTCAAAATATGCAGCTATAAAGTTAAATCAATGACCAGAAAACATCACAAATGCATCTTATTGTATACAGCTGAAATATCACAACTGTCACCCTTAGAACCAGTTTAAAGGCCTGATCCCAAGAGGAGAAAGTCCCTAGAGACATTCCGTAAAAACAGAAACACATACGAACTCCTGAAATGCAAAAGAGGTAGAGCAGAAACTTAAAGGTCACTAAATGGCATTTTAATGACCTAATTCTTTCTACATGACAGGAGTATTTCCTAAGAGTTCTAAGAGGATACTGTCCACTTAGCAACAGAGTATACAACAAGGGAGTCTCAGGCACTATTAAAAATTTATAATTACATATTTAATTGGCAATAGCCAATTGGTAATAGCTTCATTAATTATTTCTTATAGTGAAACTAATAATAATATTCAAGAAGCTCTCTCCCCATAATTAAGAGATCCATTGTAGGGAGGCTAGAGGGGAAGGGAGTTGAGAATATTAGGCCTGAGGAATTTTCTAGAAACATAGCTAGGTAAAATGAGGTCACATGCTGTTCTAGTAAGGGAATGGAGAAATTTTGCACTTATTTTCTGAGTTCAGTGATCTATGACCAGAAAATAAGATTTGGGTCTCGAGGGCAATTCTTTTAACCTTCTGAATGGGAATGTGTTGCTTGCTACTGGGAAGTGTTGCTTGCTACTGGGACTGAGCTTTACTAGAAAGGAATGGTTAACACTTTTCCACAGACTGATAAGGATATAACAATAGCAGAGCATGTAAGACTATTCAGCCAAGTGGCTTTGTCTTTTGGGAGTTTTCTCAGACTACTTTTTACATATTGTTCCAGTTTGTGTACCATTCATCTCAAATGGTCAACAATAGTGGTGTCCAAAGACCACAAACATAAGTGAGGGTGTAGGGGATATCTGTGAGGGGGTGCTCAAGTATTTCATCATCTAAATTCTGACTCTGTCAGTTAAGGCCGTTAAAAAACTGATCATGAGGCAGATCATCTGAATAATACTTGAGAACAGCTTCCACTTTCCCTATGGTATATACAACATCTCCTCTATCTCTCCTCCCCACCCTCACTCCCACCGTCCACACACATACCCTAAATATTCACATAAAATTAGAATTGGTACTGACTCTCAGGTCCCAGCTCTGCATGTTTGTGTGTGTGTGTGTGCACGCGTGTGCACATGTGCATTTGTAAAATGATTTGTAAAGCCCATTTATTAGTTTTTTATAGTAAGAGATTTTTTTCTGTTATGATAGTAGAAGTTTTGACAACAAAACACAAAAACTGACACTTAAGTTCACGGGTATAATATTTAAGAGATACGCTTGCTTTATGTCCAATGCAACCACCCACACACATTGTCAGAGAGTAAATAAAAGTAATACTATCTAGGGCATCTAGATATAAAGCTGCTTCACTCCCTAGGGTCCTTCTATAGAACTTAAGGGTCTGTCTGAAATTATATTACGTACCATGTCTGGCAAGGTTTATCACCTATATGAGGCTTGCTTCTGAGTTAAACCTTGGGATATAAGGTTTCTGGGAAAATGAAGAAGAAAGACTGAATAGAAAGAAAAAAAATAGCCCAGCTGTCACTATCGTCATACAATAATAATCCACAATTATTTTCGCATTGCTTCCAACTTTGATAGCCTCAGATTTCTAAAGAATCATTCTGGAGGTCATTAAACAAAAATATGGTCCCTCTGGGCATTTTGAGAGGAAAGGAAAATGAAAACTGAGCTGCTTCACTTTCACATAACAGTGGTGGGGGCAGGCAAATGAGCCCACACACTCGTTTCAGTCAAAGACAAATGGCATCATTTTCTAATGTCATGGGAGGGGGGGCATAGAGTGGAGGAGTCCATATATAATTAGCTCTGAGCATTTTCATTTTCTGTGCATACTGCGTTTTTCCCCCCAGGAAGTAAACTCTAAAGAGTACACAGGAACTAGAAAATAATTCCTTATGAAGAACAGCCTGGAATCTTCACATGTTCTTTGGGCTAGATCTAGATAGTGCCAAGTGATTTGCAAGTTGTCATCTAGCCTTATAAAGCACTTTTTGTACCCAATAGGTTTCTTTTTAAACTGTGGCATAGTAAAATGTTATCTTCAGGTCACCTCCACCCTCCTTGGGCAATGTACTATAGGTGAAAAAGAAAAAGGCTTCAGAGCAAGATAGCTGTACGTCAAAATCTGGGGTTCACCCAAGTTCTGTGATCTTGGGGAAATCTGCTTGCCTTCTTTAGGTCTCAGTGTTTCACTCTGCATATGGGGTTACTATACAATACAATAAGAGCAGCCAGAATCCAGAGGCTTGAAGATTTTTCATTATACACTTGTTGGGCAGTACTATATTTAGTGGCTATCCAACACAGAGAACGCTTTGCATCCCTAAACTTTTGCAAGCCTGGATTATACCTTCTTCAAACCTCTGGCACTTCTTGGTGACAACTGGTGCCAAAGGACTAATAAGACAAAAACAAATCTTCACTAAATGCCTAACTATCCCCCAAAAACATATTTTAACCCACTGAAAATATATAGCTTCTAAGAGGCCACTCCAACACTAATCCTAGCAGATGGGTAGAGAAACTATATTATGTTCAGAAGACTCTTATAGATGATATCCTGCTCCCACCAACCCATCCTACATGAAGTTATCTCATTGGTTATCCTACCCACGTCTGGGTGCCAATATTAAATCTCAGAAATCTTCCAAGTTCTTTACTCCAGTACTTGCAGCATCTCTTTCTTAAGCTTCTGGCTGCTTAAGTAGTAGGCTTACTACTGTCACTGCTTCTCCTGCTCCCAATCTCCCTATCACCTCTTTCCTTTGGACAGACAACATTCCCATACTTTGCCATCCCTAGACTTGTTTATTTTAATTCAGACAGCCTGTTGGTCAATGAAGTTTGTAGCACATAGGTCAAGTCTCAAGATGGTTGTTTATTTCAGGTAAGGACAAACCACCAAAGCTTGAAGTATGAGCTGGCCCCTAATATTGTCCTCAGTGCATAATGCCTCTATTACTTAATGCCCCTAAGACTGTTAAATTAAATTTAATCAACTGGAAGTTTTTGCTAAGAGCCAGTCTTGCTAGAGGTACCTAAGTTTAACAAACATCTTTAGTTCATGGCATGGCCATGACCCCATAGAAAAGTTTGCTATAGGACAGCCTGGCTCAGTCAAAATAATATCAGCCTTTAAAGTCCAGTTTCCTGAACTTATCCCCAGCCTCCCTGAGCAGCAGATGTCACTTGCCAGCCGTTGCTAGGTTGGAAGCCCAGGATATTTGACAGAAACATCTGTTGACCAAGCCCCTTGAAGCTGCCAGGCACATTTAGATCTTGGAATTTCAACCCTGAAATATTCACCACTATATTCACAGTCTGCTTCTGAGATAGCATCATCATACCCACAGGTGTATTTCAATCAGTTTGATTTGTTAGTCATGGTTACTTCAGTGCTATGCAGAGCACATGACTCATTTCTCATAGCAAGAACACCAGGGAATTTCATTTAAATATTTATTCTGATTCTGAAGTTCAGACACAAAACAGCTGTGCAACCATAAGCCAATCATGTAACCACTGGTCCTCAAGGCACTTTTTGTCAAATACCTAACACCCATCTCCTCAGACTCAACTTCTCTCCTTTCCCTGGGAGACTGGACTATTCCACAGAGCATCTAGGCTTCTGCCTAACAATTTTTAGGGAGCCTAAACTTTCTTCACTTTAAAGATGGAAAAAATAGGAGCACAGTTGTGACATGGGTATTAATCTTGCACTTTACAACCTTATCTCTATTTCAAATGCCTAGCGTAACCCACTGCAGGGAATCCTTCCCCTCCCCAGCTCTATTTCTCTAACTTCTGTCTACACAGTCCTATTGAGGTTGGTACTTCAAGGGTGGTTGAGTATAAATTCCATACTCAAATACTGGGGATGGAATCCCAAGCAGTATGCTTTTGAGTATGCTACTTAACCAATACAAGCTTAAGTTGCTTCAACTCTTTCTAAAAAGGTGGTGATAACATTTACCAGTAGGGATAATTATTAGGATTAAATGAGGTAATGCATGTAAATGTTCTATAATATAGAACATCACTTGCTAAAACCACTCAATAAATATTAACTATTTTTGCTTTTACTCTCAGTACTCTGCTTTCAGATTACACACACATCTATCGTGATATGTTAGTCATTCTTAGGATTTAATGTGACTCATTTCTATAGGAGTATGGAAACAATCCAAAAGATAAACCAAAGTTATAATTCCAATAAAAGGATTGACATCCATTTTCTGATCTGACATACAAAGGAATTGGAAGCTGTTACTACCATCCTAACAAAAAGAAAAAACTGAACAAACTGAAACTCAATAACTTTTTAAATATTCATCAGATAATTGAGGTAACAGTAAAAACCACTGCCCTAAAAAGTGGAGAGACAGATGGATATGGAGAATCATAGTTTACTGGGAGCAGAAGCATCTGCGGGAGACACACTGATAGGAACACCTAAAGTATAATTGACTAATTTCTGGAGACCGTAAACAAAGCTTGATAAATAAAAATCTCAGGGGTCCCAATCCTGGGGAGTGGCCCATCCCATACTTTTGTAAGTTTTACCTCCAGGAGCTCCACAAAATTCTCACAGTGAAGATGAGAGAAAAATCCTGTCATGCTTCTGGTAGAGGAAGGAGAGAGTAAATCATTTTGAAATATTCACAAAGGGCTCTGTTCTCTGTAATAACACCCTGCCCATAAAGGACCTGGGGTATTGGAAATATGCAACTCTAGACCCTTCTGGCCTTTGAAGTGGAGGATGAAAATATCCGGCTCTGTCTTCCTCTATCCTTTCTGTTTTACCTAATGTGAGGGTGATAGTGAAGCTGACAAGTATATATGATGGTCACAGCCTAGGGACTTGGCTCACTAAAAGACTGAATTTAATCATAGGATTATAGAATGTTTTACCTTAGCCTACACCTTACTAACACATCAATAGAGCTCATGTATAGTTACAGGATATTACAGTCAAAAGAAATGCACAACATGGACCTTATTTAAGAAGTCTCCAGGAAAACTGAAAGATAACAAGTAAGTGAAAAACAAAGACCTCAGAGGAAATTTTAACCTCTCACACCTACAGCAAGTAGTAAAAACAGCCCAACTCTTAGCCAAATAAGCATTAAAAACCTCACACTAAAGGACTATGTACTTCCGTTCCTTTTATCCAGTTCATCATATCTGGATTTTTAAAAAAATTTTACAAGGCATACTAAAAGGCAGAGAAAAACACACTGTTGAAGAGAAACAACAAGTATCAAAACCAAATTCAGATATGGCAGAAATTTTGGAAGTACCAGTCTGGGAATTTAAACATGAGTAACATGATTAACATGTCAAAGGTACTAATAGAAATAATGGATGATACATAAGAACAGAGAGAGATGGAAACTCTTGGAAAGACTCAAAAGGGGAATGCTAGAAATCAAAACAGAAATAAATCATGTCTTAGATAAGTACATTCATAGACTGGAAATGGCCAAGAAAAGAATCAGTGAATTCAAAGGTATGTCCATAGAGATCTCCCAAACTAAAAAACAAAGAGAAAAAAAGAATGGGAAAAAAAATGAACATAATGTTCAAGAACTGTGAGAGAAGTACAGAAGATGTAACACAAATGTAATGAAATACCAGAAGGAGAAATGGAGAAAAGAACAGAAGAAATATTTGACATCATTCCAATCCTGAATCATCCAAGATTATAGAAGACTGTGAGTTCCATGGTGGCTCAGTGGGTTAAGGGTCTGGTGTTGTCACTGAAGTGGCTTGATCACTGCTATAGCATGGGTTCGATCCCTGACCCAGGAACTTCCACATACTCTGGGCACGGCCTCTGCCAAAAAAGATTATAGCAGGCTAGGCATGAACAGAGAGGTTTGGTATGCAGGTAGGCTACTGTAAGTATATGAGGTGAATTTTGAACAATATATAAAAGTTAGGCAGCCAAGCAGGACGTATCAGACAGAGGGAATAACATGTGTAGAAGCACTCTGATGTGAAAAAGCATGTAATGGACAAAAAAAAATAATATGAATAGTTCTGCTCTCTTGAAAGTGGTACCAAGTAGGCTGAGGCCGGATACCAAAAGTCCTACATTTCATTCTAAGATATTTGCACATTGTCAGGTTTCTAATCCCAGCTCTATCACTGTTTAACCTATCTCACAAGGCTGTTCTAAGAACTGAATTAGCTAATGAATGAACACGTGTGGCACAGTGTCAGGTCCTATAAACACTCAACAAAAAGGAACTATTAACTAAGAGGTTTTATAAAATAATTTCAGTGCTTTAAACAGTAGCACACTATGATCAGATGTGCATTTCTGAAAGATCATTGTATCAGATATATAGAAAGCGGTCAGAATATGGAGACAGACATTGCTTAAAAGGCTTTAATTTACTTTGATCTGTTTTTATCCATTGAATGCTGTTAATGTCATTAAGGACATACAAGAGGTCCCTTTTAAGCCTGGGTTCTTTTTTTTCTTTCTTTTTTTTCTTTTTTCTTTTTTTTTTTTGCTTTGCTTTTCAGGGTTGCATTTGAGGCATATGGAAGTTCCCAGGCTATAGGCTGAATTGGAGCTGTAGCTGATGGCATATGGCACAGCAACACAGGATCTAAGCCATGTCTGCAACCTACACCTCAGCTTGATCCTTAACCCACTGAGCAAGGCCAGGGATCGAACTCGCATCTTCATGGATACTAGTCAGGATCATTACCACTGAGCCACAATGGGAAATACTAAGCCTGGATTCTTATAACAATTTAGGAAAGATCAACAGTAAACCCCTGTTAAATTTGAGGGAAAAAAATCAAAAACTGTAAAAGTTGACAAAAACATATCATTTTGATAAATCAAGAAATTGTACCATCAAAACTCACTCTTGTAAGATCTATAATACCAAAATCCAGCAGTAAGTGATCATCTATGGGTGAGTGGCTTAAAAGTGGTCCACTCTACAGTGGAATATTGGATGACTATTCAGCAATAAAAGGAATGAAATGTTGATATATACAACAACATAGACAAATCTCAAATTGATCATTCTAAGTGAGCAAAGACAGGCACATAAGACTACATATCACATTATTCCATTTATGTTACATTCTGTAAAATGCAAAGCTATAAGAACATAAAACAGATATGTTTTCTCTTAGAGGAAAACATAGACCAAACATTCTCTGACACAGACAACAGCAACATCTTCTCAGATACACCTCCTAGAGTAATGGTGACAAAAACAAAAGTAAACAAATTGGACTTAATTAAACTTAAAAGTTTCTGCATAGCAAAGGAAACCCAAAATAAAACAAAAAGACAACCCACAGAATGGGAGAAAATATTTGCAAATGAAGCGACTGACAAGGGATTAATCTCCAAAATTTACAAACACCTCCTGCAGCTCAATACCAAAAAAACAACCCCATCAAAAACTAGGCAGAAGATTTAAATAGACAATTCTCCAAAGAAGACATACAGATGGCCAAAAAAACACATGAAAAGATGTTCAACATCACTAATTATTAGAGAAATGGAAATCAAAACCACTATGAGGTACCACCTTACACCAGCCAGAACAGCCATCATCAAAAAGTCTATAAACAATAAGTGCTGGAGATGGTGTGGAGAAAAGGGAGACCTATTACACTGTTGGTGGTAATGTAAATTGGTGCAACCGCTGTGGAAAACAGGATGGAGATTTCTCAGAAAACTAAAAATAGAATTACCATTTGATCCAGCAATCCCACTCCTGAGTATCTATCCAGAGAAAATCATGACTTGAAAAGACACATGTACTCCAATGTTCACTGAAGCACTCTATACAATAGCTAAGACATGGAAACAATCTAAATGTCCTTCGACAGAGGAGTGGATAAAGAAGATGTGGTACATATACACAATGGAATATTACTCAGCAATTAAAAGGTCAGAAATAATGGCATTTGCAGCAACATAGATGGACCTAGAAATTATCGTGCTAAGTGAAGTCAGACAATGAGACACCAACATCATATGCTATCATTTACATGTGGAATCTAAAAAAAAGGACACAATGAACTTCTTTGCAGAACAGATACTGATTCACAGACTTTGAAAAGCTTATGGTTTCCACATGAGACAGGTTGGGGGTGGGGGGGCTGGGCTAGGGGTTTGGGATGGAAATGCTATAAAATTGGGTTGTGATGATCATTGCACAACTATAAATGTAATAAAATTCATTGAGTAATCATAATATAAAAAAACAGGTATGCGTTTAGCAAGGACTTGGGCTAGGAGGACGGAATTGAATACCAAAAGACATGGAAGACCTTAGAGTGATGGTAATCTTCTGGATCTTCTTGTGGTGTTTACATTTGCCAAAACACATCTAATTGCACAGGATAAACTTTATAGTTATAGATTACATGGAATAACATGACTTAAAAAAAAACTTGGAATCTTAAAATTCCCAATTAGAGTTTGAGATGTCCTAGGTAAATTTATTTCTAACTTCCTATGTAAATTTCCCATTTCTATCATTGCAGAAATTGACAAGTAAGGACTTTAGTTATTAGATTTTTATAACATGTCTGAGATATATGGCAGATGTTATTACATCTATTTTATATGTGGAGAAATAGAGACTCAGTGGTATGCAATTACTTATCCATATTAATGGTGGAATGGTGACCAGAATCCAGGTTCCCAGACTTAAAGACCAGTGCTTCTTATACATATGGAATACCCATTCCTCAAACATTAACCCACCTTCTCTAGAACTTATAAATAGTGAATAATGGCTTTGCCAATTCTAGAAATAAAAACAAGGATAAATTGGTCTTATATCACTGACTATGCTTTTAGGGCACACAAAACTGAAATATTCACAGATTTCATAGCTCATTCCTTCTGGATGCAAGTATCTGGGAAAATTCTAGTTATACAGATTAAATATTTAAGGATGGAATGTAATTTTACGGTTATAAAATAAGGTGCATATCAATATCATTACATTTCCAAAAGGAATTCAAAATCCCCAAGCATTTTACCAAACCATTTTTTTAGTAAAAAAAAAAAAAAAGTGTTGGTCATTTGGGCTGTGGTATTATGAGGTCTGCAATGACCTTCTTTTTTCCCCCTCAAGAAAATTGTCATGGTGTATAACAAGATTAATAAATCTAAAGCTCTTAATTTTGGAAGCTTATCTCATTGTAATAGTGACAGCATTTAGAAATGGTCATTCCTAAACTATTATTTTAGTAGATGAAACTAACTCCTCACAATCCATCAGGAATTTTCTTAAACATGGTGTGAGTCAGAGATATAATTATTTTTTCCAAGTGAATACTCAGTTATGTACCCATCATTTTTAATAAGCCACCATCCCCCCTTCACATGCTTTAAAATGAAATATAGTTATATACTAAGTTCTCATATATATTTTTTTTTACCTGTCTCTGGACTCTCTATTCTATTCAACTGATCTAGTTATCCTTCCTTGAATTTACTGTTTTAATTGCTGCTGTTGTGCAGTAATTTAAGTATCAGCTAGAATAAGTCCCCGCTCATAAATATTTTATTTTCTAACAATTCCTTTGCAAATCTGGCATATTCATTCATCCATCATTAATTTTAGAATGTTTATCAATTCAATTATTTATACAGTATATTTCATTTAATTTTCTTATGGCATCAGCGAGAACCCCCAAAACAATATTGAACACTAGTACTGACAGAGATCATTCCAATCTTGTAACTCATGGGTGTAAGGATAAGTGTACGTTTACATGGATGTTTACTGTAATACTGCTATTATTTTTAAAAAATAGAAAAAAAAAAAAACTTGAGGAGTTCCCTTCATGGCTCAGTGGTTAACGAATCCGACTAAGAACCATGAGGTTGCGGGTTCGATCCCTGGCCTTGCTCAGTGGGTTAAGGATCCGGCGTTGCCGTGAGCTGTGGTGTAGGTTGCAGACGCGGCTCGGATCCCGCGTTGCTGTGGCTGTGGCGAAGGCCGGCGGCTACAGCTCCTGTTAGACCCCTAGC
>PVHT020000015.1:15251829-15265972 GCA_004024745.2 Catagonus wagneri | reverse complement strand
CACAAAGGCAAAAAGACAAAAAAAAAAAAAAAAACTTGAATATCCATCTAAAGAATGCTTGAATAAAGCAAGGCTATACCTAGCCCATGAACTATGATACAGCTATAAAAATGAGTTAGATATATATAATCAACATGAAATAATGTTCATGATACATTTGCGTGTTAATAATAGGGAGAGGTGAAGAGCAATATGGCAATATGTTCAGTATGCTCCCATTTTTATAAAAATGAGTGATGAGGAGATATATGCGTGTATGTATGTACATCTATAAATTTTAAATATATATATATATATATATATATATATAGAGAGAGAGAGAGAGAGAGAGAGAGAGAGAGAGAGAGAGTGTTAGCATAGAAGAAAGTGTGAAATGCTACAACAAACAAGTAACATTAGTTGCCTTAGATGGTTATAGGGAACGGAGGAACACAGAACTGACTTAATTTGTCAAAATGATCACAGTTTTTAAATATACACAGCTATATATATTCACTTATTTTGTCTTGTCTCCAGGCTTTATGAAAACCTCAGTAAATATCAAAAAGAAAGGAAAAAGGGGTGTCATTAGACCTAAATCACTTAAGCTCTTTGGGGCATAGGTTTCCCCACATATAAGAGAAATAAGTTGTGCTAGATGGGCTCTAAGGTCCCCATGATATTATAATTCCTTCTTCTTAGTCCCAGTTTGATCTTGAGAAAATCTCTTTCTGGTTTATTTGAGTCCCTTTAAACAAAGAATCATTAAAGAGTTCTTCAGAAGGATTACAGGAACTGTATCTGAAATGACAACTTTCAGAGAGCATTCTATTTACATCAATGATGTCAGCGTATGAGGTGCATAGGATACGTATTTAGCAGAGCAATCAGAGTGGTGTTATAAGAAGAACATGCATTAGAAATTACAAGTTGAAGATCTGAACCCCAATTGTCTGTGTGTTAGGTAAGTGACCCTCTGATAGCTATTTGTTTCCTCATTTAAAGTAATGATAATAGCCAATAGGTTGCCTCACTTTCTGTTGTTAATTGATGGAATTCAGTGGGATAAAGGGACTCCACACTCTTGTGCCAAGTGTCTTCAGTTAATAATAAGGTTGTTCTAGTTGTTGTTGTCATCATCATCTTCTTCTTCCTTTTTCTTCTTTCTTTTTCTTCCTCTTCTTCTTCTTCTTCATTGGGGTATAGTTGATTTACATCTAGTGTTCTTCTTAGCGCAACAAAGAAAATAATCTTTATCTCTCATTTTTAACATGTTTCTAAATGTGCTGACATTGTTGTATATTCTATTCCAATGTCTAAGCCCTATTCACAGTGTCAGGAGGAAGTGCTCAAAGTGTAGCCCCTCTCCTCACTTCCTTTCACTAACTAATAGAGCTCACATACAGGAGTTACAGTACCCCCCACCCTAAAGACAACTAGAATAGGCTATATTCATTCATATTTATGAACACACCCCAGTGCCATAATAGCCACCTCTGCCTTCCTATCCAGCCGTGATTACATGCAGGCATGGAAGGATAGTCCTCAAAGTCCTGCCATAACAGAATGGGTGGAAAAGCAACAAGTTTAAAGATTTCTTATATCTGAGGAGTTCCCATCATGGCACAGTGGAAGCAAACCCAACTAGGAACCATGGGGTTGCGGGTTCGATCCCTGGCCTTGCTCTGGTATTGCCGTGAGCTGCGGTGTAGGTCACACACGTGGCTCAGATCTAATGTTGCTGCCACTGTGGTGTGGGCCGGCAGCTGTAGCTCGGATTGGACTCCTAGCCTGGGAACCTCCATATGCTGAGTGTGTGGCCCTAAAAAGCCAAAAAAAAAAAGGGATTTCTTATATCTGAAAAGAGGCTTGGGAAAGGGATTGTCCAGCACACATACTTTTCACTGTTAAAACACAGCATAATAACTGTACATTTCTAACATTCAATATGTACCAGAATAAACTCTGGACAATTATTTCCTGCCCTTTTCATTGCTACAGGCACAGCAAAATCATGTCATGTTCAGTCTGGTAGGAGGAAATGCACAGACTGCAAAGCAAGTAAGACAGATTATTGACCCATTGGCTAAAAAGGAAACATTTTCCCAATACATCAATAGATTTTATCAAGGATTTACTTGAAGCCTTGTATGAAAAGCAGGGTTAACAATGCAATTGGGAGTTTCAGAGATTCCTTAAGTTTTGGTTTTAGTTTCTTATTCTGATCCATTTGTATAGTGTAGTGGCTAAGTGGAAGGGCCCAGGAGCCAAACTGAAAGTCACAAACTCCTGTGTGACTTTGATTAAGTCATTAAATTTGTCTGAGTCTCCAGTCACGTCTGTAAATGGGGAAAATAATACCTAAAGACAGTAATTGTAGAGATGGTAGTTCTAGAGACTGAATTAAACCATCTAAAGCACTTAAAATAGAGTCTGATATATAGCAAATAATAAATGTTACCTATCATTATGATTATTATTTATCAATTGTAAAATGTTATAGAATATTCAATGTTCTTATCCAGGCAGAGTTGGAAAAGCCATTTGCTTCACCATCATTGGTCCATTTCTAAGAAAGAGTGAGGATTAGCTTTGCCCAAGGAATAATTTGCTTTAGTATACAATGACAATGGTGATGTCTAGAGATTTGGAAACAAAAAAAAAGGAGAATTTAGCAGAAAGGCAAGAGGATGAGACAGTAGAATGAACATTGTAAGAGAAAGCTGATTATCTGAACTTTACTCCTAGTTGCTAACTCTTTCTCAACAATAAAACTGAAATAAAACCTTTTTAGTCGGTCTTTTAGTGGGCTTCTCTAACTAGTGCTGCTTCTTAGAGAAGTACCTGTGATCGAGGCTGGGTTTAGTCCAGGGCTAGTGGAGGAGAGGGTAGTGATTAGGAAAATGGACTCTGGAATCATACTGCCTTGAATGTAAGATGAGGCTTCATTAGCTAAGTAGCCTTGGACAAATTTCTACACCTCTCTAAGACATAAGTGTTTTCTCTATCACATGAAGATAACAGCACCCACCACACAGAATTGCACTACAACTTAGGTGAGGTAATGTAGAGACCAAGCTTAGCACAGCAAATGGCATAGAGTAGTGCTTAATAAATACTAACAAAGCTGAAGATGACATGAAGGGGCCCACACAGTTATGGATATTCTATATTTTTGCATAGTAAATATTACATTCCTTTTGATCTGTCAGAATATTAAGGGAACAAGGGAGGATGACAAGTCACATAGAGACTTAAGGTACTAGGTCAGGACATACTCTTGGTGTCTACTGTGGAGTTCCCCCAGGTATGGAGATGGAAGGGCTTCAAAATGTAAAAACACAAGACAACTGTAGGAGCTAGGATTTTATCTTTCCTGGGAACCAAGGGTCCATCAGATCCTACAGAAAGAACTTGCTCCACCTTTTATGTGTGTTTGGTTCCAAGAATGTGCACAATACCTTGCGGAAAACCTCCTGAGTTACCTCTGGCCATCACATATAAAACTGAACCATGTGCCAACCAGTGTGACTCAGAGGCTGGCAGAGGGTGCTCAGTCCTCTTTTAGAACCACAGGGCCCCAGGCTAGCAGCCAGAATATCACAGTTGGAAGGCTGTGTGTTTATTTCTCTGCTTCCTCCCCTAGAACCACACTCTGCCACTGTCTGACCTACACTATGTCCAGGGAAGCTGAAGGCTATTTATTGTATCTGCTGGTTTTGTCCTCTGAATTCTGTTTATATTTACATAGTGGGAGGGGAGATGCTAGCAGGGAAACCAGAAGGCAGGAGTTTAGAGGGGTCAGAGTTTTCATCCTGCCCACTCCCTCTCTGTCTGCCACAGTTCATATGTTCCTCGAAGGCCACAGCTGCTGACAGGCCTGCTCTGATCTTGCCAGGTTCCAGGGGCACAGCTCCTTCCTCTTGCCACTGGAGGCCCAAGAGTGGTCATTCATGGCTTCCTTCCTTTTGGGTTCTTTTAACCCTAACCACACCTCTGTAAATAGTTCCTTCATCCAAAGTCTTTTCCGTGAAACCTGTGAGTGTGGTTTATTTCCAGATAAACGCATTATTTCCAGTGTCCACACATCCTGCACTGAGGCCATCTCTCCCCTCTGTACTGACTCCAGTGGCTCTCACAATATAGACCATGATAACGGTTGTTTTTCTTTGTAATGACTACTTGTAATGATGCGCCTTTGTTCCTAACATTAAATAATATTTCTATGTCCCTCAAATACTTTCTTTCATGTGTTATTTAAATCTTCACTCTTCTTCCCACTTAGTCTCAAGAGTTGGGGTAGAGAGATGTTTTCCTTATTTTCAGTCCTTGGAGAAGCTGGGATTGCTTCTGACACCTGCTGATAGAAGTACATGAAAACCAGTAATACACAGGAATCATAGCTCTGAATTATTTAGCTGTGGCTCTGTTGATTCTTCTCAGTGAAACATCTAATACCAAGTACTCAAAGTAAAATCTCTCCCTTTTTCTCTCCCCAAGCCAGCTGTCGACTTAAGTTAAAAAATGCGCTTGACATCACGCTAAGTTACCTTGTACCACACAACATCAGGCTCCTGATCGGACTTTTTAAAGTCATCCATGTCTGGGCAGGAGATCTCCTTTCTTTTGGTGACTTCGGATTTTTCCAAATAGCGGATCCTGCTATTGTAGCACAGGCCTGATTCATTCTCTGCAACAGTCAAGGACATCGACACCTTCATGCAATATGTCGAGTTTCTGTAGGGATAAAGAAATAGCAAAATGGCTTTATTAGGTGTTTACAACTATGTTTGTACTCTACATATTTCAAGAGTATTGACTTTTCTATTTAGGATATTGCCTGGAAATCAGAAACAACATGGAGACACCATAGGAAAGTTTTCTACTTCAACTGACAGGATGATATGAAACAAAATGCTAATGTGGACATCTCCAGGCATGAGATAGCAACATAGCTACATAGCACAGCTGTATCCATCTCCTGAAGTGTAAAATAATTAGACTTCTTTCCCAGTGGTAAACTTTGCTATATTCACAATCTGATAGTGAAAATGTGTGAGAAAGTCTATAACTAGGACTACAGCCATTTTTAGTTTGCTTCCACGGTCAGTACTTTAACGGGTATTCCAAGGGTTGTTAATTTTGCCACTGATTTCTAAGACAACATTTTCTTTTAAGGGGGACCTAGCAAAAAACTGATCAATGTACAGAAGGTATCTAACTCACATAGCTTTTTAAAGTGCATACTGAGATATGTCACAAGTCAAATTCTGGGTTCTTATAGGGTGTGGTCAGTCTAGATTAATTTTATGCACCAAAACTAGTATTATAAAAGGATTTCCACATTAAGTTTTACCATAAGGCCACTTTAAAAACTGGACATTAATTGACTCACCGACAATACAAGGGTCTTTATGGAATTCAGTTCTGCCTTCATTTCCCTATGTATACCCTCTGACTTTTTCCTACTGTCCCCTACCTGACTCAGAAAATATCAACCACACAAAAGAAACCTGGAAAGTATGAGGAAGAGACCAGAGGCAGCATGGTAACACTTAGAAGAAGGTCAAGTGTAAATCTCTTGGGAGACATTTCACAATCATATCTGTTCTAAATATGAAAAGATACCTGCTGTTAAAAAACCACAAAGTACAAAGGACACTACAAAACTGACTATTTTTACAACTAGGTAACAACAATCCTGATAAATGTGATTACCATGTCAACCAAAGTTAAGATGGCCTCCAGTGATTGTCACTATTGGTACTACTTAGTGCTCATTGAAATTTCATGATACAACAAACACCATATAAAATACAGGAGTGCATATGGCTGCTGTCCTTTCAGTTTATGGACTAAGTTAACTACAATGACTATTACTCAGATTCCTAGTGAAGTTAATTACTAGCCAGTACTCCTGACTATGCCCTGAAGATCTATCTATCTGAAGATGCTATCAAAGCACTCCCCTATTCTTATGCTCAGATATAACCCTGTTATACAATGTGGATTGTGAGCTTTTGCTTTTTTCTCTTACTCAATGTAGGGTCTTAGAACCCAAAGGGTATAAGATATACCCACTGGGGATCAAATGTAAGAACACAATTATTTTATGAGATGTTTGACAGAACCTTTAAAAAACCATGAAGCTTTATCTTTTGGTGGCTTTTAAGTCACTAGAATTGTTTTTAAGTCTCAGTCAATAAAGTAAAATTTGGTTCAATCAATTTGGTTCTTCTTAACTCCATTTTCAATACTTCAGTGCTAACTATTTCCATGTCTCCTTGCTTTTTTTTTTTTTTTTTAACACCCCACGTGATGTGGTCCAGCATAACATTCTGTCATTCACTCTTTAGGGTGTAGTCACAATGTCACAATGGCATTTCTTCTGTTTCTTCTCTTTCTAAGCCTATTGAGCCATGGATGTTTATACTTGATCTTCTTTTTGATTTTCTATCGTTTTTTGTTAGGTGTCAGCAAAGGATTTGCTGCTCTTATTCATCACTCTATTCTTGAGATCTAAATTAATAGATAGTAAGTGCTCAGTAAATGTTAAGTTGTTTAAACATATGGGCATCAAAAGGTATACATTCAAGAGACATATCCTCTCTGCTCTATTTTGCATAAATCCCATATGGTACTAACACCCCGTCCCCATTCTACAGATTCATGTATATGGTTGGTCAAAATCACATCCCGTTTAAATATGACTCCGGATAATTTTGAAGGCATTCTTGTATCACCGGGGTAAGGACTAGCCAAGCTTTGTACATCAGCATAGAAGGAAAGAAAAAATATCATGACTATATTTGGGTAGGTATAGGGGATGGAAGGAAGATAAATGGTCACAGTTTTTTAAAAAGTATTAAACACAGAAGAAAGAGAATCACCTCTGCTGAGTATGTAAAGTATTATGAACAGTTTTAATGTCATAGACTTTGATCATATCTACTCTATGGTATTCATCCATACAGGTGAAAGAGACTTATTTTTTAAATATCTTCCCATTATTATGTTACAAACCAGAGAAAGACAGCTGTTAACCAGCAGTATCAACAACAGTAGACAGAATGTCCAATTCTCTTAAATGAGCTTACTATTCCAAATATATTTAGCCCTGAAGAGAAAATAGGGAAGACTAAATAAGGGACCAATATAATACAGTGGTTTCATTACAAGCATCAGCTTTTAACTAAGATCTACTAGGTTCAGCTAGCTCTGTGTCCTTGGGCAAGTTAGGTAACATCTCTCAGTCTCAGATTCCTCAGCTGAAAAATGAGGAAAAGAAATTCTTTATGGTGAGTTCATTAGGGTTGCAGGAAGGAGTTCCTTTTATCACACAAACTTAAGCAAAAATAAGTTACTCTTTTCAATTGAAATGATTACAATACCTGACATTTCCAAGCTGTAGTAACTATTAAGCAAAATAAGGTATATAAAACATATAACAGCATCTGGTACATAGTATATATTTAATAAACTGTCATTAGAATTGCTATTACTGATAGTATTAGTTGATACATATACTGTTAATGAATAATAATTATAATTTAAATGTACTATAGTAATTACAAACAAACATCAACAATACACTGGAAGCAATGGGTTAAGATATACCACTGGGTTGGGGCGCTATATGAGAGGAAAGAGTCTAGAAGAGGTCAGTTAGGCAACAAGTCTAGTACCAGTGAGTCATAAAGGCCTGAAGGGATCAAAAAGATAAACTGACCTAGGCACAAAAAAGAAGCTAATCAAGAGAAAGCAACTAAAGCAAAAAGGAACTGTCAAGTACTGTGAATACCAGCTACTAGGCAATGACCAGAACTTTGGGGGTCAAACTGTTATTAAAGTTTCCACTATGGGAGATCCCGTTGTGGTGTAGCAGAAATGAACCCAACTAGTACCCATGAGAATGCAGGTCTGATTCCTGGCCTTGCTCAGTGGGTTAAGGATCTGGTGTTGCCATGAGATATGGTGTAGGTTGCAGACACAGCTCAGATGTGGCATTGCTATGGCTGTGGTGTAGTCTGGCAGCTGTAGCTCCCATTTGACCCCTAGCCTGGGAACTTCCATATGCCATGGGTATTGCCCTAGAGAGCAAAAAAAAAAAAGGGGGGGGTCCCCACTAAGCCTTCTACAAGTTTCTTAGACAAGCACTTTCTATAATAAAGCGCAGACCTCTAGGCAAGATTTCCTGTACACTCTGCAAGCCCTCCAAAGGGTACCCTATGTAAGTCATGTCAATAGCATCTTCATTAACTTGGGATCAGGATGAGGGCAGAGAACCCACTCTCAGGATGGCTAATGGGTTAAAGGAGGAAATATCCTCTAATCCTTAATCACAAACAACCTTGGCCAGGGCTCTGTATGGATTCACTCTTGCCCTGGTCTCTAGAATGTAAAATGCTACTTATAAACTGCTTGTTAGCTCACAAACCTGCCCCAGGTATAGAGTCCTTGATGATGACCAAGGTCTCTGGAACTTAAGACAAGGTCTAACATGAATACTGTTGTCTCCTACACTGACCTGAGGGAGGTGTGATCAAGGATGCCTGTCAGTCTGAGATTCAGGTTGATTTTTATTAGTTCTGTAATCCAGCCCTGGCACAGTTCCCGCTAACAATCTTGCATTATTTAGATTTTATTTTGAAAAATGCCACAGGCCAGTTCTATTTAAAATGTTTCCTGCAACTGGGACCTAAAAATGTTACTTTTCTTTCATTAGGTACAATTAGAGCTATGCAAGTTTGAGGAGGCAGACTGACGAGCGTGCAAGAACAGAAATTGTACTTTTTTTTTCCTGTCCTCCCTTTACATCCTAAGGAAGACATGAAGCGCATTCAGGCTCAAAATATGAGCAAAGGGTCTTTTCGGGGATTCTGCAGCATTGCCTTACAATTGTACACATTTTTAATCTTTCAAGTATTTCCATATCTCCTATCTTGCTTAATTCTCCCAATAATCCAGGAAAAGGTGCAGGGTAAGTATCAGCTACACTTTGTATAGGAGTAAAGTGTAGACACATAGAAGACAAATATCTTAGTCCAGTTCACATAGATGCTTAGCAGATTAGAACCAAGGTTTTGGCTGTTAGCCCCTGGCCATTCTCAGAACTTGATGCCATCAGCCAAACTAACTCATTGTTTTCCACACCAATTTGGGGATGCTTACTAAAAGAAATACAGATATTTAAGATAACACTTAAGGAACACTACGGTTAAAATGCACAGCATAGAATTTTCAAGTTTATAAATAAACCCCTCTTTCTATTTCAAAGATTTAATGTTAGTTACTTTAGCTCACAATTTACACTTTTTAACAGAAATATTTTTAAGGAAAAATGTTGACCATCTTGGGTTTCCTGGGGGGAAAAATAAGACCAAGAATTTAAAGCATACATGGAAAATACAGATTTCCCTTTCCAACTCCCATTTATAAAATATGCTAATACTGTAAAATCGAAAAAGTTATTTGAAAAATTGAGTTTATATGAATTTGTTGTATCACCAGGCCTAACCTACTGAAAAGAAACTAAAAGAGCTAGGGAACTCTTCCACATCTAAATGCAGAAGCCCTGATAAAACGCCTTAGGATATAATTGAAACTTTCTGTATGTGTATATAAAATAATCCACTCACACATGACTGAGAAAAATGGCTCTTTCCAGTGGCAAGTTCAAATCACCATTCTTAAGGAAAGCAATCACATTCTGCTACCTAAGGGTATACAGGTAGCTAGTTCAAAATCTGTTGCCAACGACCGATTGAAGTATGGGAAAAGGTAGGAAAATAATCAAGGGAAATTCAAAAGATTCCCTGTCACCATCATAACCCTCAACGTGTTATGTGTGAACCTGCTTTATTGTTTGGTTGAAGACAATCTTAGAGCCAATCTGCTATGTATCATACAATAACCCAAAAGCACTGCAGAAATCTGTGGAGACCAATCCCCTACCATCTGGAAACCCCCATTGTAATAACCAACAATTGTGAAGATTACACAGCTTCCTCATTTTCACTTTATTAGCCATCCTGTAACTTCATGCCCCTGAGTTTCACATCAGTCTTTCCATTTGAAAGTTCTTATATACACAATTAGTTCTTACTAAATACTAAAAATAAACAAAGAAACAAAAACAAACAGAAAAGCAAAGTCTCCTCCAGAAAACCTGCTGTAACCAACTTCACTGACTCTCTAACTACAGCTAAACAGTGTGGGGCTTAGGGGCACAAAACCTTTGTACAATAAAAAATACACAAATAACATATAGTCAGACTTCCACATATATGTGGTTCCTCCATCTGTGATTTTTCATCTATGATTCAATCAACCGTGGATCATGTAGCACTGTGGTAATTCTTTTTGAAAAAATTGGCATATAAATGGACCCACACAATTCAAACTTGTGTTGCTCAAGGGTCAACTGTATTTCTTACTTCTTCACTACTTCTTATTTAGATTACCCTAATATTTTTGTACCTGTCAGTAAGCAGTTTTATAACTATTGTCATAATAGTCATAGAAGTTTTGCTTTATCATCCAAGTTACATTGCAAACACATCAAAAGGACTGAGTTTCCTTTATATGTGGTTATCTTCCTCCCCACGGAGTAGATGCCAGAGACTTCTCTCTGTCTTTGTGTTGACAATTACGTAAGTTAGCTGTCTTGGCAACTATGTCTCCATGATTTATTCTCTGATCCCTGCCCCTACCTACTCACCATTACTGTCACTGTACGAGTTTGCTTTTTTTGTTTTGGGTCTGTCGTTTTTTTTTGTAACAGACCCACACCACAGCAGAGACCTGATCCACAGCTGTGACAACACTGGATCCTTTAACCTGCTGAACCACCAGGGAAATCCTGTCAGAGATCTTAAAAGACTTACTAACATTCAAAATTTCTGCATGCTGCTCTAACTTCATTCTATGAGCCACTAAAATTAGGTTTCTGCCCTATAATTCTACTGAATTTCTAGCACTAGACTCAAGGATATCTTACTAGCCAAATCTAGTACTGACCTCTTGCTCATCCTCATCCTACCTTCCATATGTGCATTATTTGAAACTCATAACTCTCCTTCAACTTTCTACAGCTCTCCTTACTTCTAAGACTTCTCTAACTCAGGACTGTCTGCTTCTCCAACCACTCCTTACAGCTATTGCTGGCTTTTCTTCGCTGGCCTATCTCCAAAATGTTAGTCATCTTCCCCAAGGCCTCAGGATTCCTTCCTCTGTTTTGTCTACTTGCTTATCTGTGTTTTTTTTTTTTTTTCTCATTCCAACTTTCATCTCCCTCATTTTGTTCAAGCACTAGTTTCCAGCCACAAACTAAGTGCTGAAGACATCCGAGTCTATAATATTTGTCTCTAGTTTTGTCTTCTCTCCCAAGTTCCAGCCTAGTTAATTCATCTAACTACAGTTCCATATTAGAGTCACGAAGGCACTTCTCAGTCCCAAGCTGAATTCAGTACTTGTTTTCTACAGTCTATTATTCCTCTTGTATTATCTATCATGGTTGGAGGCATCACAAACCACATTAGATAGTTTCTCAAGTCAGGTGCCTCAAAATCATCCTCCACCCCACTTCTCCATACTTATTTCCCTTTTACAATTGGTTAACAAGTTATGTTAACTCTACTTCAAAATCCTCTCCTTATCTGATATTTCATGTAGGTCCTACCACAGTTCAAGCCGTAATCGTGTTTTTCCGACACTACTGAAGTAAGATATCAACAAGTTTCCCTGTTTCTTCATTTTCTCCCTCCTTCAATCCTTTGTCCAAAAGAAATGATTGTAAAAGTGTTTACAAGCAGAACTGGAAGTATGGCAGTATACAGAGACAAGTGATCACAAGCTGAAGTTCATGTTTAAAGTGAAAGAATTTTTTTTTAAAGCTAGGGTAAAAGATGTTCTGAGGCTAGATGAAGAAAAGGCAAAGGAGTAAGGGGATAAGCTACAAAACTGTCAGTTAGACTGGACAGTGGAAGAAAGGAAGAGGTCAGTGGAGGTAAGCCAGAGATCTGTCCTAGGTACTTTACTCTTCTTGTTCTATATCCACTCCCTGGATTATTTTAACCACTGTTTCAAGTCTAACTTCCATCTCTTAATACTATATCTCCTGCCCTGATGTCTCTCCTAAGTTCTAGACTCATACATCTAACTGCCTATGGCATTATCTCTATTGGATGCCCCAAAGGTATCTCAATATCAATATATCTAAAGGTGAACCCACCCATTTCTCCTTCATTCTCCATATAAGTTCACAGCATCACTATCTACTTAGTTCCCTACAGCAGAAACCTGGGAATCACTCTGCTCATTCTCTCATCCCTGTCCCTCTCTGACATTTCTATGAATTCTACCTAATAAAAAGTTCTATATGTGCATCATTAAAATAAAAAAAAAAGATCTGTACACATGCCAAGGTATCCCAAATTCCACTGCTCTAGTTTACATTTTGAGTTACTGTAGTAGCCCCCTAATGGGTCTCCCTGACGCTGGTATCTCCCCCTTTCCCCCACCATTCCAATTTCTACATTACTCTGCAGAAGTCACTTGAGAACAAGCCAAAACATGAACTCTTCCCACTGAGGGCTGATAATTAAAATATACAAATTGAAAGAGAAAAAAATGACACAGGGTAATATTTTAAAAGAGAGCAAAAACAGTGGGATTTATACCTATGGTATTTAATCACCTCTTAGGTAATACTTTAATGCCTAGTGTACTATTTTTTCTCTGTCACTATCTGACATAAGACACTTAAAGAATAAATGCTGACTTTTTCAATGTAGTTCATAGAACAGAATATTCATATAGCAAATAATGAATGTCTGATTTTTTCAGATGGAAAACTAAATCAAAACCCAAAAGTGAGTGTGTCTCTGCATGGCTAGTCCCTTGGGTACATAAATGATGGGAGAGAAGAGAACGGAGAGAATTCAATTAGAAAGGTAGCCTTGGGGTGTTCCCGCTGTGGCTCAGAGGTAGCCAAGCCAACTAGTATCCATGAGGATGCGTGTTTGAAAGATCAGGCATTCCTGTGAGCTGTGGGTTGCAGATATGGCTTGGATCCCTCTTTGTTGTGCTGTGGCATGGGCCTGTGGCTACAGCTCTGAATCGACTCCTAGCTTAGGGATTTTCCTATGCCACTGGTGCAGCCCTAAAAAGACAAAAAGAAAAGAAAAGAAATGAAATGAAAAGGAAAGAATAGAAAGGAAAAGAAACAAAACAAAATGAAAAGAAAAGAAAAGAAAAAACGTAGCCTGGGAGGAGACCTAATGTCAGGACAAGGAATTTGTCACATGAAGTATCAAATTTTTTTTTAAGTTTGAGAGAAACATGATCATAGGAAGGATTAGGAAGAGACTAGAAATTAGAAATTAAAGTCAGAAAGATTATTTAAAAAGCCACAGAGGCATTCTCTAAATGGAAATGGATGTCAAAAAAATTTATGAAGTATTATCAACAAGACCTGGTGACTGACTTGATTGTTACTAAAGGGAGGTAGTATTGGAGATTTTGAGATTTCTATACTGAACAATAAAGGAAGATAGGAGAATCATTTCTTGGGGACGAAGTTGACTTACATTATGAACATCTGGATTTAGGATATCTTTGAGACATATAGGATATATGAATCTAGATAAGGAGTTGGCAAACTACAGGCCAAATACTGCCAGCTGCCCATTTTTGTAAATCAAGTTTTGTTGGAACATAGCTACTTCCTCAAGTTACGCTTATGACTGCTTTTGTGCTACAAGTAATTAGGACATAGGTCCTCTGCCTATGAAATCTCAAATAATTAAGATAGGCCCCTTTAAAGAAAAAGTTTGCTGATCAAGTATCAGAATTTGGCACTGTCTAGAATAAGAGCTATGGAATCTTCCTGAGGTGGGGGTGTGCCAGAGGCTAGTGTGGGGGTGGGGCTGTTTGCTGTTCTAGAACATTCCATCTCTAGGATGGGAGAGCCACTGGCATGGGATAAACAGAGGTAGCAGGGGAGAGTGGGATTTTTTGTACGTGATTACAGCATTTCCTATGGTTCTAAACCTTTTCTGACCACTCCTGCTTCTTCCCACCTTCAAAGACTATCGACAGTGTAGGGAGTTCCCTTACATCCCGGGAGAGAAGGCGATCTTCTTTGCGCATCCCTCCCACCCCC
>PVHT020000015.1:15218675-15250829 GCA_004024745.2 Catagonus wagneri | reverse complement strand
CTGGCACCAGAAGAGCAGTTGCAAACCACAGACTGTCAAAGAAAATGTCGGAACTGGCTGGGAGGTACATCAGGGAGTGACGGGTGGTGGGGATTCCTGCATCCTCAGAGTCTCCGGGAATCAACTGTACAGAAAGTTCATTCATCTTCTGAGTGAGTTATTTCATGAGGAAGTCAAAACAGGCCTGGGGTTAACCCCAAGCTTACAACATGGAAGAATTTGCCCCCCTAACGGGATCCTCAGGGCTGCGTCCACAGGAAGCCTGCACCAGCTGCACGTGAGGACTGCTATCGTTCAGCCCCATGACGGGAGGCTCCTTCCCAGTCTCCAGTGGGCAGAACGAGGACAGTCAGTTCTGAACAGGGAACTCATGCCACTGCCAAGGAGGTGAGTCACCCACTGATAGTGCCTGGACGGTCTGCGGGTCTAGACCACTGACCGGAGTACGGTGCCATCCCGAAAGCTTCCCTCCCCCAGCCTATCACCAGGATAACCGTGGGCAGGGAATCTGGCTACAAAGCTCCTAGTGAATTCAGAAACGTGGAATAGCACATAACCCAGTGGCAGACAGGTTTCTAGGCGGAGGGGGTAAAAGGGGGAGGAGGGTCTGCCCCTCTCTCTGATGACTGTAAGCTGTGCTGAGAGGGGCTAAATGTTTGGTTTAGCCCACAGGAGGAAGGATGAGCCAGACTGAGACAAATGGAGGAGCCCTGGACATCGACTGGGGACAGACCTAGATATTGAAGCCGTCACAGTCCTGGTACCTCTCTGCAGCGGCTGGATGTGACTTTGGGCTGTCTCCTCTTGGGGCAGGTGTGAACAACTATCAAGACTGAGGCAAGTCCTCTAGCCTTCACTTGTCAGAAATGTCCTTAGGCTTGTTTATATCCTTCTGGGGCAGGGTTTCATAGTCTCAGCACTCACAACCTGAAGTTGGATAATTTTTTGTTGCAGGAGGCTGTCCCATGTAATGTAGGATGTTTGGCAGAATCCTTGGCCTATACAAACTAAATGCCAGTACCACACTGTACCTCCCCAGAAAATTGCGACAACCAAAAATATCTCCACACATTGCCACATGTCCACTAGAGGGCATATTTGCCCCTGATTGGGAACGACTGAGACAGTGAGGTATTTAGGCAAAGTCAGAAAAGGAGGGAAGATAATTGCAAGGACAGTGTGTTCAGCAGTGCCCATGGCTGCAGGAGGCGAGTGTTAGGACAGAAGGTGAAAAGTGTTCATTGGGTCTGGTGGCCATGTATATACTCCACCCACTGAACCTTAACTAGCTGTCTTTCCAAGGTGGATAACTCTTCAGAGTGGTGAGAAAGGGGGGATAACTCCATGTGAGTTCATGCCCATGCTTGAGAAAACAAGTTGGAGTACATGTTCTAATTGATAATGCTGAGACCCTCAGCATCTCCTTTGAGCCATAGAAAGGAATTTGTCCCCTTTAAATATACATTTTCTCTATGGAAACATCACCTGCTAAAAATATGCATTGTTATCTGACTGCATGTAAAGGTGCTTATTAGATGTGTCCTTTAGCTCATTGGCTAAGAATTAGTCAAGGTCTTAAAGTCTCACATTCCAAAAACATATCCGAAACCTCCACACAATGAGGGTTAGTTGTTATTATGCTCATATTCGGGAGAACAAAAGACCTTGGTAAATGCAGGTTCCAGCCACGCCACACTGACCTCCCTGTTTTTTCTCTACACAGAGCCCATGTGTTATTGTCTCCTTGTTCTTGAACACTGTTTCATCTGCCTGGGAGTTCCTGTACTATTGCCACTTGTTTAGATCCTCAAGAACCGTCTCAAACAGCGCACTTCTAAAAGTCAAAAGCTGGCTTCTGTTTTTTTTTTTTTTTATTATTATCTACTACTACTTTATCTCTCTCTTATAGCATTTTTCTCTTTCTCCCATGGTTGATGGAATAAAAGACATTAAGTCAGTGATGGCAGTTGTCCCCTTCTCCCTGTTCTCCAAAGATAATCCTCTTGTCGGCTGCAAGGTTCTCTCTAAATCCAGCAACTTATGTGGAGATTCTTGGTATGCCTGATCAGTCCCTGAGCTTTTACTGTGCAGAATAGGAATAACAGGCAGAAAGAGTTGAAAAATAGCAAAGAGTAATGGTATTTTAATCACATTATATTAGAAAGGGGAACAACTGTTTCTTGCAAGGACAAAAAAAGTGATAGAAGCTGAAAAAGAACAAAAAGGGGAAAAACTTTCAGAGGATGCATCCCAGGGGGAGTTTTGTAGTGGGGAATGAGGACAAGGAGTGATGAGAGGTGTTTCTGGGCAGTTGCCTTATGGAATAAATATTGACCATGAAACTAATGGGAAAAGATGATTTCAGATGTGGGGGCAGGGATTACAAATTGGTCCCCCCTTGATGTTTTTCGAAGGACTACAGCAAATACTTAAATATTCAACTTTTAAAATTATGTTTATTTGCCAGACTATTTCCTAGGATATAATTCTACGCTTAGCCACATTGGCTCCTCTCTTTTAATTGACTTATATTTGTTTGACTGTAATTTGTATATATATATATATATATATATATATATATATATATATGTAATTGTATGTTCTAATTCCCCTTTAAATTTGTTAGAAAGCAGGAGCCCTGTTACTTGATTTTGCCTTTTTTGGTATCTTTTATGTAATAGGTGCTCAGTAAGTACTTGTTTAGTGAAAAGCAGATACCTGAGACATGAAATGGTATCAGCTGAAAAATATCCCTTTTATTAAACCTGAACTAAAATATAACTGTAGTTAGGGGAAAAAATGCACTCTCAATTTTCTATTATGAAATATGCCAACTTTAGGGTGAACAGCGGGAAGCAGTTACACGCAATGAGTTCATGAAAAACATAGTCATGCAGCTGTACATCTGATGATATTCTTTTCAGCACTCTGTCATAGACCGATGTATACACTTCTCTAATAGATTCATTGCACATCTTATACTTTGGAGATTTGGGAGTGAGAGTAAACGGACAAAAAGAGTCAGTTAAGGATATAAGTACAACAAGTTTTCTCCATCCTTTTTCTTTGGTAGAAAACAACATTTAAGCACCTCTGTATCATGTGTGGAAACAGATAAATGATGGCAAAGGATTTCAGACTTTGTCAGACAAGTAGTCTGGTTTTATATCTGGAAACTCCTGCTTTAACTTGATCCTCACTTATCATGAATTTAAAATCTCCATTTCCCTGTCCTCTACTCTCCACCTTTAATCAATAAAATTCCATCCTCTTCTCCAGACAATACTGTCACTGTGGAAAATGAAAACAGATGGAATTACAGAACTTCATACAAACAGGAATTAACTCTATCCCATTTGCTGTGATATACAGATATAAGCAACTATGAAGAATAGTAAAAATAGATAATAAATGAAAAGGTGGTAAAGAAAACATGTGCATTAGCTAAGTAGACATGGGTCCAAGTCTTAATGCCATTGCTTACTAGCTGTGTATCACAGGACAAGTTTTTTAAACTCTATGAGTATCAGTTTTATTATCTTCAATAACATGACCTACATCATAGGGTTATTGAAGATTACCACAGTGTTTGCCATAGAATAAGGGCTAAAAAATCATAGCTAGTAGCAATAATGGTAGTGGTAGTAAAAGAAGATAGGAAATAATGTGTTGATTGTTTACTCTATGTCAGCATCGGTGCTAGGTGCTTGCCAGCATTCCCTGAGGAAGACACTATTATCCTTGCTCCTCCCTAGGTCTTCTCTTTCTCGGTTAATAGCACCATGATGCACTCAACTACTTAAGTGAAAAACACAGGAGTCATACTTTAGTCAACCATTCCTCTCATTTCTCACATCCAGTGTACCAGTACATCCTGGTGCTCATCTTTCAATACATGTCTAGAAAGCATTCACTTCTCCCCATCTCCAAACTGTCACCCCAATCCAAACTGACCATCACATAACTTCTCAACTAATACAGTTCTTTCCCAGCTTGGTCTCGTTGTGTGTCTCCCTACAATCCCTTTTCACCAGAGCAGCCAGAGTGATCTTTCTAAAATGGAAATCTGATCATATTACGTCCCAGCTTAAAACAGACAAAATACAACATTCTCCCTTTGCCTCTTATTACTAATAAATATCAATTTCTTATACTGGCCTACAATATGCAACGGGATCTGGCCTCTGCCTGCCTCGCCAGCCTCATCATTTTCTCCCAGCTCACTGTGCTCCATCCAGACCGGCCTTCTTAGCTTCCTTGAATATAAACGCCTGTTTCTGTTTCATGACCTGTGCACTTCCCATGCACTCTGGCTGGAATGCCATTCCTGTAGATCTTCACAAGGCTGGTTCCTTCCTGTCATGCATGTCTCAGCCTATAAGTCCCTTTCTTTGGGGGGCCTTCTTGAGCACTCAACCAAAAATGGCCTCCCAGTTATGCTTGCAGCACAACTCTTTTTTTCTTTTTAATTCTCACCATACACATTATCCAATATAATCTTATGAATTTGTTATTTGTATATTTCCCCCATTCTAGAAGATAAATTCCAGGAGAGTAGGACCTTTAATCTGTTTTGTTCAGTGCTATATACCAAATACTGAAAGCAAGTGTTCAATATATCTTACATTGAATGAAAACATTCATCTTCGTTTCTCAGGTAAGGAAAGCAAGGCAAAGGTTGCACAGTTATAATATACCATCACTCCTTAGGTTAATGTAAGAATCAGAACCTAATAGTTCAGAGTATGCAAACTGTGAATGCACTGGTTGAATCTGAGTAGGGACTTTTTTTGGGAGAAGCACCCAGAAAATTTAAGAAGTTGATAAATTTCACGTAAATATTTATAAAGTTTTCCTTTAAAAATCAGAAGATCTGGAAATACTTGGGCCCATATTCCTATGCGGTAGCAATAATTTGAATCTGTCAGGTAGCTACCTGATTTTAACTAAAACATAGCTCATTCATTAATTCAATGATTATTTACTGAGAATCTATTATGTGTAACACACTCTAGGCCCTTGACACATATCGGTGAACAGCAACAATCAGTGAACAACAACAACAAAAAAAGCTAAGATCTTTGTCCTTAAAGATATTACATTCTAACTTGGGGAGATAGACAAAAAAAAAAAAAAAAAAAAAAAAAAAAAAAAAAAAAAAAAAAAAAAAAAAAAAAAAAAAAAAAAAAAAAAAAAAAAAAAAAAAAAAAAAAAAGCAATACATACATACATACATGTGATAATTGTCATGGAAACAGAAAAATTAGATCAAATCATCAGTGCAGAAGATGGAGACTAAATGAAAGAGACTTAAGATTATAAGTAAGGTAGTTAAGAAGACTCACTGATGAGTTTAAAATAGAAGAAATTATTCTATAGTTAGTCATGTGACTATAGGGGAGGAAACATTCCAGACAGAGGAAACAACCAGCGTGAGACCCTAGGGCTGGAGTTTACCCACCATGTTTAAGAAACAGCAAGAAGGCCAGAGTGACTGGAGTAGAGTGAACCAAGGATAAAAAATGGGAAAGTAGTAGCTAAAGTGGTACCAAGGACTAGATCACATATGGCATTGTGAGCCCTAGTAAGGACTTAGCTTTTATTCTAAATGAAATGGAAAGCCCTCAGAAGGTTCTGAGCAGAAGAAAGACAGATGTGACTTATATTTTTAAAAGACAACTCTGACTAAAGTGTTAAGAATAGATCGAATGGAGAGGTGCGAAAGCAGACAAACCAATTAGGTTGTGACAGAGATAAGAAGTCTTGACTTGGACAAGCAGTAGTATGTAAGGCACAGATTGTGCAATCCCCAAAGTTCAAGGGGGTTAAGACCCTGTGGAATAACCACTTGACCAATGGGAGATAGGAGCTGAGGATAAATTATTCTCCATTTCGCCTCCTAGGTCACAGATGTCAAAATATCCTTCCTTCTCCTGTGCCTCATTTTCCTTTTTCTTTAGTCCTGTTCCCTGGGATTACACCCCCTAATACACATTAGATTTTTGCCTAGGGGTTTATTTTCCAGGAACCCGTGACAAGATAGGAGGAAGGTAGGGGAGTTTAGTTTTGGACATACTGATTTTGACACAAGTGGAGAGGCTGAAAGGTCCATTGGATAAAAAGTCTACAGGGACACCTGGGCGGGAAGGTATACATGGCAGAGGTACCAGTGTACAGATGGTATACAAAGCTATAGGACTGTATAAACATTTCATGGAGGGAGGGCATGTGGATAGGTATGAAAATTAACTGAGGACCAAACCCTAGAACCTTTAATATTAAAAGGTTGTGCAGAATACGAGGAGTCCACAAAAGAACTTCAGAAATGTAACTGATAAAATGGAAGGAAAACCAGGAGGATGTGATACTCTGGAGCTCAGGTAAAGAAAATATAACCAAAAGAAGGGGTGACTGTGCCAAATGTGCTGATTATGTAAAAGAAGGAACAACTGATCTGACCATTGGATTTAGTTTTGGTGAAGGTAAAAATCTGACTGAAGTGGGTTTAAAAGAGAATTAGTGAAAAGGACTATGAATGTAGACAACAGTTTCTTTGAAGTAGTTTGCTGCTAATGGAAGCAAGGAAATAGGGGCAGTAAGTGTCAGGGGAAGTGAAGTTAAAAGGCATAGATATTGACCTGTGTATATGCTGATGGAAATGATTAAGTAGAAATAGAAAATTCCATGAAAAGGGTGAGAGATGGGAGAATTGCTTTGGTGATATCCTTGACTAGGCAAACAGGGATAGGATCTAATACACAAGTGAAGTGATTGGCTTTACATAGGAGCAAGGCCAGTCCATTAACGGTAACAAACTTGAAGGCAGAGTGTGTAGGTATAGATGTCAATAGGAGGGTAAATGCAGAGGAAAGTCTTTCCAAATTGCCTCAGTTTTTTTTTTTTTTTCAGTAAAATGGGAAACAAGGGGACAAGATGTTGGAGGCTTGAAGAGACCAGTTGTGAAATAGTCATCTAGGAGGACAGGAGGCTGAATGGTCCAAGAATACATAATAAGACTACTTGAATGGAGCATGATGGAGGATAATGTGAGAAAAAGAATATCTACCTATCTATCTGTACACACACACACACACACACACACACACACAACGAATGTGTGTGTGTGTGTGTGTGTGTGTGTGTGTGTGTGTGTGTGTGTGTGTGAGAGACTGGGTCACTTTGCTGTACAGTAGAAAATTGACAGAACACTGTAAACCAACTATAATGGAAAAAATAAAAATCACTTTTAAAAAAGACTACTTGGCAGCATTAAGGGTCCACTTGAAGCTCATGATGATGAATTTAAAGTGAGATCAGTCAACATTATTATGTGTTTTCCTTCAGTCAAGTTTAGTTGCAAGGATACAGGTACAAGCATAGATGGAGAGTTGAGTTTACACAGTGTTGTGGTTTTCAACACAACATTATCTCAAGCAAACGAGATGAAGGGAGAAAGGGTCTAGGGAATCAAGAGCATATATATGATTACATTGATTGATCATGGAATTTAAACTCTGCTAGGTGAGAAGAGAACAGTGGATAGTGAAAACACTGTGAGATCAATGAGCTGCAGTTCGGGGTGAAGTTAATATATTATTGGAATTGTGATACAGAAAGATTGAGCTAGACATGGAGGCAACACTATAATACATAAAAATGAGATAACAGAGGAGATCACTACAGCCTCCAACACTCCAACATGTTTCAGATCATGTGCCACCATCACTGCACCTTCTTGGATGCTGAAAATACTTTGAATTTGCCATTTCAGCAATAGGTTGAAACCTTAATATGAGCAAAATAGCCATAAAACAGAAAAATGATAAACTTTTGTAATAATACAAAGAATGGGACTAAATGCATATCAGTGCTAACTACCTCATCACTGATTATTTGAAATCAATTATTGGTTGAAAATAATAAAATATAACCCAGTAATTCTTACAAAGCAAGTAATCCTGCTGAATGAACTGTAAATATCTGTTTCCCTCCAATAAACAAACTGAATGGAGTTGAAATTACATAGGTATTATGCAATAGAATGCTTATATTTCTCAGTATTACATTGCTAATGTATAGTAACACATTTATACTTCTAAACATTATAGCACACGTAATTCACTATGAGATGAAAATAAATTACAATTGATACTATTTTGCTATTGAAGTTATGTATAATTTTATAAACAAATAGATTATCACATTTAGAGGTTAAAATTTTTTCAGGTTCTTTTAAGCATAATTCTAAAAAAGATATAAGTAAATCAGGGACTTCCATTTACAAACCAAAATAGGAGGAAGAAAAATAACTAATTGCATTACACTCTAGCCAGAGACGGCATTGCCACTGTCTCAAGACCCCAATGCAAAATCTTGATCTTTTCTGAGGTCAATTAATTCTCTAAGATCCAGGCTCTCATTTTTCCTAAAAGAAACTATCTGCTCTCCTAGAAATTGATACCCTGGCAACCAACTTGTTGACACTTAACTTTTCAAAGATCAAAAATTAAGCTGGAATTGAATTATGAGAAATATTCACAGCCCTTGAAAATATCTTGGTTACCATGGTGGGGAGTAGGGTAGGAGGGTGGGAGGTGATAAAAGCTATTTCTTAGTGTCTTAGGTAAACTAGTACAATTACTTTTCTTTCTAAAGGCATAGATTTCCTTGCAGTATGGCATAAGGCAAGTCCCATGGTATATACTCAATGACTGAAATATAAAACTTGTTTAATATATGCTCCATAGGTACTTTTAAACAAGCATCATTTCAGGACCATTGAAATCAGGAAAAATTACGGCATACTTATGTTTATTGCTTTTCCTTTTTAATTATGGGACATTTCAAATATATTCAGAAATAAAAACAATAGAATGCATCCTCATATACTCATTGTACAGATTCGAAAACTAGCAACATGCTACATTTCTTGTTCCATATATCCCCAACCCCCCTCAGCTCTTCTAGTGACGTTGTTTTGCCAGAGTAATAATCACTCAAATGTGATGGATAGCAAGGCAAATGTCATGCCTCAAAAGTATATAAATATAGTAAGGAACCCTTGAGAAAGAGTTTGTGAGGCATTCAGATTTTGAGAACCTCATTTATTTCAATGACTAACTACTAAAGACCAGAAATAGTTGGATTATGTTCCGGTTTAAGAGGGCTCCTTGTTCCATTTACTTCACTGGAGAGGTAAATGGTCATAATGGTTTTGAATGCATAACTGATTCTATGCACTTGGCCATTGTCATCCACAAACACACAGGTTTCTACAGATATTCAATTATATTTAATCACTTTTCAATATCTGTGAATTCAATTCAGGATTTTATGAATACACCTATCTTCATCCACAGCTAAAGTTGCCCCTTGTTTCAAGCTGTTGAAAAAGTGGTATGTGGGATTTTGTCAAATAAGATTACTCGCATCATTTTTATCCTATGAAGTGCCTCCACTGAAAAGATTTGAGTGGAAAAGGGAGTAGACAGTAATTCTTGGATTGACATAGCTCTCAAAACATGACTCACCTCTCCACCATTCCTCTATTACTAACCCACTGACATGCTGAGAAATTCAAGTAATCACTCTTGAGACTGGCTAAAGAAAAACACAAAAATGAGTAATTGGCTTCAGAAAGGTCACAAACAGTAAACTTTCCTTGTTCTGATTTAAAATGGCGGAGAATATAACTAAATATTTCATATCTGCATTTTTAACCACACTGAAATCAACAGAAGAACTTTTAATGAGGTTGATAAGGCATAGAAAAAGTATCCATAATTAACTTAAAGTAGTAAAAAATTTGGGATTTTAGGTGCTATAGACCCTATTCAGAGCCTTTTTCACTATAAATGACACTTTCTTGGCAATGGTATAAAGTCACTTATACAGAATGAATTTCTCACTTGGCACATATTTGGAGTCAGTGGCCACTACTGGACCTGAGAAACATGTTTATTATTCATAGCCAAATTCTAGCTACTTCACTTACGCCATCCTGGAAGAGATTTCCATATCTATGAATTGATAAAAACTGTTGCATCCTTTAGAACAGTGGTTCCCAAACATTTTTTTCTCCTTACCAAGGCACACATCAGGGACAATACTCAAAATTTCCCCCACCTCTATCAGTCCCAATGATTCCCTTAGACCTTCTGCATGAATAAAAAGCCTCTGCTTAGTAGACTACTACCACTCCTTTCTCTTCCGTGGCTCTAGATATGAAGTGAGAACCACTAACTTAGGTGATATCTACAATAAATACAAACAAGGTCAATTTAATATATACTTGAAAGAGGGGCCACCTATAGGAAAGGATTTTAGGGGCACTGAGAACTCCTACTTGTATATGAGCTAGTACTAGGCTTCATTTAAAACCAACTAAGCTATCGGCTGAGAGGGCCTAGGAGCAACAACCCCTTAGTAGCGACGAGCATACTTAGCGTTCAAACCTTGGTTTCTAATACCATTCCCTGTTAAAGGAATTAAGGCTCCTCGGGAATATGGCTGATTCCAGGACTGGGGGAAGGAAATATATAAGATAAGCCTGGAGTCTCTTAAAAGTTGAAATGTAAGTAAGTACTAAACAAAGAGATAACAACAACAAAAAACAATGATGAGTTTATATCAGAGGGATAGATGCTCCCAGTGGTCAAAGGTGGAGGATTTTAACCCAGAAAATAATGTAGCAATGGATTATTACCCAGTGTATAATATAAATATCCATGAATCCATGGTGATATAAATGATTGAATAAATACATGGAAGCAAACATACATATGCTATGCAGAAGAATTCTAAATAAGTTTATGTAGATATTTTGCTCTTAATGAGATGGACCATAACTATACCTCTCATGTATGAATTATGAATAACTACTTTCTTCCAAAGAGGTTAATTTGAAAAGGGAGGGGAGAAAGAGCAACTTTGCAGTGGAGAAAGACAAATATTACCTTGAGCTACATGATCAATGTCAATATCAACAGTGATAAAACATACTGATACTTCATATCCTTGATCTGGTGTAACGACAAGGGTATTTTCCCTCTGTGTTCTTCTGCACCAAAACACATTACCCCAATATAAACATGAAAAAAATATCAAAAGAGAGAAGAGGCAGCAAGACTGAGAAAAGAAGCAGGGCAGGGAAAATAAGCAATAATTAATTCAATAATTCATTGTAAGTATAACATCTGTATATCATGGGCTGATTATTTGCAAATAAAATTTTAAATCTGTGGAAACAAAAGAAGCAAACAAACAGAGCAAATGGAATAGGGGGAAGAAAAGAGATCTATTTTAGATTGGCAGGATTTAATGAGGGTAGGGAATGAAGAGGGCGTAAACAGAGATGATGAGAACACACTAAAGAATGTAGTGTCAGACACTATAGCCAAATTACACTCACTTCTTAATTCTGCCAAGAGCTGTCCAATGAAGTGAAAATATTGATTACCAAGGGTGTGATCAGAATGATTGCTATTATTCCCAATATCCTGGGGTTTTTGCCCGCTACAAAGAAACTTTCCCAACACTTCCTCCCAACACACACACACACACACACGTGATTATTGGAGCATCAAGAAGGTTCTCTATTTATACACCACCTTGTTCTCCTGCCCTTTTTTTTTTGTAATGTTATACTCTAATTTTCTTTTTTATATATAATGATCTTTATCTTTTCCCGTTATAGCTGATTTACACTGTTCTGTCAATTTTCTACTGCACAGCAAGGTGACCCAGTCACACATACATGTATACATTCTTTTTTCTCACATTATCATGCTCCATCACAAGTGACTGGACTCTCCATTGCTTCTCCTGCCCTTTTGAACAATGAAGCCACACCAGAAGCTTCCAAGAGCTTTTGATGAAGGGGTGACAAAGCACTGGCATCAGACCAAAGTCCACAGGAAACAAAAATGGAAGGGTCTGCATTTCCAAGAAGTTAAAAATCAAACAATAGGGTGCTCTGGTCAACCAGATCAGACACTTTCAAAAAGGCAATATTGAAAAGCGGTTTATTAGAGACCCTCATACTGACTGAAGTAAGTCAGAAGGAGAAAGACAAACACCATATGATATCACTTACATCTGGAATCTAATAGACTGCACAAATGATCCTTTCTACAAGAAAGAAAATCACGGACTTGGAGAACAGACTTGTGGTTGCCAAGAGGGTGAGGGAGGGAGTGGGATGGGATGGGAGTCTGGGGTTAATAGCTGTAGACTATGGCCTTTGGGATGGAAAAGCAAGGAGATCCTGCTGTATAGCACCAGGAAATATGTCTAATCACTTGTGACGAATCTATATATGTATGCGTAACCAGGTCACCACGTTGTACAGCTGAAAAATTGACAGAAAACTGTAAACAAGCTATAATGGAAAAATAAAGAAAATAAAAATAAATAAATAGAAAAAAAAGTGGTTTAAAGGTCACCTCAACTACCTACTTCAATGCCTACTGCAGTCCCTATCTGAGATTTGAGGTACTAAATCCTAGCACTGGGGTAGAGCCAGGGAGGAAAGACATATTGAGGAATCCTTAAAGATAAAACAGAATTGCTTTTCACTGTAAAGTTTTGCAAGCAGAACTGTATCTGGTGTATCTTCCCAGCATGGTACATAGGAGTACAAGTTGATCATGTGTTTATAGAGCCCCATGTTAAACATTTAGATACAGCAGACTCAAACTCACACTGCAAACTCTATGAAAGATTTCACAGAAGCTCATTTGTTAAAAGATCTCCCTGCAACATTTGAAGCTATTTTGCATCTATAAGAGAGACCTTGACCTAAATGATAACTATAGGTCAATTTCATGGTCATATATTAAGATCACCCAGCTAACTAGCTCTATGCAAAAACAGTTGTTAATACATATCTTCCTCAGTTTACAATGGGGTTATATCCTGATAAACCCATAGTAAGCTGAAAATATCTTAAGTCAAAGATACATTTAATATACCTCAACTACTTAATACCATAGCTTAGCCTATTCTATCTTAATTGTGCTCAGAACACATATGTTAGCCTACAGATGGGCAAAATGATCTAATACAAAGCCTATTTCATAATAAAGTAGTGCACATTTCATGTAATTTATTCGATCATTTACTGAAAGTGCAAAACATAATGGTTGCATGGGTGCAGAATGATTGTAAGTTTATCAGTTGTATAAATGGCTGACTGGGAGCTGCAGCTCACTGCCTGCTTGCCACTGCCCAGCATCATGAGATAGTAACCTGCTGCACATTGCTAGCCCAGCAAAAGATCAAAATTCAAAATTCAAAGCGTGGTTTGTACTGAATGTGTGTCATTCTCACACCATCATAAAGTTGAAAAATCATCATAATTCAGGGACCATTTGTATAAGACACTGGAGTAGGGGTGGAGTTGGAGAGTAAACAAGTCACAAAATTTTCTGAATCAAATGATTATACACAGTAAATTGGAGTCTGATTTTATGAAAATTTGATAAGAACTTGCAATATAGTGCCAATAAATAATTAGAATTGAATTTATAGAAGCCCCACATGCACTGCAGCCTTTCAAGAATATATCCCCTGGGAGTTTCCTTGTGGTGTGGTGGGTTAAGGATATGGTATTATCACTTTATGGTGTGGGTTCTATCCCTGGCCTGGGTACTTCCACATGCTGTGTGGTGTGGCCAAAAAAACAAACAATAAACACCAATATATCCCTAGTATAACAGGAGGCACACATATACACACTCCAGTACCAATCAAGACTACCACCAGTGACACTGAGCAGTATTTTCACACAGCACTCACCTTAAAACACAAGTGTAGAATCCACTGTCCTGTGCCTCAGCTGAGTGAAACCATATTGAGTCTTCCTCTTTGCTCATCCTGACCTCTGAAAAGATGATGGGCTCTTCCAAATCGCCTTTGTTTTTGTACCACATAAGCCTGAGCCCAGTGCTCTGGGCCATGCTATAGTTGGTACGAATATAACTGTAGAAAAGGGCACATTTCACTCGGACTGGTTCACCTGCCAAAGCCATGTATGTCTTGAGATCCACTGACCAGTCAATGCAGCCATCCACTGAAAGAAAACCAGATTGGGCATGAGATGCGGTGAGCATTGTTGATCATAATGATAAGAGCAACAATCATTCCCAACATGGACTGAGGACTTGCTAAGAGCTAGACAATGCATCACATGCTTTACATAGATTACCTTATTCAATCTTCCCAATGATCCTGGGAGATATATCCTCCTTAGAGCAAGCAGAATTCCTGTTCTAGCCCTTTGCCTTTGGGGTGTTTCCAGTCCTCTGCAGTAACATGTTTGGGGTTGACTAGATCCTCCAAAGAGACACAGCACTCCTTGCCTATGAGGTTGTCCTGGGATCCCAACACTAGGTACAAATTCCAGCATGGTGGCCAGTCAAGTATATCATGTGTGCTATACATACAGCACTTGCTTAACAGAATTTTGTGAGACTGGATCGCTAGAGTGACAATGACATGCTGATCTTAGGCGATTCAAATTCTTTATAGAAATAGGAGCCCCACCAAACAAAGACTTCCTGGGGACCCCTATATAGCTTAGGAGCAGCCCTGAGATGGACACTTTTATTATTCTTATTTTGCAAACAAGAAAACTGAGACTCAGAGAAGTTCAGAGATACTACCTATGGACACAGAGCTAATAAGTGGTGGAAAACCAGTCTCTGATTCCAGAGACTGTGTTCTTAGCTCCCATCTTATACTGCTTCTGCTTATAATGTTTTTCGATATTGTAGAGCACATATTTAATATATTCCTTATGTTTCTGCATTTTATACATTCTTTTTAAAACTATTATTTTCCATTATGGCTTATCATAAGATGTTGAATATAGTTCCTTGTGCTATACATTAGGACTTTGTTGTTTATCCATCCTATAAATAATAACTTACATCTGCTAACCCCAACCTCCCAACCCTCTGCCTATAATTGCAACAGGAATCATTGTGTTATTTATTTGCCTTTGAGAAAGTAGATGCCTGGTTTGGAAGTAGCAGGTACCTGAAGTGATCATTTGCCATTATCTACATGCCAGTTTCCCATGGTATGACCTATTAATAGCAGATATTTAATCACAGTTCGATTTCTTTTTATACCCTTAGGCCTCCCTTGCTGCTCAGCTCATGTGCACTCATGGGAATATAGTATATTAATGTCAAGTTTAATCAAATAATATTAGGTGGGTAAATCTACCATTAAAGAAAGACATATACAATAATTTCTCTCTTTCCCAGAAGGGTTGGAAATGAGACACTGTAGCTAAATTTATATGCTCGTCAATATAATTAGCATAGCTATTCTATCTCCAATTGCTGATTTTCAAAGAATTTCATCAAATTATGCTACATCCTTTTATATTACTTGATTAACCTTTATAAAATAATTCTTTCATAAACTGTATAAACACTGCGATTTTAAAATTATACATTTCGCTTATACTTTTGTGAACTGATCTGCTTCCTTTTTTAGATGTTGAGGACTCTGTAACCCAGTGTGTTTATCTTTTAACCTCAGTTGACAGGAAGCTCAGAGCTAAATGCAATGCTCAAGTGTAATAGCTACCTTACCTCAGGATTTTGCTTTCTCTATACCAGGGGTTCTTGACCTGGGGCTGAAGGACACCCAGGGGCAAAGTGTGTGGAGAGACTTCAAGGTTGTGCCTATTTGCATAGCTATACTTTTCTGGGGAGAGGTTCCACAGCTCTTTGTCAGATCTTCAAAGGGGTGATGGCCCAAGAAAGTTTTTGAACTCTCTGGTTTCTGATCTTTCTTTGTGACTTCATTTTTTCACTGCCTTGCTGCATATGAGCTTTTATTATAAGTGCCTCAAATCCTCTTAGAGTATGTGAGATATTAATTAGAAATAAATCAATAATCAAATAAATAACTCAATTTGAATTTATACCCAAAGGCATTTGAACTTTGAGGACTCACGGGGCACCAGGTTCATCACTATGGATTTTGATGACCATTGTGCACTGTTGAAATCAAAAAGGTACCACTGAATTGGGCTAAATATAGACTGATCTCTGGCTATCTCTTGGGGGCTTCTTTATTCACTCCCTGGCATCAGTTATTTACCTGCCATATGTTCATCCTCACCACTGTCAAAAACAGAGAGGGGAGGATCTGAATTAGTTCAACTTTCTGGATCATGGTAAATTACTGGTGATACACCTCTGTATTAAATACAATTTTAATATTTATTATTTTATCACCTTTAAGTGAATTTTAGATTTATTCCTTTTATGGATTATCTGTGATGCTGTTCCCATGCATTAACGTAACTGAAAGGAAATAGAAAATTTTTTTAGAAAATATATTTTTCTCACAGTTTTATTTTAAAAGTTGGTTAATAGAAATGAAGAAAACATAGGGATAATTTTTTGAAAAAATTCCTTAATATTCCAGTTTTTGTTTTCCCAACCCTAAAATGCACAGCAAGTGTGAATTAGCTTTGAATTAACAAAGTTGTCTTTGTAAAGTGGCTTCAAACCTCTATGACAATCTACTTGATAGAAAAAAATAATTGGAATTTTTTCCATTTGGGCCTTAAATCCCTTCAGTTACTTCTTCGAAACTATCTTTTGCATGATCTACACCTGTACAATGCTACCAGGCTGGATTGACCCATTAGCGACAGGGCATATTTGGTATAGAAAATAATGAAAATATCTGCTCCTGGGGCACAACAATCATGCTCAAAGGCAGGTGAAGGCATTTAACTGCCATTACAACTAGCTTTATCATACAGACCTTGGGAATACACTGAGAATTCATTTCCTTTTAAGTACTAACTGAGCAAAATGTATTTGATTTAATAGATTTACGGTTCCTTTTCTTCTGTTCCCTTGCTTTAGGTAGCAGAGAGGGAGTCTTTAGTTATACAGTAGTTAATGGACAGAGAACAGATATTCAATAATGAAGACAACAATTTAAACATTATCCCCTTATTCCTTTCCCTTAATACAGACATCCCTCAGTATCTGCAAGGGAATGGTTTCAGGATCCCTGTGGATATCGACACCTGTGAATGTTAAGTCCCATGTATAAAATGACACAGTAGTTGCATATAACCTACCTACACATTCCAATATACTTTAAATCATCTCTAGATTACTTATAATAGTTAATACAATATAAATGTGATATAATTGTAAATACAACGTAAATGCTATGTAGTAGTTGCCAGTGTGCAGCAAATTCAAGGTTTTTTTTTTTTTGTAACTTTTTGGAATTTTCTTTTCAAATATTTTCCATCCCTGGTTGGTTGACAGCAAGGATATAGAACCTGTGGATACAGGCAGGGGTAAGGGTGACTGTATTCACAATATAGGTTACAATGTAACATATCTCAAGAGACCTGAGGCAAACGTCTCCAAAAAAGTAGACAAATGGTATGATATCAGGGATCCATGATGGCCCATCTGACACCAAACATTTTCCCACACTGAACTTTCATCAGCAGAAATCTGTTCCCAGGAGTTAAGGCACTGTAGCCGTTTATCTAGAGAGTATAGAACCACTACTAAATTCCAGCAAGATGGTATGATTTGCTTTGAATTGATTGCTATTCCTAGGAAAACCAACAGAGAGTGGGGCAAGAGGGGATGAAAGAGGATATAGTGCATTTATCTTTACGTCTGAGATGGGTAAAACAAGTCAGGTGCACTGAGAGGTAAGAGGCCTGGAAGCTCAGGTGGCAAGGGAACTTGATGGGATTGAAACCCTGAGCTTAAGAGAGAAGTAGTGAAAGATGTGAAAGGCAGAAAGAGGAGAAAGGTCACACAAAACTCAATTTGTCAAGGGCCATTCTGGGAATCAAAGATGCTGCCATCAAAAGTCACCTGTGCAAGTCACCTCTCTGTTAAGAGGAGTTTGTAACACAGGCCACACATTCAGAGCCCTTTACATATTGACAGTCCATACATATTTGGCAAATAGCTGCATGAATAGATCTGTGATGCAGCTGACAAGTGAGCACGCCATGGCCAGGTTAGGGACATAGTGGAACTGAGGAGCCCACAAAGGGGGTCCGCCAGCAAGCTTGTCCTTATCAGCCAGGGTTTCACTGACCAGCCACAAGTATAAATAGGGGCACTGTAGGAAGGAGGACACTGCCAACCCCACACCCCCAAAAAACCCCAGCAACATTCTGCAGTTGCATTGAAGCACACTACAGAGCAAACCTATCCAAAAGCATCAGTGAATGCCTGCACATCGACTGCTTCACAGTCACTCAATATGGCTATAGTCCCATCATTCCATCAAAAAATACCTATTTCTAAATTATCCATTCCCTGTTCACTCTTGAGTCTTATGAGTAGCAATTCAAGTATTTAAAAGAACAGTGGTGTTTCTTTAGATTCTCATCTCTGCTTCTCTGATTTAGATTTCTGCAAGGCTCACAGAGTTACTACTCTTGGTTTAGATTTGTTGGTAGAAATGCTTTAATATCTGAGCTATAGAAAACAATTATAATGGAGCAAAGAGAGCCACTTCTTTAAAACCCAGGTCTCTATTTTAATCATTTTCATTCCAATCTGCAAAACGAGGACGTGCTTAAGGAGTTTGACATGAAGATTCAAACAAAAAAGGAGCATATGAAACATATAACAGGACATGCCAGTGTCCATGCAATTTTGCCAAGAGGCGATTCCTAGGGGTGAGAAAGAATGCAGTCCCCTGGAAAGTACCCTGGGTGACCAAAGCAAACCTATTTAGCCTGCTTACAGATTACCCTCGGCTTCCTCCTCAGTACAACTGGAAAAGCAAATCCTGTCACACCTACATGCTAGGAAAACAAAGTCCTGAGAAAAGTTTTTAAAATCCCTGAAAGAGGATAAGATGTTATTATCATCAACAATATTATTTTAGAAATAAAAAATATCACGTGCAGTAAAATTATGGCTTCTAATGGCTATGTAACTTTTATTGGGGGATAGGGTATATAATCTATGTATCGTCCGGATTTTTGCCCCAAATTGTAAATCTCTTTAAGTAAAATGGTTAATTAACATGAAAAAAAGATCTTGATAATGTTCATTACAACTTAAGTGCTTTGTCTGGGACGTATATCTTATATTGGTTTATTATGTGTTTTTGATTAATAAATTCATTTCTTATACCAGATGTTTTCTCGTAACTATGTCAACTACATCTCATTCATTTTTATGGCCAGCTCTCCTGTTTGTGAATCAGCAGGGCAATTGTTGGGGGCAATTCATTAAAGTACCACTAGAGGGCGGGCTGCCCAAGTTTTTGTGTCGCACAGTAAGATTTCCCCACCTAATCCCTAAAATTAAGATTTGCTAACTTCCAATCATCAGTTGCTGGGAAGGGATTGAAGCCAACCTCTGGGGATGCAGCTAAGATCTTGCTCAAATTGGGTAACCAGGTTATACACCCCAGTTAAATGACTGCACAGAACGGAGCAACAGAAACATTCATTCAATGCTCAAAACAGAGGCATTCATTGAGTCCTCAATACAAAACAACTTGGCACTGTGATAGGTGCTTTGCACACAGTTTTCTCATTTCATTACCATGTCAACTATGGAAGGTTGGGACTCCTGTTATTGCCATTTTACTGAGAGGAAAAGAAAAGCTCAGAGAGCTTTAATGGTTTGCTCAAGGTCATTCAGGTTGTGGTGGCAGAGTTTGGACCCCGACACAGGTAAGTTAGACTGCAGGACCTACATCCTTAATCCCTGTGTGTTCTGTATTCTGCCTCCTCTATTCCTCACCCCACCTCATGAGCCATTAAAATATTAAAATTTGCTTAGTTCTATCCAAATTGTCATATGTATTGCAAAGAGCATATGCCCGTTCAGTAGAGTAGACCTTTCCAGATGAATAATAATCTAGCCCCCAATAATAACCATTGTGGGAATAATAACCAGCAAATAATATATGCCAATTATCTATGAAATATACACAGAATTGACAAAGTAATGGATTATTAATAATCTGCATACTTGATTTAATCTTGGAAGATCAGTTCTAAAACTTGGATAAATTTTATCTGACCCATATTGATTTATTTTAAATGAAATATCTAGGGATGATCACCCAGTTCCTAACATTATAATCTAGAAATAGAGTTCTGTGTTTAGCCTGATTTTTTAACTTATTATATATTACACTTATTGAATGTTACTCTTATTTTTAATATTTTAAAATGGGAGTTGAATATCTTCTTTTTCTCTCTCAGCTCCTCCCCAAACTCATGCCAAAAGAGAAAATTCTTTTTATTTATACCCAGCACAGTGAACGCTGTCTGCCTCAAGTGGGCAGCCTCCAAGCAAAAAAGGCAAACTCTCCAAGGAGTGAGTGGCCTGTGCCGCAGCTGCTGGACACATGCCTCCTTGCCCCCAAGCCTGGAAATAAGAACAGAGCTGTTTTGTCATTTGTAAAATAAAGTTCTGATGATGAATGTCCTTTTTCTCCACTTTCCCCCCCTTCTCCTACAGACCCCTTTTCCAAATATTGAACAATTCTAAGTTCAGTTCATAATAATTGCAGCTCACTGGCTCTAAATGAATAATTAGACATCTTGTCAACTACGATTTTCTCTTTCTCAGTCAGTTAAAAGTGTCTTATTAGTAATAGAGTTTCTTAACAAAGAAGGCTACAAAGACTGTTAGTCTCTGTATGAGAAATCATCACAGTCCTCAACAGACTTCTACATTTTCTGAATCTAATTTTTAGTACTATTCAATGCCATAGATAAATTAATTATGTAAATATGACAGTGCTTCATCATTAGTTTTAAATTTTATTTTTTATGGCAAAAATTTCAACAATTCTTAAGGATGTATAATGAAAAAGGGCTTCCCCCCCCAAACACTGCTTTAGCCCCCACTGTATTTTTGTGTTTTTCTCAACAGAAAAAAGAAAATAATTTTTAAAAATAAAATAAAAATAAAACAGGTTCTGCAAATGGGAAAATGTTTTGATTTTTAAATTTCATCTGTGCATCAGTAACATCAAGAGAATATCCCCCACTCCAGCTCTAAAAATACAATGAATTATTATTGCTTTAGGTTGGGAAAAAAAGCATTTCTCCATTTTTTATGAATTGGATTATACGCTTTCCTTTCACAGTTTTACCCCCCACTATTTGTCAATGGGAAAGTTCTGCCTAAATGAAGTCCTTCATCTCATTTCAACCTAGTTATTACGCTTAATAATGGGCTGGCAACCATCTTTATTACCCTTTCATTACAGAATCTGTGCTATGCTTTGTCAAGATCATTTCTTCAATCTCTATCTGACAAATGAGCCTCAATTATGTCCTGGAGGTGAGACCACATGAGGCATTACAACCAACTCCTCAACTCCTGAAGACCTGAGACCTGATGAGCCCCCTTGGGTATTAGCCACTAGTCTGAAGTTCTTCTCAAAGGCACTGATGTTAATTTGAAGGCTGCAGCAGAAAATGTGCCTGTGGGAGACAGGATAACAGAACTGCCCACTAACCCCTCTAGTAGGCTTTCTGCTATTCCCTCCAAAGCTTACTTAGGATGCTTGGCAGTGAGCTTATCTCCAATGCCAAATCTTCTCTGCCTCCCCTATTTGCAATCATCCAAGCCAAAAATTTTGGCATTCATCCCTGAATCTTGCTTTTCCTGTCCCATTAACCTCCCCCTATTCCTCCTTTAAGCCATTTCCAAAAAGTTACTCAAATTCCACCCTCCTATCCATCCTCATAAGCATGAAAGCACAGGCCCTTCTCACATTTTGCTTGGACTATTGAAATACCCTTTAAAAATGATCTTTCAACTTTCCTATTCCAATCTGTTCTTTAAACTGCCACCAGCATGACCTTTCTGATGTGTAAGCCCACATCTCCGATGTGTAAGACCAGTCTCTTTGCTGCTCACAACCTGCAATGGCTTCAGATATGCAAATCCCTACGCCTTAGCTCCCCAGGGCTCACCAGGGACTGCCTGTCTTTCCTGCCCCCAGCCACAACTTTTCACACACTCTACACTTCAGTAAATACTCACCTGTTCACAAACAAGCCATTCACTTCCCTGCCTTTGCTTTTCTAGTTCCTTCCACCAGAATACCTTTTGCCTCTGTACCTATTTATCGAGATCCTACTTGTCATCCAAGACTTAACTTCAAATGCCGCTTCTTCTATAAAACTGCCCTTCACTGCCCTGTGTTAATTCTTTCCCCTGGAGTGCTCTGGCCACGTGTTTGTCTGCAGATCTCCTTCCTAGTTAGATGGGTGTCATATTACTATTTATCTCTAGGACAACGCCCAGAGCCTGGCACAGAGTAGGCACTCTTGAAAACTTTTTCGGGTGACATCACCCATAAAGGCAGTGTAGGTGATGTGTGTGATGTGGGTTTTTTTCCACAAGCAAATTCACTAACAATCAAAAGTTCTTTGCATTTTTGTCAAAGACCTTAAGTCTCCTCCTGCCGCTAGTCACCAGAGTTGTGATACACCAAACTCTGATACAAATGCTAGGAACTAGGTCCCAGCGTACAAAATGTGTTCACAATAACAAATGACTGCTACTTTCCCATTAGCTAGCATCACAAGAAACACAAATCAAAAAATAAACTCACTGCTACATTTCTGCTCCAGAACTCACGATTCCGTGCTAAGTCGATCAAAATCACCAAGTCTATTGACTAAGCCCTTCCAAATCAGGCCCTCCCCTATCAAAATGGCTGCCCTTCACTTTCCAAGAGAAATAGCCCGTTCTTGCAGCTGACCTCCTCCCTCACGGTACTACCCTAGCCCTCCTTGTCAGGAAGCAGTTATGTTGTGGGCCCTTGCCCATCTAGCTCCTTTCTGTCTCCACCCTTGTACAATTTCTCCCACCTTCCATGCCTCTGCCAACCAAATCTTAGTCATGTCTTAAGGTAAGTCATGACATGAACTCAGGTCTTGCATTCACCTAGATGTCAGGTTAAAGCTAGCATATGGTTTTCCTACCATATTGACTGGCACATTAGTCCAGGTTAGAGACTTCTCATGTTTTTCTTTTTCTTTTTTTCCTTTTCATTTCTCCTCAAGCACCTCCCAGACCAGACACTTAGTAGGTTTTACTAAATATACATTTATATAATCTGATCCCATGAGACCTCACGTAATTAAGTACTGTAAGAGTGAATAGCTTTGGTTAATTAATTTTCACATTAGCTGAAGGTTAACCTTTGGATGGTTGAAAATCTTTTTTCTAAAAGGTCCGAATCCACTTTTCTGCCTCAGTAAGTAGGGAATCGTGATGAGAATGAAATTTTCTGGATTGACTAAAGATTGGTCAGGCCCTTAGGGTCATCATCCTAGACCCTAATGAAGAGGGAAGTATAAAAATAGATCATGGCAGTGTGAAAAGAGTACAGAGCTCACTGGAGGTCTGAAATGCTGGGTTCACAGTCCACTTGTGCCTCCTTAAGGAGATACATGACTTTGGGAAGTCAGTTTCTACTCCCAAAAGAAATGGAGACATTAAACTAGGTAAGTTTAACCCAGAACAAATAAAAGAAATTATATGCTGGTTGCTGAGGTCTCTGGTCAAGAATACCAGTTGTATTTGTTCTATATTAGAAAATTTGCACCCAGAAATCTTTGTTTTTCTTTTTTTTATTTAAAAGAAATTAATTTATTTTTTATTAAAGTATACTTGATTTACAATGTTGTGCCAATTTCTGCGGTGCAGCAAACTTTTTTTCTTAATTTCAAAGTTGCATAGAAATAAAAAAAGTACTATGACAAACTCCCATGATTTCGGCATCCAAATTTAATAATGTTAACTTTTTTTCCAATTTGCTTTCAGCAGTTTTGTTTTATTAAAGAAATAAAGCATTGCAGATACAGCTAATGTCCCCTTTAATCACCACACACAGTCCCATCCTTACCTCAAAGCCCCGCCTGGATGTAATCCGTATTCCTTCCAATTTTTAGAGTCTTACATACACAGGTGGATACTCAGAAGAAAAAAATATTACAGTGATTCAAAGTCTACTTTTCAATAGGGAGTCAAGGTGGGACTAAAAGCCAGTTAACTGAGGGATCTTGTGATGTGAGTTCCAGTCAACTGAGGTATAAGAGAGTGTACTAACAGCTGCACAATCCCCCTGCATGGCTGTCCTGCACCTCTCACACACACAGAGCCCCAGTGGTGGCCAACCTCAGAGTCCACAGGGGTTTTCTGCCTGAAGTTAGTTGTTTCCATACCATGTGCTTCTGTGTGCTTGCCTCATCTCCAGAAGAAGCTCCGAGACCCAGAGCACTTCCCTTCCTTCCTCCATCCCCCCAAGTGCATCTGATCCCCTTCCACTTGCAGAACGTACATGGGTACATGGTCCGCACTGTGAACCCCAGCATTCCCCAGGTAGGTGTTGAGGAAGAAGCAGGGGTGGTAGTGGCCCTGCCCTGTTCTAAAATGAAATTTATAAGTAATACGAATTACTTATGTCTCTACCTAGTCATTCCCCACCTCCAGTTTTGTCCTCTAATCTGCCCCTGTGGCTGGGGGCAGCGGCAGCCTTGGTGTACCCAGGACTGTCAATTAGTTGTATAGTCCACGTGGCATTGAGGAAGAAATGGCCATGGCTTTGACTCCATGGAATGCCACTCCTCAGAATCCATCAGAAAATAGCACATTCTTGGGAGAGCAGCAAAGGGGCACTGTGAGCTGAAGGGATGCTGGCTGGGCACCAGAAGCAAGTGCCAGGCTCCAGGTGACTGGGAGGTGCAGCACATTGCGCTGCAGGTATTCACCTGTAGTATTGATGTGACCTAGATGGTGCTCGAGGGGGCGCCACACACTGTAGAGCTGTCCCTGCCTTCTCTGCCAGAGAAATGGTCAAGCTCAAAGCACTTCTGGATTCCTGAGTATAGACTGTATCTAAAAAGTGTTAGTACCATTATCATAATTTCACTGGATGTTGGTCTTGCCTTCTTCCCTCTCAGAAACGGGTATGGTTACAGGATATTCTACAATGTTGATATGTGCATTTAGGTTAAGGTCAGAGGATTAATATACGTCAGTTTTCAGGTACTGATTGTCCCTGTGGCAAAAGGGGAATAATTATAGTATATCCATAATACTATTCTTTGTAGTTCGAAAATACTAAAATGTTATATTAGTTAAACAGGACACACTACTGGGAAGATTTGTGTTATGCTTTACTTGTTATTAACTGGGGATAATTACTGTGCATTATTATTATTAGTGGTTCCATTAGTATTATGTATATTAATTATTTCACCTTTATAGTATCCATTGTTATAATTAAGGTCATAATTGAATGATTATATCATCAATCATTATAATATGTCACAACTGTATTACTATTACTATGTATACATAATTGTGTTATGTATTACAAGTATTACCATAAGCATAACAGTTTACAAATTTACTAATAAATACAATTTGTAATTAATTAATTCTATACTGCTAAGAAACCCTGGTGTTTTATACTTCTGAGAAATATTTTTATCTTGTCAGAATCAGAATAACTGAGGTAAAGCATTAATGCAGTTACTGCATTATTGTGATATATTTTCTTAAACTATAGTAACTACCACTCCTCATAATGCTAGTGTTGTATTTTCCAATCTAGGAAAGAGCATAATTACACCACATGGTTAATACTGCTTTTTTTTTTTTTTTACTTTTTAGGGCTGCACCCACGGCATATGGAGGTACCCAGGCTAGGGGTCGAATCAGAGCTACAGCTGCTAGCCAACACCATAGACACAGCTACTCAGGATCCAAACCACCTCTGTGACCTACACCACAGCTCAGGGCGACGCCGGATCCTTAACCCACTGAGCAAGGCCAGGGATCGAACCAGCATCCTCATGGATACTAGTCAGGTTCATTAACCACTGAGCCATGACAGGAACTCCTAATACTGTTGTTGTTGTTTCTGTTATACTAACATTATTTTAGCATCTAACCTAATGATGGATACCAATATATAAATGATGGTGCTATCTGTTCCTGCCTGTGAAATGGAGGCGATTTGGGAATATTTACAATTTACATTTTATTGATATTATAATCAAAATTAACACCACTTCTGAGAATCTTGGTATGAATCTGTGAAAGGGACATGATTCTGAGGCATCACTGATACTGTTGTTATTTGCATTTATGTTAGCGCTAGATTGGCAATTAATGTTAATATAGGAAAGTGTGTTTCTTGTAAACTTTGGAGAAACTCACACCTCACAGGGATTTTGTCAGATTTAAATGATTTTGAACTTGGTACATAATGGTAATGATGACAATATTAATAATAGAATAATTTCTTAACCACTTACCATGTATCAGGCACTCCTTTAAGCACTTTCCATGCATGGATTCATTCAATGATCACAACAACCTTATAAGTAAACTAGGTATTATAGATACGCCCAGGTTACATCTCAGTTTACTGGACTCAGAAAGGTTAAATGTCTTGCCTGAGGCACCACAGCCAGTTTGAGTCCATGTTCATTCTCTTAACCATTACTACTCTTTTGGGAATTAATAGGAATAAATGTCATATGTAACTAATAATTTTAGCCAAGTTATTAATTTATTATTTTGATGTATCACACAAGAATAAGGGTTTCCAGAATGGCCATCATTAATAAGTCAACAAATAACAAATGCTGGAGAGGGTGTGGAGAAAAGGGTACCCTCCTAAACTGTTGGTGGGAATGTAAATTCGTACAACTACTGTGGAAAACAGTATGGAAGTACCTTAGAAAACTATATATAGAACTACCATATGACCCAGCAATCCCACTCTTGGACATATATCCAGACAAAACTTTCCTTGGAAAAGATACATGCACCCGTATGTTCACTGCAGCACTATTCACGATAGCCAAGACATGGACCATAAATGTCCATCAACAGATGAATGGATTAAGAAGATGTGGCACATATACACAATGGAATACTGCTCAGCCATAAAGAAGAATAAAATAATGCCATTTGTAGCAACATGGATGGAACTAGAGACTCTCATACTAATGAAGTCAGTCAGAAAGAGAAAGACAAATATCATGTATTACTTATATCTGGAATCTAATATACAGCACAAATGAACCTTTCCACAGAAAAGGAATGCATGAACTTGAAGAACAGACTTGTGGTTGCCGGGGGGGGGGGGGGGGGGGGCAGGGGAGTGGGATGGCCTGGGAGCTTGGGGTTAGCAGATGCAAACTATTGCATTTGGAGTGGATAAGCAATGAGATCCTGCTGTATAGCACTGGGAACTATATCTAGTCACTTCTGATGGGACATGATGGAGGATGATGTGAAAAAAAGAATGTATGTATATATTTGTGGCTAGGTCACTTTGCTTTACAGTAGAAAATGGCAGATCACTGTAAACCAATTATAACGGAGAAAATAAAAATCATTAAAAAATGAAAAAAAAAAGAATAAGGGTATCCTCCTTTTATATTATAAAATGGTCACAGGCATAGGCAGTGGCTGGTACGGAAATTTTTAATGTTGGGTGTCTAGGCAGAGTTGGGATGACTATATAGAATGGGGCTGAATCTCTCCCTCCTGAGGTTGTCAGGTGACTCATTTAAAGCATCTCAAGCCAAAAACACCTGGTAGAGTGTTGGTGCACAGTAAATGCTTTTTGAAAATTCATTCATCCTTCATTATACTGCGTAGTTCCTAGTAGCCCAGATAGAAAGAGTAAGCAAATTTTAAAAAGGGAGAAATTAAAAGAAGATTATGTAATAAAATATACGGGGAAAAAATGGATACATGTATATGTATAACTGATTCACTTTGCTGTACACCTGAAATACAACATTGTAAATCAACAATACCCCAACAATTTTTTTAAAAAATTAAAGAATAAAAGATTGCAACCTAAAATTTATCACAGTAGCTAATGATACAAAAAAAAATTTTTAAAAGAATGAAAAGAAAGATATTATTCCCAGGTGCTTGATTAGTCAGTAGTGTTTCCTCTCACCCTTTGTGGCACTACCCCCTCCACTTTTACCCATCTGCCCTGCCATCCCTGCTCAAAAGAAGACTCATTATGTCAACATTCTATTGTCCGTGCCTGTTTATGTAGCTAAAATATGACATCTCGTGGTGGTACCAGGCTTCTAGGCTGCGTGTGTCCAATATGTATTTGGATGTGGTCCAGCTCAATCAATATGGCCTGGAAGGTGACAGAGGGAAGAGAGTGAGTCTCCACTCCCTGGCCAACTAAAGGGATGAATGATGATGATGATGTGTGGGTGAATGAGCAACTGAGAGAAGGAACGGGGGAGATGTGTCGATGGGATAGAGCTCTGTCACCTCTAGAAGTGGTGGGAAGTTGAATGTGAGACTTAAAAATAGGATTAGTTAGAATTCAGCTTCAGAAGCAGTTAGAAGCCCAGGTAGACTGTCCCAACATCAGTTGCTCACACTAGTAGAAAGCTGGATAAAAGATCTCTAGAGGGTAAAGTGGAGAGGGTGTGGTTTATGAGCATTCCTAGCCAGACCAGGCCACAGTTTCCTGCTAATGATTATTTACCTGCCACTAAACTTGGGCATTTTATAGAACCTTTGGAAGTAACAAAGACTAAACTGCCAGGGTTGGGACCACTGGGACAGGGAGCCCCTTGCATCCACCAGACCATGGAAGCCCGACCACCCACTTCCCATCCTGCCCCGACCCTGGAAAACCAGAGTTAGACACTAGAGACACCATTTTTCTATTGGTCTCTGCTTTGCTTCTGGATCTGTCCCAAAACACTCCTGAAGAAGCATGCAGTTTTTATCCACAGTCCCTCTAGGTCATTAAATGTGACTCAGACATAGGTGATACTGGACACCCGAAATGTCTCTACCACATATTTCTCACCATGTAATTCCAGAGGAGCAAGTGATGCCCTCATTTAAGTGGCTAGGCTGGGAGCAGGGACTGTCACTCTTTTTAGGAGACTTGAGGATGGGTGAATCTTAAGTGCCAGAACCCTAAGGGCCCTCCTGAACCATTTCTCTCTCTTTCAGTCCTCACCTCCTGTCATTATAGCTCAATTTCTGGAGCCAGTCAGTATTATTAGATCATACATTGTTAAGAGATCACCATTGCCAAGGCACGCCTACCATTTTCTCTCCATACCCACCTCCCAATCAAAACATAGGCTCCTGAACTAGGCTTTGGCTGAAGGTATGGGGTAGGTCTTTGGAGCTTGATATTCCTAATGAAATCCTAATTCCCTGTGCCCAAAACCCATCAACAATCTTGTAATAGACACAAATCTTACAATGACTCCCCCCCCACAGCCCCCAGCAAAGATGCTCCACCATCATTCCCAGAACCTGTGACTAGGATGAAATATCACTTCTGTGATAGTGTCATGTTATACAGTGTAGCTGACCATAAAATACAGAGATTGGAGTTCCTGTTGTGGCTCAGTGGTAACAAACCCAACTAGTATCCACAAGGACATGGGCTCGAACTCTAGCCTCACTCAGTGGGTTAAGGATCCAGCATTGCCGTGAGCTGTGGTGTAGGTTACAGATGTGGCTTGGATCCATTGTTGCTGTGGCTGTGGCATAGGCCGGCAGCTGCAGCTCCAATTCGACCCCTAGCTTGGGAACTTCTATATGTTGCGAGTGTGACACTAAAAAAAAAAAAAAAAGCAAAAAAAAGTTTTTAATTTAAATAGCTTATTCAGATGGACCTAGTCTAATCACATGGGGGCTGAAAAGTAGAGTTTTCTCTAGCTGTAGAGGAAGGGGGAGTCAGAGAAAGTTGAAGTGTGAAAAGCACATGATGCAGGATTGCTGGCTTTGAAGCTGGAGGAAGCCCCTTGAGAAGGAATGGCAACAGCCTCAAAGCACAAAAAGCAGCTCCCAGCTGGCAGTCACAATGCAGCAGCTTTCTCAGTCCTCTAGTCCACAAGAACCTGATTCTGTAAAGACCCTGAATGAGCCTTCATCCAAGAGCCCTGCCTAGCTGACACTTGACTTTGGCCTTGTGAAACCCTAAGTGTAAAATTCAGGTGAGCCCAGCCAGAATTCTGTCCTACCAAAGAGTGAGCTCAAAAGAGGTGTTGTATTGAGCTGCAAAATATGTGGTAATCTGTGATGGCCATGATAGAAAACTAATATAACTTTTTAATACCAACCTTGCCCTTTTCCCTTCACAGATTATTTGCGCCTTGAGGATGCCTCATACATTAGCTCCTCTCCTTGTCCATCCAGGAGAATGACCAGTTTTATCCATAAGGTAATGTCCCTAGCCTCTTGCCCTTGCTGCCTTTGCCCCCTTCAAACTCCTTGCCCTCAGGCCTTCCATACATGCACTTCATCCACCAAGTGTCCCCCAAATGTCCTCCCAGGACTGACAAACACAGATAATTCTCTTCTCGTCCCACAGTGCTGATGATCAGCAGAGCACAGGGTGTTCTTGCCCCAGGGCACTGTCCTGACCCCCTCAGCGTGGTCTCTGCCCCTCAGCATGGTCCTTGACGGCTGGGAATATGTAATTCTTAGAAACACAATATGATAGACTTTTGTTTGATCTTAGCCAAAATAGGGCCTCCTGGAAAGGACTTGACAGTTCTTGAAAGTGTCCTCCCCCAGTGTTTTTGCAGCCTAAGGGGCTGCTCCCCGTGACTTATAACTGTCCCTGGTCCCTCTACTTCTCTTCAGGTCCCTGTTGTTTTCCCCCTTTTAGGGTAGAGAGTAAGGACAAGAGCTGGTGAGCAGGGGGAGTGCTGGGCCTCTTCCACCCACAGGTGCTGCCCTGCCTCCCTTGGCCAACACTTCCCCAAAGCCAGTGACACATGGTGCCTTTGGGTAGAAGCTGGCATGAAACACCTCATCAGCTAAAAATGCCACAGGCTTCAGCTGCCTACCCATGAAGCCTGGGAAATGTGACAAGACCCTCATAGATCACAGTTACCAGCTTCACGCTTGACTAAAGACTCCCCATGACTTGCTCCCTTTGCAAAGATTATCATCTTCTCTAAGATGCTCAGCTTGCCCAAGACCATCAACTCCTGGCTCTTCCAATGTACTGGTGAGATTCTGTTTATTGAGCTGGTTGCTTAATCACAGGTATGCTCACTTTAGGAAACTGCTTAAGCTATACACAGAAAATATACACATTTTCCTGTACATGTTATTGCCACGGCTGAGATTATGCCCTACAGACAAACTAATAAGTTAGCCTGTTACTGTCCCATGGAGGCTGGTATAAGAAGACTTTGGGTCAGAAACAAGGGATTTTATTACTTGCAGGACAGCAAAGAACATGAACATCAGCATATTTGCATAGACTCCCTTTGTCCCTTAAGTCCCACAAGAATGACACAGAAGAGTCCAGGAAGCTATTGTGTGGAAGAGTCTGGGGAACCCACCAATTCGCAGCAAGCAGTAAGTAAGCCCAATCTTTGTCTTGAGAGAGACTTTATCACATGCCTCAAGCTTGTGAGCTGCAAACACAACACTGAGAGGAGGCCCAGGTAAAGGACGTCAAGGCCTTGCATTCTTGGCATACCCAGCAAGATGTGTGGGAACACGAGAGTCTCCCCCCAATAATTACACTTCAATAAAATTTACCAAGAACAAAATATCCTGACCGACAATATCCCCCACCATTAACAAATCTTCCACTTCATCTCACCTCATTCACTTCTTCCTTCTCTCTTTCATCCACTACCCACACTCTTGGTGATATTCCTTTTCCAATCTGCTCTCTCTCCCCTCACCCCATCCAGGGCATGAACTAAGTTAGAGAAGAGCCTGGATTCAGAGAGATCTGTGATTTGACACTGTCACATCATGAAGCCTTTGGAAAGATTTCCTGATGCATGAATCACCTGTGGTGGTGACGGTCAGGGAGGGGCACTCCGAGTCGGCCTAGCACTAACCCCCACCCTTTATCATCTGTAAGTTCGAGGCAGACAGAAGTATGGAGGCAGGCCAGGAGTTAGGGGGCAGCCAGAGGTTAGAGGGAGTGTGTTCAACAGGGTCTACACAGGCCACAGTCACATACACATAAAGACAGAGGTTCTGACTGCTTTAGTTAGCACAGAGCTTGCAGCCTAAATAGGAACACATGGGGATACCAGGACCAATGTCCCCAGATGGTCTCTTTAACATATAATGG
>PVHT020000015.1:15154123-15211854 GCA_004024745.2 Catagonus wagneri | reverse complement strand
AAAAAAAAAAAGTAACAATATCTAGGAGTTCCCATTGTGGCTCAGCAGTTAAGAAACCAACTAGTATCCATGATGATGTGGATTCAATCCCTGGCCTTGCTCAGTGGGTTAAGGATCAGGAGTTGCCCTGAGCTGTGGTGTAGGTTGCAGAAACAGCTCGACCCCTAGCCTGGGAACGTCCATATGCCTCGGGTTCGGCCCTCAAAAGGAAAATAAATAAATAAATAAATAAATAAATAAAAAAGTAATGATAACAGTAAGAGTAAGATAGCAAAAGAGTGTCTTGTTATTCTTTCACTGCCTTTCCTGAAGACACACATCCTCAGCTTTACAGTTTTGAGATGAAGGCTGCCCCAATTCCAGTGCAGGCAAGGCTATTCTAGAAGCAGCTGTGTTGGTGTGTATATGCATCCAGGGGATGAGATGGGTTGGAACAGTGCTATGCTTGCTTAGTTCTGTCTGCAATGCACCCTCTCCAAGCTGTTTTCACATAACTGTTTTTTTCCTCATCTTGCGTTAAAGTGACTAACCAGTGGATCGATTGAATCAATCAAATCAATCAGGTGCTTTGCCATCATTAGCAACAGTTCAAGAGTGTGGTGTTGTAGCTAGAAAGTGAGATAAAGGTCTGAAGGAAGAAAAAAAAACTGCGTGGATAAAAGTAATGTTTACATCCTGAAAAAACTGGGTCAGCCCATATGTCTGGTTCACAGATTCGAGGAAGAATTCCTTCCAAAGGGGGCCCTGGTGTGGGGGACAGCAAAACTGTTGGTCATAAAAGATAAATACCTATACCTCTTCATTGCAGAGTGCTGGGCCAACCCTTTCCCAACTCATTATCTCTGAACATGAGAGTTTAAACAGCTATCTCAGTGTTCCAGTCAGTGATCTGGGATACCTTGACTGTCGGTTCAGACAAGAGGTGAGAGAAGTTGGAGCACGAAGCCCAGCTTGCCCAGTTATCTGCTTGAAGACAGACAACATCAAATACCACGGAATAGTTACAATGACAAGGAGAATCAGATGGAAGTAAAGTAATAATTTATAATAAGGCTTGTAACATTTGACGGCATTTTTAAAAAGGGTCTTGCAGTGAGTTTGGACTAAGTCTTAATTATAGAAGAGTTGCCAATCAAATAGGAGATTTCTCCCCACTCCCCATTAACAGTGTCATCAAGAAACCTTCTTTTGTGTAACAGAAAAGTCTAAATCTAGGTCAGCCCGTCTGTTTATGCAAAGCGGAGATGTTCTTCTTACTGTTCTGTCAGTCATCCTAGTTCGTGCGCTTTCTGATTAATCTGGAATCTGGCAAATTCTCGAAATCATCTCTTCAGCTGTCTCAAATGAGCAAGATGGAACACAGCTAGCTCCATGATTAAGAAGCCTTTCCACTTTTTTTTTAAGCAATTTTCTAGGACTTCACTATTGGAATTGGAGATGGTGTCATCATTTGATTATCTTCCCAAGTCTTCATTGCGAACAAAGATGAAAACTGCCAACATTGAAAATGGAGGTAAGCCAGCATATTTCCCTCCAAATAGCATAGTAGATGTGGCATATGCAAACAAAGGGGGCAGGGCAGCTACAGGCATAAGCTTCTTCCTCTTCCAGGTATATGGGGCTTGGTGGGTTGATATATTAAAAGCTTTTGGTGGGGAAGGCATTTCATTTCTCCATTTCCTTATCTCATTTCTTTCTTTCTTTTTTTTTTTTTTTGCTTTTTTAGGGCATATGGAGGTTCCCAGGCTAGGGGTCAAATCTGAGCTACAGCTGCCAGCCTACGCCACAACCACAGCAACATGGCAGCCACGTCTGTGACCTACACCACAGCTCACGGCAACGCTGGATCCCTGACCCACTGAGCAAGGCCAGGGATCAAACCCACAACCTCATGGATATTAGTCAGATTTGTTTCTGCTGAGCCACTACTGGAACTCCCTTGGTCTCATTTCTTTATTCATTCACTTATCATTTTTCAACAAGCATTTATTGAGCACCTACATGTCAGAGACTGGAGTAGGTCCTGGAGATATGCTGACAAGTAGTGCACAGTCCTTGTTCTCAGGAAGCTTATAGACTAGTGGGCTTATTAAATAAAAACGTATAGCAATAATTGTATCAAGGAGTTCCTGTCGTGACTCAGCAGAAACAAATCTGACTAGCATCCGTGAGGACAAAGGTTCTATCCCTGGCCTCTTTCAGTGGGTTAAGGATCTGGCATTGCCATGAGCTGTGGTGTAGGTCACAGACATGTCTCAGATCTGGTGTTGCTGTGGCTGTGGCGTAGGCCAGTGGCTACAGCTCTGAATTGACCCTTAGCCTGGGAACGTCCATATACCGTGGGTGCAACCCTAAAAAGACAAAAAGAAAAATGAAAAAACTGTATCAATAAGTGATGCAAAGTACTTACTATGTGCCAGGCACTAAGTATTTTACTTGTATTAACTCATGTAATCCTTACAACTCTTTCAGATAGGTTCTATTATTGTTACTTCCTCAGTTTATAAGGACACTGAGAGTCAAGTAAACTGCCCAAAGTCACATTGCCAGTATGTGTGAGATGCAATATTCAAATCCAGGGGGACTGCTCCCAAGGCCATGCTTTCAACCGTTAAGCAGGCTACCTCTTCAATGTGATACCGCAGAAGAAGGGGGTGTCATGGGAGCCTCTAAGCCAGATTGGGGGGTCAAGGAGAGCTTCACAGATGAGGTGACCCTTGAATGAAGTTTTGAAGAACAAGGAGCCAATAGCTAAATGAATGCAGAGACGAGAACATTCCAAGCAGAGGAAACCACACATGTGAGGTCACAGAGGCCTGAAACAACGTGACATGTTCAGGAAACTACAAGTAGTTCCATATGGTCGGAACATATGGGTAAGTGTCAGGAGGATATTCCAATGAGGTAAATAAGAGACAGACCGTAAAAGGGTTTTGTATGGTAAGCCAAGAAGTTTGACAATTATCCTGAAAGCTATGTGGAGTCACGGAATATATTTAAAATAGTTTTTGTTTTTGTTTCCTTTTGGTAGTTTTGAGCAAAGACTGGGAGCATAGAAATCAGTTATGAAATTATTATCATAGCTCAGGTAAAAAATGTGAAGATGGTAGAAAAGAGAATAATAGAGGGGATGGATATAAGCAATGCTGAGGAGGTACAAAGACTGGCCTTGGAGAATGTAAGAGAGGAAGGAAGTGCCTCCCAGGTTTCTTCTTGGTTGACAATACCGCTAAGTTCCCGCATTTAACATCAGAATAAGTGGCACCCAATAAATATTTTATAATAAATGAAACAATGAATGTAAATCAAACAATGAATGAATGGTCAGGTTTCAATATCTAGGGAATGTAAAATATCATTGTCTGGGTGTAAAGAATGAAGGAAAGGAAGGGGTCATGAATGGTCCAAGTTTTCTGGCTCAGTTAACTTTCTTCCTTCACTGAGACAGGCAGTACAGGAGGAGGAGCAGCTGGGGATAAGGATGCAGAGTTCAAGTTTAAATACATTAAGTGGGAGGTGCCTATAAGGCACCCACGTGACAGTGATACGTGCAAAGAAGAAGACTGCAGTGGAATATAGACAATAACCTAATAGTAGCTAAGACTAAGTGCATATGAAGTTCCAGACACTGTTCTGAGGGCTTTGTAAAAGCTTGTTTAATATTTCCCTAAGTCCCACTATTAATAGCTATCATTATTTGTATCCTTTTCATGGATAGTGAATTCAGACACAAAGAAGGTAAATTACCCACTCAAATCACACAGCTATAAGTGGTAGAGCCAGAATTTAAACCCACACTGTTTGATTTAAGTGCTATGTTATCTTGGCAATCCATAGCAGCGACAACATGTGCATTGGAAGTACTTAAGGGAGAATGTTGTTTAGCCTGAAAGCCCCAGTTATGTGAGCCATTGTAGTAACCCAGCAGGACTGTCATCACTGCTCTGTTCACTTTGCACATCAGCCTATCCTTCCCCACATTTCTTTGCACAGTATCTAGGGTTGAACTATTGTTTTTTCCAACAGTCACATCTGTGGTGACCAATTTGTCCAGGTTGTTTGGGACTGAAAGATTTCCCAGAACACAGGAGATCCACTTTTAAAACCAGACCGGTCCTGGACAAACCAAGACAAACTGTTTACCTTGGACACATTTAACCAAAATCAAAAGTGAGAAGCTTTGGGGAAGTTCCTTTGTGGCACAGTGGGTTAAGGATCCAGCAAGGCGGCAGCTTTGGAACAGCTCACAACTCCAGTTCAGGTTCAGTTCCTGGACCAGGAACTTCCACATGCCGAGGGTATGGCAAACAAAAAGGGAAGCTTTGGGATCAGCTCAGGCCACTTTCAATCTTACCAACACATTTCTTCCAAAGAAGGATATGAGGACTCAATCAGACACTGCTTCCAAGGCACAGCCTGATTACCAGACAATCTGCTGTCAGCTAAGGATTGGTCAAATCCTATGTAAGATTTCTGTTTTGTTTTTAAAAAGCACTTAAAATCCCTTTAAGGTATTCTTCCCCACCTTCAGCTGTTGACAGGAATATGTGAATGTCCTTAACTCATTACATCAAATGTCTAAGTCATCAGCTTCCCAGATACCCTTAAATAGAGTTTGATATATTGAGAAGAGTTTTCTTAACTCTCCTCTTTATACCTCAGGTAGGACATTGGGGGGAGGGGGGGTCTCTTCATCAAATGGAAGTCCTCTAGATAAGATCAGCTATGTGATGGACAAGTGCAAGGAGGAATGACCTTGGACCAGTCTCTTCCTACCTTGGGCCAAGCCTGACTCTCAACAGTTCCTCCCATTCCTGAGGCTCAAATGGTCATTGTTTTAGGAATGCACTCGTATTTGGGTAGACACCTGCAAGACCTAGGGATCCAAAAATGATGAGGGTGCCCAGACCCAGGGTAGAAAGCACAGAGGGCAGTGGTTGTGTATCACGCTTGCAGGTTCTGCTAATTCGATATGAAACTTGCATGACATGCTAGCAGAGAAATATCAAAGTTTCTAGAAAACATGATTTACCTCCCTACAATACCTGCTAAAAAAGTAAAACCTTCCAAACTTGCTAGGGAAGTCCAATTAGTGAAGATTAACTAATTCCTCTTCTTGGCTATATGGGGAAATTTGGAAAGAAAATTAGAAGGAACCAAATGCAAAAGCAAAAGCCTTGCCATCTGATCCTTGTAGCTCCTTTCATTGGACAGAATTAAGTCCTTAAAAAAGCTGGTGCATCTCAGGGGGAAAGGTCGCACTTCATTAAAGGGGGAGGAATTTTTGAGTAACCTTTTAGGCAAGGTGTAGAGCAAGAGTCAGCAGACTTTCTGTAAAGGGCCCAATGAGACTTTTTTTTTTCAGCTTTGTATACAGTACTCTGTCAGAAACACTCAACTTTGCCATTTTAACGCAAAAGCAGCCATAGACAGTAATATAAACAATTAATCATGGCTGTGTTCCGACAGAATTTTATAAAAGCAGACAGTTTGCCAGGTTTGGCACCTTGGCCCGAGTTTGCCCACACCTGATCTAGAGCTTAAAGGCACTTCAAGACAATTGCCTAACCCTACCACCATACACAGCATCATGCGGAGTGACCACATTTTCAAAAGCGTGAGTTTGTGTGTGTAAAAGAGAATTGTTTTCCTCATCATGTATTTTTTAAACAAGGTAATTGAGTTGTGTAAAATAATAGATGAAACATATTTGTCATACTATCATTTGAAACAGAAATAATTGGTTAGGGAAATATGTACTTATTTTCTCTTCAGAAAACTGTGGCCACAATATACACAGCATGCCATGGATTACTTCTGTGCCTAACTTTGAGTGCTTCCTAAATGCCAAAGTCATCCCTGGCCACACACACACACACACACACACACACACACACACACACACACTGAATAATGCACTGAATTATATTATAAATAACTTGACCTTCATTTCAGCAGCAAAAGAAATACTTTCCATTCTACACTTATGAAGTATTTTCCCATGAATTTTCATTTCTTCTTCACAACAGTCAGGGGTGGTAGACAGAATACATGGTAATTCCAAATTACATAGCAATCTGAGGCCAAAAGAAGACATGCAACTTTATGTATATCACACAATAGGTTAAAGCCCAATTCTTGACTTCAAAGCCAATGTTCTTACCACTGTAGCATAAGACAACTGAATAGTTTATATTATATAACTCTAGACTTACAGCATCATCTAACAACGGTGAGTAGACATAAAGTGGGTTGAATAACTAGATATTTATTCTAATCACTTCTTGGCCTTTTGATTAAGATCAAGTGTAGATATTTATTCTCAAGTTAAGAAAATGTATTTCAATAACAAAACTCAGTTTGAAAAGTTATACAGAGATAAGCCTGCCGAAGCCTCCTGGAACACAGGTTTTAGGATCAGAGCCAGGAAAGCCACATTATAAGGGAAAGTACCTTACGCCATCCAGTAACTAAATCCCCTTGGAGAGGGTCCAAGGCATGCCTACCTTATGATGAACTCTGATTTATGGCAAATAAGATTTTAGTGAAATTTCAGTGTCAGACTTTTCTACTGTAGTTTTGCAAGCAGTGTGGTCTTAAAAGCTGTCATGAAATGAAGATTTTGACAGATAGGTGATAACAAAAGAAAAAGCCGCACACAAATTGCCATGTTCCAATGTTAGTATTCATTTTATAATGCAGATTACATTTTCCAATTCCTACCAATTTGCATTTTTCTTATTTAAAATAAAAACTTGCGGTATAGACAAACTGGGTGAATTTTAGCATGAACCATAATAATTTATGAGCAATTATAGAAGCACAGGTACACAGTTTCTGAGTAATTTGTCTTTCTGCTTGCTGTCAAATAATTAATTTTTGCATCTTGAATCTGCCTGTAATAATTTTGCTATGGCGCCATCACCTAGAGCAATTTACACTGTACTGTTGTTACACCTATTTGTCTCATATCTTGTTACCCCAAATCCAATTTTAAATTCAAGCAAATGAGAAAAACCACAGTAATTTGCTGATGTAGTTTCTAAAACAGGTTAGTGACTTAAGTAGCAAGTTATTTTACCCACACACAATTCAAAGGGAGCTCAGTCTGTCTATCAGTTAACAACCAGAGGTTCTAATCCAAACGGCTCATTTCAAATAGTTTTATGTCTCAGGCAAGGAGCACAAATTCTCAGTCTGTTGAGTTTCCTTTCTTATATTTAGAAGAATCAAGTCAGTAGACGCTCCAGTTTGAAAGCAAAGCAAATGGGAAAACTTGATGTCTTTTTTGTGACCTCAGATAAATCAAATGAAGTAATTGATCTCAATAAATGCCCGCAACCCTCCTTCCCTCCCTCACTCCCTCTTTCCCTTCCTCTATTCTTCTATTATATATCTATGACTTACTTCTTAAATTCTGGATGACTAGTTTTGGGAAAGATGAAATGAAAGGCAGATGGATAAACTAGTTTATGTGAATATATATACAAACTATATATACAAACAAATATATAAATATTTGAATGTTTATATATATATGTACATACAGAAAAAACTTTTCAGAACACACAAAATTGAAATAGGGAACTAAAAGTATAAGCTTCTATTAAAATATATATCATTCTAGGTCCACTCTCACATTCTTCTCTTGAGTTGTAGCACTGCCCCGAAATTGTGCGGTCATCCCTGGATGTGATGTCAACAGACTTATACAATTTCATCACATCTTATAACAAAGATAATATGGTAGAATGCATCCAGCAGGCCAGAACAGTTTCCACATCTGCTTGTATTGGGCTGTGGAATGAATGCAGGAACCCAAGAGTCATCAAACCAAGTTCACTCGGAATCACCCAGGAGAAACCTAGAACTGAATCACATATCCATAAATGGATTGCAAAGAATATTTACAATTCTACGGGTCCTCACTACCAACTTTTGTGGCAAAAGAGGAACACAGGCAACAGAATTGGGTTAATGGCAAGCGTTCAAAGCAGCACAGGCCTCAGGTTGGATCATTAGGTCAGGCCCTAATGGATTATGCTCTGTGGAAGTAAGCCTTTTTCATTAAAAACAACAAGTATGTTGGCTCTTGAAACCAGTTCTATATAATTTTTAACTGACTAACCTTAGGCAAGTCTGTTTCCTCTCACGAAAAAAATGGGGAGCTTGGGCTAAATGACCTTTAACATCTCTTCTAATTCAAAGTCTGTGATGTTATGCTAAGGGCAAAATAATCACCTGTCCCCAGGTATCAGGTTAAGCAACATGTCAGAGAACATGGCAAGGCCTGCAGAAAGCAGAATAGACTACAGTCTATGTGGAATGAAGAACGGCAATCTGCCCAAATACTCCACGTGCCTGTCTACAAATGGCTCTTCTACTGCCCAGCCTGGGCACTCAAATTCCCCTGCTATGACAGTAATGTCTTTGTGTGGAAGCAATGTGTTTCCAAGATGCCCGTTGGGAAATTTAAGAGAGGTGCGACCTTTCAGCCCATTGCCACCGAGTTAGTGCAGATTAGTTTATTCCAAAAAGGGCTGGGAGGGGGGGGATTTAAGAAGGCATTTGATACAGGGCAAGCCTACTGCCCTGTCTTATTCTCTCATTCTTCCATTTTCTCCCTCACCTCTTCCTTCTTAACATTCTCTTTTTTCATTATTTTAGTAGCAAAGAAGGCAGAGAAGGACCTCTGGTAGTAATTTTTAGGAAGAGATGGGGATTTCTCACTTGCTTAGTTTCTCAGTCTGAAAGGATAGATATGATATTAACACTTGATATTTTCCCCACCTCCACTCTGGACCTTTATTGTCTAAACTTCCCACCAAACTTTAGGTTGTAGAGACATGGAAAGATGTTCCCTCGTAAAGACTGCCTGGTCTAACTATTATTAGCTTTATAGTTGGGTAAGTCATGCAGTGTCGCTAGAGCTTGGTTTCTTCATCTCCAAAAGGGGAAAAAATAATACTTACTTCATAGTTTTGGAGAGGTTTAAACAAGATTGTGTATGTAAAGTGTCCAGTATAATTCCTTTTTTTTTTTTTTTGTCTTTTTAGGCCACACCCACATGGAAGTTCCCAGGCTAGGGGTCGAATCAGAGCTGTAGCCAGTGGCCTACACCACAGCCACAGCAATGCCAGATCTGAGCCGAGTCTGATACCTACATCACAGCTCACAGCAACGCCAGATCCTTAAATCAACTGAGTGAGACCAGGGGTCGAATCTGCGTCCTCATGGATGCTAGTCAGTTTTGTTTCTGCTGAGTCACAACAGGAACTCCTCCAGTATAATTCTTAATACAATGTTAAGTGTCGTAAGTACTAAAATATCCCCTCCCACAACTATCAGCCTAGAGCAGTGGGTATTGTGAAGGGAGAGCCCCCCCCCCCAGATAGCCAACGGATAGAATCACAGGGGATCCAGAAACAAGGTGATGAGGTCAAGCTTGGTGGGGAAACACAACACACAGATGGACAGTGATCCTTTAGAAATCCCTTCATGTTGCAGAGAGCTGAAGTGACTCACCCCAATTTGCATAGCTAGTTAGTGGAAGAGATGGAGTGACAGTCCGTATCATCTGACTCATTCTAGAGTTCTCTTTCCTATTCAAAACACCTCTTGAATATCTACTTTACCAACTGGCATTATACAGCCAAAGGCGGGCAATCATGTAGGCTCTTTCAGGAATCCCAGTAAGCGATGATGGTGGCTTTGACTAGCAAGACAGCAATGGATGAGATGATGAAATTTGGAATGTATTGTGAATAATTGGATGATGGATTGGATGTGGTAGAAATATGGGAACCAATACTAACCCTTAGGTTTTATGCCTGAGTCAAAATGAATGGTAATGCTATTTATTGGGAGAAAGGAAGTGACAAGTTGTACATGATGGAAAAGCTAAGAATCAAGAATTCAATTTTGGAAATGTTAGGACTGAGATGCATTATTGAGCATATTGTCTAAACATTGAAAGTAAGATGTAAAAGAAAGCCCTAGGAGCTCCCGTCGTGGCTCAGTGGTTAACAAATCCAACTAGGAACCATGAGGTTGCAGGCTCGATCCCTGGCCTTGCTCAGCGGGTTAAGGATCCGGCATTGCTGTGGTGTAGGTTGCAGACACGGCTCGGATCCCTCGTTGCTGTGGCTGTGGCGTAGGCCGGCGGCTACAGCTCCTGTTAGACCCCCTAGCCTGGGAACCTCCATATGCTATGGGTGCGGCCCAAATAAGGCAAAAAGACAAAAAAAAAGGAAAAAAAAGAGAAAGACCTAACCATAGATTAATTTTTTTTTTGTCAGTGCCCCAGGGTTCTGCTCCTTTATAAACTAATGCTTGATACTAGCTCCCAAGGAGTCCATATTCTTTCCTCTCCAATTGAAACTCTTTTTAAGAAGAAAGCTAAAATTCACCCTGAAGATAAGTAATTAATAACAGCTTGAAATATAGCTTACATTTACAGCAAAATTTGTGTTTTAACAATAAGAGCAATGAAAATCTCTCCCACCTACTGGTTAATTTCTGAAATATTATCCATTAAAGCACTATATCTTGTTCAATAAGAAATGATGCTTACTTTCTGATTCATAGAAATTTACTGATGGAAGATGTACTAGGTACAATCTAGGTTCCTTTTACTGTTCATACACACTTCTGACATATATCTTCTGCTGTCCTTAACTTTCACCTTGGTTTCAAATGAACGAACCTTCCACTTCACCCTCCTACAGCCAAAACTAATTGGACCATTGTGGACACAACACAAATGTATTCATTCCATAAGCTGGGCAGCAACCTATGACTTATGAGGTCTGGCTTGAAAAGATGAGCTTGTCCAATCATTTTCCCTCTTGAATTTTGTAACTGGAAATTGAGAGGATGAGCCTGATAATTGTGAGGGCTGAGTTAGAAGGTCATGGGAGACTTGGGGCTAGAAACTTAGTGGGGCATGTGTAAACCAAAGTCAGAAAAAGCTAGTGGTAGAAAGAGAATACTGAGAATAATACTGCACGCATATATATGTGTATATGCTTATATGTGTATATATGTGTGTATATGCATGTATGTGTATATGCATATATGTGTGTATATGCATATGTGTGTATATATATGTGTATATGTGTTTATATGCATATGTGTGTGTATATATGTGTATATGTGTGTATATGCACATATATATGTGTGCAGTATTATTCTCAGTACTCTCCTCTTTCTACCACTAGCTTCTTTCTAGCTTTGGTTTACTCATGGCCCACTAAGTAAATATATATCTCATATATCATATATATATGGAGAGAGAGAGAAGGACAGAAAGAAAGAGGGAGAGAGGGATATTGAGCAAGAGAGAAAAACAAACTAGCTTTCCTGACCCCATTCCAGTTTCCATGATGTCTGGAGTACTGGGGTAGAACCTATTTTTAAGAGTCTTACAAGTCCTTGAAATTTCCATGTTACACACTTTTTAGAACTTTTCAGCCACACCTGTGGCATATGAAAGTTTGCGGGCCAGGGATCAAAATCCATTCACAGCTATGACCTACATCACAGCTATGATGATGCTGGATCCTTAACCCACTGTGTTGGGCTGGGGATTGAACCCGTGCCTCCTCAGAGACAACACCAGATCCTTAGCCCCACTACACTACAGTAGGAACCCTTAATACACTTTTCAAAAGACCCCCTTTTCCCCCTTGAGCTAACATAAACCCCAAAAGAGTGCTTAGACAGAAGGTGATCTAGTTGAACACTCTGGTTTTATAGATGGGAAAAAAGAGACCCAGGAAAGTCAAGTACTTTGCCTAAGTTCTCACAACACTTAAGGGGAAGATCTGGCACTAGAATGCAGGGCTTTAAAATTTAGCCCTAACAGAGAAATTCCTGTAACAGTTTCCTCTAATGGGAATTACTGTCAAATATATTAAATCTTACCAATATAAATTACATAAATCTTCTCAGTTTAAGGTAATATTTGTGTGTATGTTTGTAGAAATTGGCATCAGTATATGAGGTAAAGGTATTTGGGATGAGTCTCAAGGTCAAATAAATGTTTTGTTTACAGAGAAATTCCATTTTGTGGTTGTTTTACAATATTAAGCTCATAAAGCAAACTGTATTTTTCAGGCGATAGCAAATCTCTTCAGAGATGAGTAGCCATATAGCTCACTTGACTCAAAAATATTTTGAAAATGAAAAGAAATGAACGAAAATTTAAACAGTTTACAAAATTATACCAATAAAACCTGTCATATGTGCAAATATATTCACTTTCTGGTGTGTTGCTAAAGTATGCAAATGGCTTTAAAACTGCATTAGCTATGAAGCAGACTACATACCACCGCTCAGAATGTTAGTATAAAATCAACCCACATTTACCAAGCACCCACGGAAATGTGAAATAGGTGCTCTCATTCAGTAAATACCACTGGAGGAAGAGAAGAGACTATGGGAGAAGAAATACTGAAAGTCTCTGTAAGTACCTGAGGTTCAGATGTGGTAATATAGTTAAACTATAATCGTTAGCAGAGTGTGCAGAAAAATATGCCTTAAAACGACCGATCCAAGCTCGCTGAGAGAATAAAAGGAAACAATCAAGGAAAATGTTTTGAAAAACTACTATGGATCTAGTACTGGAATGTGCAGGGTGGGGATCTAAGGAACAGGACATTGTTTCTGTCCTCAACAGGTTCCCGTTCACTCTCACCCTAGAGGTAGAACATACTCAAATTAAAAGCCAGTTTATTTCTCTAATAATTAGTGATGTTGAGCTTTTTTTTTTTTTTTTCATGTGCCTACTGGCCATCGTGCAACTAGAGATTCTCATAAGTCAGAGAGAGAAAGACAAATATCATATGACTTCACTTATATGTGGACTCTAAAATGCGGCATAGATGAACCTATCTTCAGAACAGAAACAGACTCACAGACATGGAAAACAGACTTATGGTTGCCAAGGGGGAGGGGGAGGGAGTGAGATGGACTGGGAGTTTGGAATTAGTAGATTCAAACTATTACATTTAGAATGGATAAGCAATGAGGTCCTGCTGTATAGCACAGGGAACTATATCCAATCTCTTGTGATAGAACATGGTGGAAGATAATATAAGAAAGGAAATAAATATATATATATATATATATATATATATATATATGACTGGATCACTTTGCTGTACAGCAGAAATTGGCACATCATAAATCAACTAGACTTTAAAAAAATACAGCCAGTTTAATAGAAGACATGCAGTTTTCACTAAATACTAAAAGTACAATCATTATGGCTCTAGAACTTCAGAGCACTCGAAAGCACTACCAGTGGGAGTGGGCATTCACTCCGTCCTCTTTGAGTATCTATTTGGACAAGGTGTCTGGCTTCCCAAGCTTTTTCAGGACAGGCCCTCTTACCAGAAGCAGCAGCGAAGCTTGAAGGATGGGAACATTTTGATAGATACTTTCCTGGTCATCTGGAGTCCAACCCTCCCACTCTCCCCCATCAGCCCCCACCAAGGAGGTGGGGGCAAATTCAGCCTTTCACAAAACCTTATCAAATTTCTTGCCATAATGCTTCTCACATCTGCATCCATCTCATCAGTTCTGTTCCCACTGCCATCCTATTGAAAGCCTTCATTAACTCACATCTGAACTCTATTACAACCTCCTAACCAGGCCTCCTCTTTCCAGTCTCTCCTCCCACTAATCTACCCTGCACACAGCTGCCAGATTCATCTTCCTGAAATGCCAATTTCTTCATGTCTCTATGCATTTTGCACAGGATACATTTTAATTCCTTGGCCTGGTATTCAAGACTCCCTATAATCATAACCCAGAATATATTTCCAACATCATTTTTCCTACAGTAATGTGCTGGTTCTGCTAACTGTCCCCCAATTTTTCTTAAATTTCTTTTTTTTTTTCTTTTTAGGGCCATGACTACAGCATATGGAAGTTCCCAAGCTAGGGGTCAAGATCGGAGCTGCATCTGCTGGCCTATGCCACAGCAACAGCAATGCCAGATCCGAGCTGCACCTGTGACATACTGGCAATGCCAGATCCTTAACCCACTAAGAGAGGACAGGGATCAAATTGATATAATCCTCATGGATACTGGTCAGCTTTGTAAGCACTGAACAGCAACGGAAACTGTTCTTACATTTCTGTCTCAAACTTTGGCTCACACATTTTTCCAAATCTTTTTTTTTTTTTTTTGTCTTTTTGCCTTTATGTAGAGCCGCACCCGTGGCACATGGAGGTTCCCAGGCTAGGGGTCTAACAGGAGCTGTAGCTGCCGGCCTTCGCCACAGCCACAGCAACGTGGGATCCGAGCCGCGTCTGCGACCTACACCACAGCTCACAGCAACGCTGGATCCTTAACCCACTGAGCAAGGCCAGGGATCGAACCCGCAACCTCATGCTTCTTAGTCAGATTCGTTAACCACTGAGCCACGAAGGGAACTCCACATTTTTCCAAATCTTAAATGCCTCCCTCAGGCTTCTTTATTGATGTAACTTCTAAATCCCATCTCCTTGATAAAGTTTTCTCTGATTATCCTAGCCAACAATAAGACCTTGTTTTTCTGACTTCAAACTCTCCTATTAGCACTAATTACAACTCTTGTTTATTCTGGATGCATTCCTCCTCCATAGCTTCAGCATACAGGTGATGAGGATATGAAGTCCGAAGACACCAAGAGGTAAGCACCAGGAGACCAGTTATAAGGTTATTATACTCTTGCAAGCAAGAGAAAATGATGCCTGCAAAGTCTTCAGTCGCCAGGAATACAAGGAACTAATGGTGAGATACATTAGAAAAAAAGTTATCAATAAGCCTCAATTGAGGAGACAAGGGAATCAGAAAGAGGAATGACAGATGAGTTTGGAGGCTGACTCATACCATTAAAATTAAAAAGGAAGAATCGAACTGGTTTGGTAAGAAGGTGATGTGTGGAGTTCCTTTCATGGCTCAGCAGAAACGAATCTGACTAGTATCCACGAGGATGCAGGTTTAGTCCCTGGCCTCACTGAGTGGGTTAAGGATCCAGCGTTGCTGTGCACTGTGGTGTAGGTCAAAGACATGGCTTGGATCCTGCATTTCTGTGACTGTGGTGTAAGCAGGCAGGTACAGCTCCAATTGGACCCCTAGCCTGGGAACTTCCATATGCCACGGGTGCAGCCCTAAAAAGCAAAAAAAAAAAAAAAAAAAAAGAGTGATGTGTTCGTTCTTAGCCTAATTGAACTCCTGTCCGGGTAGTTAGAGAGAAAAGAGCTTGTAAAAAATGTTTAGAGCTGGTGATATAGGTTGGAAAGAAAGCTGCATAGAGCTAGTGACTGGAGCCATGATTATAAATGCATTTATAAGGAGTTCCCCTGTGGCACAGTGGGTTAAGGATCTGGCATTGTCTCTGCAGAGGCTCAATGGGTTAAGAATCTGGCATTGCTGTAGCTGTGGCTCGGGTTTGATCTCTGTCCTGGGAACTTCTATATGCCACGTGTATAACCATTAAAAATTCATTTATAAAGAGCAAGAATGAAAGAAGAAAGGAAAGGGGGGGGGGCAAGAGGCAAGAATCCAGTGGAGGAAACACAGGGACAGTAAAAGAAATAGGAGAGTTAAATAATAAGAGCTTGAATAAAACAAGGAAGAAACAAACAAGAAAAACTTAACCACCCTAATTCTGATCCTTAAAAGATCAAAGATCAATAGCAACATCTGAGATGCCAGATTTAGGGACCAAATCCAGCCATGAGCTTTGGATCTAAGATGCACTAAATGGTAAGAAAATGAAGGCAATATGTGTCTGGCACTGAGATTAAGAGAAAAAAGTAGGACAGAAGCTAAAGGGCACAGAAGGGCAAACCAATAATTCTGTTGTAATGGGGCCCTACTGTCTCACATGCAGACATGGCTGAGTTGTATGGTTTAGTGCTTAAAAGTATAGATACTAATGTCAGGAAAGCTGAGTTCATATTCCAGGTCTGCCACTTTGAACCTGTGCAAAACTGGAGAATTTATTTAACCCCCAAGATCCACTTCTCATACATAAATTGGGGATAATGAACAGAAAATCTACCTAATTGGGTTGCCATCAGAATTAATTAAGGTAATGTAGGTCGGGTGATTAGAATATAAAATGTGTTCAAGCCATGTTAGCTATATTATAATGGTAGTTCATCATGATGCAATTCATATGGGGGCCCTTTGCAGATACCTGCACATTTGTTCAGAAAGACTCCAACTTGGAAGAATTATTCAAAAATCAACCCTGGTGTTAATGCATCTTGAAAGAGGACTAACATACAGAGGCCCTCTCAGAGTTCGAGTTAAATAAACAAAACAATTAACTGATTAAATTATATTTGTGTTGTTCAGAATTTGAGTTGTCTACCTAGACTTTTAAATGCCTTTCAATTGTGCCCATGTAAGCTATCTATGAACTGTCAGGATTTTGCATATAATCTCTAACGTGTATGATGTTTTAAATGAATTGTAGGGTACATAAAATGCCTCATTTAATTTGATTAGAGAGTTTAGCAAACAACAAATGAACTAGCTGTTGCTATGCAGTGGCTCCTTAGAATAATGCTGTATCTAATAATAAAAATGTTCCCTGTTATTTTTATGGGCCATAAAACACATTCAGTGAACTATGAATAGGATGATAGTCAACCAGCTGAAAATTCTTTTACAAGATGAATTGCATGCACTCAGAGTCAGCAGAATATCCCTGAAAAAAAATTTTTGTAGGAGTCAAAATTTGTCATGTAATCATACAGCCCATTTTATAATTTGAGATAACATAGGCTCTGGGTACTACTGTTCCAATTTTATATTTATCAGCTTACTCCTATACCCAGTAGTCAATAAAATAGAGGAAGTGAAATTTTCCTTCTAGTTGAATGCTCTCCTATCCACTGTGATAAATCTCCAGATTTTAAATAACTGTCTGCATCATAAACGTGCCCACAGAATGGACACCATTTGTTTATTGCGATCTCTCTCTCCTCCTACCTTCCCTTTATTCTAAAAATAGGGCTTAGAGGGACAAAGTCTTTATTAGCCAGATCACAACTAAGTAACACACACATACTCCACAAATTTAGGATATTCCTACCCCCTGATTCTTTTGCCATTTTCTCACTTTTCAAGACAGGTCAAGGAAACAGTGTGGCGAAAGGTTTAAGCTCTGTTTGTCACCTGTGGTGATTTACTTTGATATTTGGTTGCTATATTAGTAATACAAGTGTTGTTTCTAAGTGCATAACCTAAAGGGTAATTTATTAAGATCCATGACAGATTGAGTGCTAAAGCCTGAACTGTTACAGAGGAACCAACCAGCAAGAGAAGCGCTTATTAGCCTCCACAAAAGGCAAACCACTGAGTTCTTTCCCTTAAGGCTGAGGCAGCCTGAGAACTGTCAGCCCAGTCCACTCTGAGACAGACAGCAGATCTCCTTTCTACTGCGGCAGCTGTTCATTTACTCAAAGGAATGAAGATGTTTAACAAGATTAGGAAGTAAAGAAACGTCAAAAAGAATGCACTGCATAGAGAAAGAAAGACACCTAGGGGCCCTTTAAATAAGCATTTTCCAGCTCCACCGAAATATTTGAGCAGATGGATTTTTAACCCTCAAAGGCCTGGTGAAAACAGATCCAGCTGGGACCCAGCTAGTAATTCAGTATGCTGCGGGTAGAGGCTGCTCCTCCTCGCTATCACTCTGCCACAGGGGCAGACAAGAGATACATGTTGAACTCTGACCCAGTTACCATGGAGAGTCACTAAAATTAAGTCCCAAGGGCACAGTGTGTCTTTTGATCAGAGTATTTGGATATTTTAGTGCTTAGCTAATTAAATAGCATTTGACCTAACTATGCTTTTTAGGAGTTCCCGTCGTGGCTCAGTGGTTAACAAATCCGACTAGGAACCATGAGATTGCGGGTTTGATCCCTGGCCTTGCTCAGTGTGTTAAGGATCCAGCGTTCCCGTGAGCTGTGGTGTAGGTTGCAGACGCTGCTCGGATCCCGTGTGGCTGTGGCTGTGGCGAAGGCTGGCAGCTACAGGTCCTATTAGACCCCTAGCCTGGGAACCTCCATATGCTGTGGGTGCAGCCATAAGGCAAAAAAAAAACTATGTTTTTTAAATTTTATTGGAGTATAGCTGACCTACAAATTGTGCTAGTTTCAGGTGGACAGCAAAGTGATTCAGTTACACATACATCCATTCTTTTTTCAGACTCTTTTCCCATATAGGTTATTACAAGATATTGAGTAGAGTTCCCTGTGCTATACGGTAGGTCCTCATTGGTTATCTATTTTATATATAGTAGTATGTATATGTTGATCCCAAACTGTGTTTTGAAGTGATTTCCCTACTTAGCTACTGATTCTATACTGACATTGAACCTACTAATACCTACTAACATATGTGTCCTCACTGCATATGTTTTACAGTGAAGTAAAGAAAGGTCTACCAAGGCCTAGATTTTGCAAGGAACGTGTGTTAACTGATATAAATTTAAATTCATGTAAATCTAGGCCTCCCCTTCAACTCATCCAGATACCATAGGATCACTTTTCTACCAAAAACAATGTATTATAATCATTAAAATTTATTTATTTATTTATTCTTTTTAGGGCCGTACCCACTGCATATGAAGGTTCCCAGGCTAGGGATGGAATCGGAGTTGCAGCTGCGGGCCTACACCACAGCTCAGGGCAACACTGGATCCCCGACCCACTGAGCCAGAGGCCAGGATCGAACCTGCATCCTCATGGATACTAGTCAGATTTGTTTCTGCTGCACCACGATGGAACTCCTATCATTAAAATTTAAATTGATTTTTTAAAATAATTACTTAAATGCATATTTGTATTGTGATTTAACATTTGCACAATACTTTCATATACACGTCCCCACTTGATTGCCACAGCGTTATATGTAGGCATCATCATTATTTGCCTCAGTTTTATAGAGGAGGGAATTATAGCACAGAATAGGTAAGGAATATACTCAAGGTTATATACCTAGTAAGTGGCAGTGGTAGTTCTTGAACCAGATGCTAGGTTCACTGCTCTTTCTCCCCTTTTCCTGCTACTTTTTACAGATTTTGCAGATGTTTCCCTTAAGGGCTTTCATTATGGTCCTTTTCTTGGTCCTCAGGTCCCTCCTGCAAAATTTCATTCTATGGGGATCATGCATATAGATATACCTTAAATACACTTTTTAAATGATTCCATAGATACAATCACAAAAACAAATCAAAGAAAAGAGTTTCAGACTAAAAGAGCATTGTGGTTTGTTGTCTTTAAATTCCTCGTCTCTCAGAAGTTGGCTTCTGTTACTGTCATCTTTTCATTCCTCATGAATGCACTGTTTTTGGGCTTTTTTTTTTTCTGCCTCACAGACAGAGCCAAAGAGCATGTACATCCAGTGACCTATGAGAATTTCCTTGTTAGTCAAGGAAACTTTCTATCAAGAATGTCAATTCATGGAGAAACTCAAACCCATCAGAGGATATGAAATAGAAACTCAGAACTTTCTTTAAGGGGAAATTATAAATCACTATCTTCCCCACTCACAGAGCATTGCAGAATCCTTTGCACCAAAAGAGGTTCCCTAGATTCCAATAAAATGTTAACTGAATTTAAGAAGAAAGCAGGATTTATGAAATCTATCTGATGACGCATCCGTGACATATTATTTATAAAACCCAAAGAATACACTTTCAAATAAATTCCTTTGCATACTTGCATAATTTACACTTGTTCAGGTGTAAAATAAAAGTTAGAACCTTATATTTTCCTTCAGAATTGTATTTCGTAGAGACTCCTGAGAAGACAGAACATGTATTATAATTTATAACTGATTTTTGATAAGAAAAAACAGAACTACCTCATTACATGGGCCTTATAAAAATAAGACTTGAAGGCAGGCATAAGGCAACTTCCTTTAATAATTACGTTTGTTTAGTGATTTGAAGGTTGGAAATGGCAATGCCTTCCTCTTCCCACCATAATAAGGGAACGTAGTAGATATTTGTGTTTCTATGAAAGTCTGGAGTGTTCTTTTTTTAAATCTTGTTATGGCTAGACCTGGAGCTTATGGAGGTTCCCAGGCTAGGGGTCCAATCAAAGCTGCAGCTCCTGGCCTACGCCACACCCACAGCAATGCCAGATCCGAGCTGCATTTGTGACCTACACAGCAGCTCAGGGCAATGCCAGATCCTTAACCCACTGAGCTAGGCCAGGGATTGAACCCACATGCTCACGGACGCTATGTCGGGTTCTTAACCTGCTCAGCCACAATGGGAACTCCCATGGAGTCTTAATATTAAAAGTGAACTATTACTCCCATGCTGAGGTATATGCCTAAGAGAAATAAAATCACATGTGTACATGAATATTCGTAGCATTTTATTAATAATAGTCAAAAAGTGGAAATAACCCAAATGGCCAGAAGTAGAGGAGTGAATAAACAGAATGTGACATATCCATATAATGGAATATTACCAACCATAAAAAAGGAATGAAGTTCTGATACCTACTGCAATATGGATGAGTTTTGAAAACATTATGCTAAATTGAAAGTCCACAAAGGCCGCATATATGATTCCATTTATATGAAATGTCCAGAATAGGCTCAGAGACAGAAAGTAGATTTAGGGCTTGCCAGGGGCTGGCTTGGAGGTGGCGGGGGGGAGGACTGACTGTTCTAAAATGTTCTAAAATCGGAGTTCCCATTGTGGCTCAGCAGTAACAAACCCAACTAGTATCCATGAGGATGCAGGTTCGATCCCTGGCTCCGCTCAGTGGGTTAAGGGTCCAGTGCTGTTGTGAGCTGTGGTGTAGGCCGGCAGCTGCAGCTCTGACACGGCCACTAGCCTGGGAACTTCCATATGCCACAGGTACAGTCATTAACCAAAAAAAGGGGAGAGCAAAAGAAAAGAAAATGTTCGAAAAACTGGTAGTCATGGTTACACAAGTCTGTGAAGACACTAAAGACCTCTGAATTGTACGCTTTAAATGGCTCAGTTGTGTCGTATGTGAATTATATCTCCATAAATCTGTAATATTAAAAAAATCAGAGAATTAGTTGACAGGAAGGGTGGCTCCTGGAAAATAATTTACAAATGTTAAGATTTGTATTTGCCAGATAAGGTAGTTAGGAAAAACGACTGAGCCTCTTCTCCTACCCTCTCATAGACTAGGGCTGGAAGACACTTTCTCAGACTTCCTAGACTTTCTTAGGCGAGAAAGAAAGAGCAGGAAGCAGAGGCCCTGTGAAGGCCTAAAACGCAAATTTAGAACCAGAAGAATAGGGCGTAATTATAATCCAATCCAAGAGAGAACCAAACCTCCTTGGACCAGGGCAGATTAAAGCAGAGCAGGATAAATCTAGTTTGCAGGACATGGCAGAACGCACAGCTCGGAATGTATTTTTTAGTGAGAGGTACCCTTGTTTTTAGTAGCAAAGGAGATGACTCTGATATCAGTGCAGGCTGGATCACTGTGGTCGATTTGAACCCTCCAAAGAAATGATCAGACTTCCACAGGGACAAAGAGGGGCACATCCTATACCTCTCAAAGACTCAGAAGCAGATTAAAGAAAGCTACAATGCAACCACACTGGGCATACCTCGTGAATCTGCTTAAGTGTTTGAAGTCTTAATCCGCAGGGCCATCTCTGCAGTGGGGTGATTTTGAGTCTAAGAAAGTTGAACATAACTAATGCTGTTCTTCTTTCTAAATAATCCCCATCTGGGCAGTTTCTCACCAATCTGCCTTCTTCTGTGTACTGAACTACTGCAGGAGAATTCTAGGGGTTTTAGGAACCAAAGGGATCAGGTGAAGGCTGAAGTAGGAAAGTGCAGAGTTTGACTGGAAGCGCTCTGAGTCATTTCTCTCATCTGACATGGACAAAATTGATAAAAATTCCACTCATCAGTGTAATAGTTGAGGCTACTTTATGTGTTAAAGCACCACCTCTGTTTAATAGCCACAATAGTGACCACTGTGGAAAAGACTTAAGAGTTCTTCTGGCTTCAAGAGTCTGCTTTGGTGTTAGAAGAGCAGAAATGAGGTTTCACTCGACTGGGGATGTACCAACCTTTATTCCCCAAAATAAGAACTGAGTTCAAAAAACATTTACTGACTAGTCAATAGTGAAAGACAAATATCATATGACATAACTTCCATGTGGAATCTTAAAGAAAGGATACAAATGAACTTTTGTATAGAATAAAAACAGACTCACAGACTTGGAAAGCTTATGGTCACCAAAGTGGACAGGTGTGGGGGGCAGGGATGGGCTGGAGGGTTGGGATTGGCATACGCACACGGAGTTATATAGAATGACTGGCTAACTGGGACCTGCTGTATAGCACAGAGAACTCAATATTCTGTGACAATCTATGTGGGTAAAGAATCTGAAAGAGAATAGATATGTGTACATGTATAACTGCATCACTTCATTGTACAGCAGAAATTATTGCAACCTTGCAAATCAACTATACTTAAATAAAACCTTAAAAAATACTTACTGAACATTCCTTCTCAGCCAGGCCCTTTATTAGGTGTTGGGAACACAGAACAGAATAAAACATGGCCCTTGCTTTTATAGAAATTCACAGCTTCCCTCTCTGGTAAGTAGTATTATGGAGTGGGGGTAAGTATGGGATGATTCAGGAGCAAGGGGTGGTTACTGCCTAGCCTTGGATTGGTAGAGAGGGTAGGTGGATGTAGTCAGTGAAGGAATCTCTGAGCAAAGCCGTAAGAGATATAGAGAAATCATTCAGTCCTTAATCGTTCAACCAATAAGATTTAGCAGCTACAATGTTTCAGGCTCTGTGGTAGGCCCTGGTGACAGAATTTAAAAAAGAATGTTCCTGATATAGGAAATCCTGTGAACAAAGACAGGGAGGTGCGAAACCACAGAGGGTGCATGGGGAAAACAGAAACCAGTCTGCATGACCAGAAAGCCAAGGGAGAAGATAGTGGGTGACAATGAGAGACAGATAAATGGTGCTAGGGCCAAGGCAGATCTTAACTATACCAAGGAGCCAAAATGTTATCCTATAAACCATGCAGAGCCACTGAAGTTTTAAGCAGGGTATGTGAGTTTTGAAAACACCACTCTGGCTGCAAAGCAAACAATGGATGTGAGGGATATACACTTGCAAAGCTACTGAAAAAGAGCATTTATAAGGACAGTGGCAGGAGCAAATAGGTTATACTCTTCTTAAGAAGATCCCAGGCACTGGCCTTTTCCTTTCCCCTTGGCACTCCAACTTATCTGTCTTAGGCCCCACCCCTTAGAGGCTAATCTTTAACAACCCAATTCATGTAGAGAAGTTAATAGCTGACACTGATTTAAGACTACATCTCCTTTTTTTGGAGTATAGTTGACTTACAGTGTACAGTGAATTCCTGCTGTACATTATAGTGACTCGGTCATATATTCATATATATATATATATATATATATATATATATATATATATATATATAGTTGTTCTCATACTATCTTTCATCATGTTCTACCCCAAGAGATGAGATGAGATATAGTTCCCTGTGCTGTACAGCTGGACCTCATTGTTTATCCATCCCAAATGCAACAGTTTGCATCTTAAGTAAGAGCTTGAACTGTCTGATTCAATGGAGTGAAAAGGAAAAAAAAAAATGTTTTAGCCCAGAAACTCCTAATATTAATGGCAAGTCTTTTCATTTACATATTATAGGTAGATGGAAAGAACACAGAAAAATGAAAAATAACCCAGAGAAAGAAAATGTTGCTAATGAGGAGTCACTGGCATCAGTAAGTGGCTGTTTCCAGCAATGGGAAAAGAAACCCTGCACTCTGGGAAGGTTGGCAGGAGCAAACAGGGAGGAAAAAAAAACAACAAAAAAAAAAAACAGAAGGAAGGCAACAGATTCACACACCCTGCACATCCTTATGTTGAAAAGAGACTCTGGCTGCCCTTTCTTGATTAAAAAAGGTTCTAAGAGGATGAAGCATTCTGAATAAAAGAACCTGTATGTGAAAAATAGCAAAGTCCCACATACTAGAAATGTCTTCTGCAAGTGACAGATTTAAACAGCCCTCACTGAAGCTGCAGAGAGCCTGCTTCCTCCCCCTCCCCCCCTTCCCCTCTCTTCCTTGCCTCCTGCCTCTGATGGAAAAAGAAAAAAACAACTCAGTGTTCAGGAAGGCTCTCTCCAACTAGAAGTGGAAGATGAAATGAGCCCAGGTGAGTGAAGTGGAAATTGCTGGAAAAATGAACAGGAGAAAACATTATTCCTGTTTAAGTGATGAGGAAAAAATGAGACACCTGGGAAATAAAACAAAGTGCAATAAGATCAACTCATGGAGAAGAATAAAAGTAGTTACATGAGTACTTTACTGCAAAATCCTTTTCAAAGGTGCAATTTGTCTTACCAAAAGTGTCGTGTGCGTATAGACTACTGGGATACAGTTGAACACTAAGGAGAAAATCTGAATGTCAAAATCCTTCAGTGATCAGCTCAACTCTTATTTTTTTTTTTTTCCACCGAGGCTGGGGGGTAAAGGACACATCTGAGAGAAAAAGAAAGCAACTTCAGGGAAAAAAAGAATTTGTTCTTCCCCTTATGAACTCAATGATGAAAGCAGTCATTTCTCTTATTTTGTGTGATGTGCTGGGTTGTAAAACAAAGAGCCGGTTTTGAGCTTGCATTTGACAGTGTAATAAATGCAATTATAATCATTTGCATATTAAAGGCATTATTATTACTTCGTGGCAAATATTTCCAACAAGATTGAATTGAAAAGAATTCCTCCTCCCAAGCAGGCTACACATGCTTTTGTAGGATTTGACATAATCTAAAACCATGCTGTGTCAAACTGTCAGTTGCAGAAATTCTCCAAAGCTACCACAGATCTTGTTCTAATCTCCTTTAAGACTCATTTGATGCCACATAATTGAAAATAACCATTGGTTGTGATGTGTTAATTTTATGCAAGGAAAATAATAGGGTACTGATGTTATATTTTCAGCCAACTACTTCTGGGGGAAAACTGTACAAAAATTTTAGTCTCTTTGACAGCTTGCCTTGGGCTATATAACCCTTTATAATGTCATTTGGGGGCTCTATTTAAACCCAAGTATTCTGAAAGATGGCATCCAAAATGATGAGATCTGAGGTTTCCTTTCTCTGAGACATAGTAGCTTGCCTTAGGAACTACACATTAAAAATGTAAACCTAATTTATCTTGACTTACAAACTTAAGATGGGAAAAGGATCTCTCCTCCCCACCCCCAGCTATGATATCACTGGTTTTTTCTACTTGAGATGCCTTAAGTGACCTATAAAGATAAACCTCACCATTCAAAGGCTTGCAACACTTGAATCTTTCTAAACCTAATGTTCACCTATGAGTTTCAAATACTCTTTCCTGTCTACCTGGGGTATTTCAAGAAATTACATGTAGTCCATAGCTTAAAAATCTAAATGAAAGATGCAGCTTAGACTGAATCCTGGAAAACAAAGTGAAAAGTTAATGAGATATAAATTAGTAACAGTTAAAGCATTCCCTTAAAGAAAACATTATTGATTTTAAAGAACTTACTAATGAAAAAGAATGGCACTCATTCAGGCTTGACTTGAGATACATCATAGATTCATTTATAAGAATAAATGAGCAATGAGGTCCTACTGTACAGCACACAGAACTATATTCAGTCTCTTGGGGATAGAACATGATGGAAGACAGTATGAGAAAAAGAATGTGTGTGTGTGTGTGAGAGAGAGAGAGAGAGAGAGATTAGGTCACTACAATGTACAGCAGAAATTGACACAACACTGTAAATCAACTATACTCTAATAAAAAAATAAAAATAAATGAGCATATGGATCCCAGGGAAGGGGCTTGGCCTTCTATCTGGGTCACTCTCCTGCAACTTCTCTTTGGGCCAATTAGGTTGGAGGACTTTCTAGTTACTGTTTGAACCCCACAATATCTGATGCCCCTTCTTACCTCTTGCACCTCTTTACACACACAGATCCACTTCTCACACTGCTAATATTAATTCATTCCACAATTGGCTTTCTTTAAAATGCCTTCCTCTCATGAACATAATTTTATATTACAACCCCACACTAGCATTTGCTATCAAACATTTGAAATCACACATTTAATCCTTCAAAGCCTCCACCTAAGCTTAAAAACCTTAGCCTCTTAAGGTGTTATCATTTACATATTCATTTCCACTTTGAGAGAGACTACTCCTTGAGCATTCTATCAACTGCATTTGCATTTGGCTTTGAGTAGTAATAGAAAACCCAAATTCAGTTGCTGAAACAAAGGGGTGGTTTTTTTTTTTTTTTTTTCCTCTCTCACATAATAAAAGGCTAGAGGTAAACAGTTGAGGGCCTGGGACAGCTTGTTCATAATGTCATCAACATTCCAGGTTCATTATATCCTAATATTTTATCCTTGACATTTGATTTCCATCCTTATGCTTGTCATTTACTGGTCCCAGGATGGCTGCTCCAACTCCAGCCTAATAATGTCTGTATTCTAGACATGAAGGGAAGGAAAACTGGAAGAGGTGGTGCCTAACCTGAGCCTATGTGCATTTGGCAGGAAATTATCACACAACCACCACAGCTGCAAGTGAATCTGAGAAGAAAATCTGCTGTCTATAACAAAACTGGGGTTCTGAAAAAGGTAAAAAGTAGAATGACTACTGATTTCAGTAGCATTTGTTGCTACAGTGTTCTTCAGTCATGTTAAGCATGACTACAATCTATTTCCTAGTTAAACTATAAACTCTGAGATCAGAGGTCATTAATTAAGTGTATTTCTTTTGTATCTTCCTCCTCTCATAGTCATACTTGAACCATTCCGTGTCTAACGATAATTGAATGAACCAAGTAGGCAGCTCTAACACACATCCTCTTCTACCACTTATCTAGATGACATTTGTCTGTGTGAATGAGTTTCATCTATAAAAAGAGAAAGTGATACTTATCGTTTTTTTTCCTACCAAATAAATTCCAACCAGTTACTCAGCATTTGAGACCCTCCCCAATCTAGTCTCTTTCTACCAGCCCCTCCTGATTTATGTCTCATTGCTTCCTTCCGCATTCCATTCCCTTTCTCTAACTACTTACTGTTAGGAATTTAATCTGTAAGTGACCTGTCTTGTGTAATATACTCAAGCAAACAAGAAACAAACAAGCAAGACAACACCAAAAAAGCCTGGCACTTAAATTTGTCCCTGAACATGCAGTGCCCTCTTCCCATGTTCAGTATCCAAATTCTTCTATGTCTTCCATAAAATCTTTTTCTGATTAGGTGAAACAATGTGAACATGTGAGTATTGCCAAAGGGAACAGGATGAAGTGGCGTACCCCTATAGTTCCTTCGCAGTCTTACTACTCGTGTGTAGTAAGGGTTCTTTTTAGCACCATTGGCAAAGTTATACATCAAAAATGATCAGCATTAGCAAGAAAGAGTTTTATTTGGGTTTATACTGCTCCAATATCTTAATCAAAAGGTATTTAACCTTATCTCTGTTGAAGTCTAAAAGAACCAGCATAGATCCAAGGAAGGATAGTCTCACGGGCTCTGCCATATGGGCCACTAGCATGATGGAGCCAGGACTCCGGGGAGAGGGCAGAGGAGAAGAGGGAAGGTACTCCCAAGTGCTAATTAGAGGCTGACTTTCTCTGGGCTACAAAGTCAAGAAATGCTGTATACCATCCTGTGGACTCTAAGAATATTCATATGTAACTGCTACTGAAAATGTATAACTTCTATAACAGAATATATACCTTTTTAGACATGGTAGAGCATAACATAGGGTTACATAGGTTAAAAAAGTGGCGTATGTTAGGATGCCACTCAAAAAATGGCAGATATGTTTCCAGTTCCCCAGCCCCCAAAGCATTTTCTTCTTCTGACTTTCCATAGCACTTTGACTATACCTCTCTATTGGTGATTTTCATTTTTCCCTCTTTTTTAAATAGCTCTCCCATTGGATTATAAATACTTCAAGATCAGGTAGTGCCTAATTTAACCCCACAAACTCCACAAGGTCTGCTAATAGTACCTCAAAGATGGTAGGTGCTCCAATGTTGAATGAATGAAAAAATAAACTAAAGCCTTAATTCATTCAAAATAACACTTGAACCATCTAAATGGATTTTCTTGATGGTCAGTGGAGACATTAGGGAAGGGTGCAAAGGAAGACAACACTACTGGCTGTCATCTGCAGGCAGATAGTCACCCTTTAATTCCGTAAGGACTTACTGTGAACAACTGTATCACATTATCTTCACCACAAGGAGGTTATTTGAAGGGAGGTAATACTACAAGTTTCACATAAAAAAATCCACAGATGACAATGCAAGCAAACATCTTTTCAATATCAAAATGTATATGTCCCTGTAAGTATTATGGGTAGTATAACTATAGAGCTTTACTTTCTGATTAGTACTTAATGCCTATTTAAGAAATTTTCCATCCCCCACATCCTTGAGGCCTATAACAGCCTGTACAATGGAAATAACACACATATTTATTCTTTTGTTATTGCCTTGACAGCAAAGCAATGGACAAATACAGATTAAAGATTGGGCCCAAATGAGACTAAAATAGGTAAGATTTTAACCAGAATGTATACCAGATGCCTTTAATGAAAAGCACCAGACTTTTTTCCCATATACACTCCAGCAGCTATTGTTTATAGACTTTTTGATGACAGTCACTCTGACCGGTGTGAGGTGATACATTCTTGTAGTTTTGATTTGCATTTATCTGATAATTAGCAATGTTGAATATTTTCAGGTGTTTTTTGGCCATCTGTATGTCTCATTTGGAGAAATATGTGTCTTATACTCTTGGTGGGAATGTAAATTGGTACAGCCACTGTGGAGAACAGTATGGAGGTTCCTTAAAAATGTAAAGATAGGAGTTCCCGTCGTGGCTCAGTGGTTAACGAATCCGACTAGGAACCATAAGGTTGCGGGTTCGGTCCCTGGCCTTGCTCAGTGGGTTAACGATCCGGCATTGCCGTGAGCTGTGGTGTAGGTCGCAGACGCGGCTCGGATCCTGCATTGCTGTGACTGCGGCGTAGGCCAGTGGCTAAAGCTCCGATAAGACCCCTAGCCTGGGAACCTCCACATGCCGCGGGTGCGGCCCTAAAATGACAAAAGGCAAAAAAAAAAAAAAAAAAAAGTAAAGATAGAACTACCATATGAGCCAGCAATAAACCCACTGTTGGGCATATATCTGGACAAAACCATAATTTGAAAATATACATGCATCCCAATGTTCATTGCAGCACTATTTCCAATAGCCAAGACATGGAAGCAACCTAAGTGTACATCCACAGAGGAATGGGTAAAGAAGATGTATATATTTATACACATATATTCAATAAATACATATGTATATAATGGAATATTACTCCACCATAAAAAAGAATGAAATGATGTCATTTGCACCAACATGGATGAACCTAGAGATTATATACTAAGTGAAGTAAGTCAGAGAAAGACATATATCATGTGATATCATTATAGGTGGACTCTAATAAAATGATACAAATGACCCACAGACTTCAAAAACGGACTTATGGCTATCAAAGAGAAAAGGTGGGGGGGATGGACTGGGATCTTGGAATTAATATATACACACTACTGTATATGACAGAGATAATCAACAAGGACCTACTAGAGCATAAGGAACTCTACTCAATAATCTGTAATGACCTAAATCTAAATAATAATAGATATATGTAGATGCATAAATGAGTCACTTTGTTGTACATCTGAAACTAACACAACATTGTAAATCAACTATACTCCAATATAAAATAAAAATTAAATTTAAAAAAAGCATCACACTAAAACAACTCAAATTGAAATGAAAAGAACACAAGCCCTCAATCACCTTGATTGAATTATATGGCCAGGTTTATTCCTCCAGTGAAAAACCATCACATATCTGTGTTTGAACTTTCCAGGAGCAAGAAATATACACCAATTTTTGCTTTTGGTTCTTGCTGTGTCATTTAATATTGCTGGTGTTCTCACTTGCTCACATACAACACACACAAAGACCTTTGCGGTCACTCTGGCACTCATAGCTCTCTAGGGCCCTCCGATAACTTAATGTGTCAAATAGGTATCCCCCCTCCTGCCATTGCTTTAGAATGGTGCTTCCAAAAGAATTTTCTGCAGTGGTGAGAATGTTCTGTGACTGGTGCTTTCCAATATAGTAGTGGTTAGCCATATGTGGCTATTGAGCCCTTGAAATGTAGGTAGTGTAACCAAGGAACTGTTTAACTGAATTGAATTTTAATTCATTTACATTTAAATAGACACATGTGGTTAGTGGCTATTGCGTTGGACAGCACAACTCTAGATTGTGTAGAAAGTCCCCTTTTTACAGTGCTGGCCACTCTCACTCACTACCTGCTTCAGGCCATCTGGCATTCCTCCACCTCCGCTCATCAAGATTCTCCTCTGCTAAGTCTTCATTTCTCCCATTAGAAAGCAGGCAATGACTCTGATGGATAAGCACATTCCTAACTTGGTTTACTTGGCAAGGCTGGGGATAATTCTGGGTGGGGGAAGGGACAACTCTATCCAATATGACCATATATAGCTTTATCCTTGCCTGAGATCTCTCCATGCCCATACATAAGAAAACCTAGCAGGATATTCTAATTTGGCTCCACTGCCCTCTTACCCATATCCCTCTCATCTTACAAGTTAACCTGGAAGGTGATTTCTTGAGAAAATTTCCCCACCTAATCCTGCCCATTCTCTCCTCCTCTTCCAACCTCTTACTACTCCATTGCTATACACAATGCACACAGTGATGTAAGGGGGAGGGGTCAGAAAAAAACAGGAGTTTGTTGTCACAACTTACTGTCATCTAAAATATTAAGATAATTCTGTAATTTTATGATGATGGCTTCAGTTTTTCCAAAGAACCTGAATACACACACCACAAGCAAATTATAATAACACTTTTTAGAGTCAATTAGTACATGTAAATAATGAGCACAGCCTCCTTAAGAGTGTGACTCACTAGTCATTCAAGTGCTCATTTATTGCATCACATTGGTGCATTGCATGTAGCAGAGGGTGACAGAAAATACAGATCACATGTGCTCATGCCTCTGTGAATGATATTTACCACACCCAATTGCAACTGCCCAGAAAGGAGGGTTTAGGAGAAACACACAATAAAAGTCAAAGTAAACAGAATCAGTCCTAGGGAAAATCTAGTATAAGCCTGGGCCTTACAACGGTTGTTGGCTGCAGAAAAATCTGTACCATCTCCTAAAGTCAGCTGGATCAATGTGAATAAACACTGTCCTAATGAAATCTCCTTTCAATAAGAAAACATTAACCTGGATGTATATTCAGAGGCAGTGAATAATCATCTTGTTAACACTTGAAAACATTCTATAATGCATAGAGTCACAAAACACTATCCTCCCTGATGCTCCTGGTTAGTCTTAATTCCAGGCTTTATCTGACCTACATGGAGCTGATTCCATTAAATTTGAGGACACAGCCTTCTAGACCCACTGTGGAACTCTCTCTCTCAGGTCTCGCTGTAGTGGCAATCCCAAGAAAGTGCTAAAGTGTGGAGTTCATTTCAAATCCACAGCTTGAATTTTCAGAAGCTCTGCTTAAGGTTTCAGCAGAGCAGGACAATAACTAGACATTAAAACTCCTAAACCCCTCCTGATACGGTGGGAAAAGGCAGTAGTCTAGCCATCTGCATAAAATATCTTCCTGTGGAAGTTATGAAAAATGCCTTCCTATGAAAGGTAAATGTTTTCCAAGCTTCTGAGATTCCCTAAGCTAGAAAAGTAACAAGTTATCAACTTCATATTACAGCACCATCAAATAATTTTTGAGGAGTTCCTGTCGTGACACAGTGGAAACGAATCTAACTAGGAACCATGAGGTTGAGGGTTTGATCCCTGGCCTCTCTTAGTGGGTTAAGGATCTGTGTTGGCCTGAGCTGTGGTGTAGGTCTCAGATGTGACTCGGGTCCTTCATTGCTGTGGCTGAGGCATACAGCAGCAGCTGTAGCTCCAATTCAAACCCTAGCCAGGGAACCTCCATATGCCCTAAAAAATAGCCAAAAAAAATTTTTTGAGCATTTATGTGCCCATCACAGTGCAATTACTAAACATTACAAAAAGAATTTCAGATACAGCTCATATCTTCAAGGACCTCACAGTTTAGTTCTCCATTCTAGTTCTACTATCATGTATTAGTAATGTCAAAAAATTTATTTGGCAATTATCTTCTGTACTATTGCAAAATGAGTCTTTCCATATCATGCAGTCTGCAAATTGAAAATGAAATGCATGGATGGCATAAAGATTTGCTTTTAAAATTCTTCTTGTATGCTAATCTAAATAAACAACCAACTAATTTGGTGTTTTGTTAGCATTTGAAAGAAACGCAATAATAGTAGCACATGTGTTTACAGGCAAGTCCTACAAGCACACCTAATCATTTAATCATTTAATGACCGAACCACCAGTCACCAACTATAGCAGTTAGACTCATTAGAATAATTGAAATAAAAGCACCAGGAGGCGTTCCCTCATGCTAGTGTATCCTACAGGGTATGGCAAGGCATACTGATTAACTCTATTAAATAGTAACTACCATTACCTGGAAATGTTTGTGTTACCCAGAAGATGGCACAGGCAAATAGCACCAACAATGCCCACAGGGGTTCCATTTTCAGCTCTGAATCCAAGTAAGATATGACCTCTCCAAAGTAGCACCCCTCATTTTTTCTGCCCCATCTTTGCCATAACCAGCAGAACAACTCTGGTAGACAGATTGGAAAGATAATAGTCTCAAGTTGGAGATGCAGGGACAGAGCAATTTAATAGTAATTTTGGAAGATATGGACATAGAATCAAGGGACTTACAAGAAATAAAAGGCAGAGATTAGACTCGGTGGAACAGGTGTAAATACAGCATACACACAATAAGATACATACTTGGCCAGGACTAGCATTAAATTCTTTTTGAAGGATAAATGGGGGCTGACATTAGAATTCATGGTACAGCCTTGTAAAATGTATATAGTGCTCATTACAGAGTGTAGGGTCTCATAATTATCAACTCTTTATTTTATTGACCATAAAATCTCCACTGCCACCCCTCTGATAAAAAAGCCCCAGGAGATAACATTAAATACCTGATCAAGTGAATCCTAGTTGGCTGTTAGAACCACAGTGTTGATAGCAGAGTGGGGAAAACTACGCAAGAAGCTGCCCTTGAATAATTCTGTCTTTAAGTATACTGAAGTGAGGGACACTGTCCTATCCCTTACTGTATCTCTAGAACTTACAGCAGTGTCCATCACATAACAGGCAATCAATAAATATTTGCTGAATGAATTAATGCACATCACATTACACTGGCTCAATGACATGGAGTCAGGGGGTGGAAACCCATAGAATGGCCATGTATTCACGAAACTACTTTCTCTACAACTTTGATTTAATTGACCAGAAATTTCATTCAAACTGCTAGCCAACTTCATCAGAAAAGAGGTTGAATTGAATGTGCTCACGAGATTGATTAGGTAATTAACTAATATGACTGAATCAACTTTCGATTATTCTTGCAACACAGGTAAATGTTTACAGGTAATAAAAGCTGTCAGTGGCATCAGAAATCACCCAAGCTGAAGAAGTCAATCGGAAAATGGAAATAAAAGGCATTCAGAGATTAGCAAGACAGTTTACAAACACTAGGCAATGATATATCTTTTTTTTTAATTTTCCCATTATAGCTGGTTTACAGTTTTCTGTCAATTTTTTTCAACTATACAGTGTGGTGACCCGGTTATACATAGATCCTGGTGCTATACACCAGGATCTCCTTGCTTTTCCATCCCAAAGGCAATAGTCTACAACTATTAACCCCAGACTCCCATCCCATCCCACTCCCTCCCCCGCCCTCTTGGCAACCACAAGTCTGTTCTAGAAGTCCATGATTTTCTTTTCTGTAGAAAGATTCATTTGTGCAGTCTATTAGATTTCAGATGTAAGTGATATCATATGGTATTTGTCGTTCTCCTTCTGACTTACTTCACTCAGTATGAGAGTCTCTAATTCCATCCATGTTGCTGCAAATGGCATTATTTTATTCTTTTTTATGGCTGAGTAGTATTCCATTGTGTATATATACCACATCTTCCTAATCCAATCATCTGTCAATGGACACTTGGGTTGTTTCCATGTCTTGGCTATTGTGAATAGTGCTGCAAATGAACATGCGTGTGCAAGTGACTTTTTCAAGGAAAGTTTTGTCCGGATATACGCCCAAGAGTCGGATTGCTGGGTCATATGGTAGTTCTATGTATAGTTTTCTAAGTTGCCTCCATACTGTTTTCCACAGTGGTCGTACCAGCTTACATTCCCACCAACAGTGCAGGAGGGTTCCCTTTTCTCCACACCCCCTCCAGCATTTGTTGTTTGTGGACTTATTAAAGATGGCCATTCTGACTGGTGTCAGGTGGTATCTCTTGGTAGTTTTGATTTGCATTTGATATATCTTACAGAAATGGAACAGTGATAGAATGTCTCATGTTCTGATAATAATATGTTTACTGGTCTTTCTGTGATGATGGAGTATACTTTGGATGTTATCATTGGTCCTGAGAGAAAATTTATATGAACGACACTTGAGGTGTACACACACACAAACACACACACACATGTGCACACTCATATATTCACACAGGTAGAATCTACTACTTAAAATCCCCAAATTAAGAGCAGGTAAAAAGAGATGGCTATTTGTATAAATATCATTTTCCCCACACAGAAAATATTAAAGTTGGATTGCTTTAAGTTACAAGTACATTTAAATATTTGCTTATAACTTCCTATTTAACAAAAATGAGGAGAAGGAGGGAAAAGCGACAATGCTAAACTGGTAGAAATCATAGTCTACTGAAGATCAATAAATTTCCCACCAAAATGATGAAAATCAGTGGGGAAATAGAATTTATTCAGAGATTTTATTTACACACAATATTTCCAGTAATGTCTTTACTAGGCAAAATGAATTCTACCTCCACTTCAATATTTTAGTGGAGTTTGAAATAATTATAGATATCTTCAGATTTGTGAACTTCTGGACATCTAAGGGAAAAGAAACAATGGTGGTGACTCTGATGCTCAGCTAATGCCAGTGAACCATGGAGAACAATGTAACTTCATAGAAACATTTTTATTGAAGAAACTTCCAATTCCACAAGGAACTCTACACATATCACGCTTTTAGCTGACTCAAGTTTCCTATGTTCAGAGCAGCAGTTTTTACTCATTGCTTTTCCCTACATTGATTTCAATTAAGTTTCACCTCTGAAAACGCAAGAAACTTCCAATTGTGCTCTTTCCCCTCTAATGAGTTTGCCCAAAATATCTTCTCTCTGCTATAATCACAATACAGGGAATTCAAGAAGCAGCATGACCCATTCTTAGTAAAAATTCTGAGTTTAATTCTTTCTTTTACATATATCACAAGCAAAAATTCTTTCCTTGGCCACCTTCCTGTTGCAGCTGGTTATCCAAAGGCTGGGCAGTTTGCAAAAATATCTTGTTGGAATGGTTAAATGCGTGCTTGTGTTTTCTTCCTGAAACCTATTTTTTTAAGAACCCTGAATTCTGTGTTGATTATTATTATTATAAGAACCCTTACTGACTTTTAAATGCTGAAAATTATCTTAATTGAACCTTTTTAAGAAGAGGCAACCTACCCACCATTTTGAATAAAGCATACAATGGCTAATGACATTTGAAGGCATTCTGGTTGGATTTCCAGCTGTGATTTTCCTTTGATTAAAATAAAAAAAGAAATGGTGGAGCACCAACTTTGTCACCTGAGCATTGTTAAAGCTGACATTTGCAAAACAACTATGCTAATATGACATTTTCCCTTTTTTCTTGGTACTTTGGTGTGATCTGACAATGAACCAAGAGGACTTTCCTTGAAACCTTTGGTATTTGACCAAGTGCCACCTATACATCAGTTGCTTTCAGACTCTTGTCATTCTCCTGCTTCCTTGTCATGAATTGAAGGAATAGGCTGCATTTAATAGGCTTCAGCATTTCCTCCATCCTTTAAACTGTGAGTAACATAGACCATAGACTGCTTGAAAAGAACTGCAAAGTCCTTTTAGTAAAAAAAAAAAAAAAAGACTGCTATGGCTTTGCTACGAATCAAATTGCTTTCTTGCATGCCTCCCTACTTAGGCTTTCCTATTTTTCCCCCTGGAGATTAGAAATAACTTAGCAATGCAGAAATATCCACTCATAAGCTACCAAGTGCCTCTGTTCGCTTTCTTTTGTCCATAAAAATTCCTGAAACACCACTAACTACAAGTGAACTTCGAAAAGCTGCTTGTTTTCCATATGGTATTCAAGAAATAAATACCTGCTCAACTTGAGGAAAAATTTTTATTATTATTTGATTAGAAGAGCTAAACTAATTTATAGGAGAGGTCAGCAAATTATGGCCCTTGGGCCAAATCTGGCCTGCTGTATGTGTTTTTAATGGCTTATGAGCTAAGATTGGCTTTTACAGTTTTATTTAAAAGTTTTAAAATCGAAAGAATGATAATACTTCATGATATGCAAATTCGAACTTCTGTGTCTGTCGTCACTTTTATGTGCACACACAACACACACAGCTGTTATAAGTATATTATATATCACTGTTTCCATGCTACAAGAGAAGTTGAGCGGTTGTGACAGAGACCATGCAGCCCACAAAACCTAGAATATGTACTACCTGGCCCTTCACAGAATAAAAAGTTTCTTACTCTGGTCTAGAGTCACATTTCGTTAGGGGAAAACGGCTATAAGTGTTGAGTTCTTTCTCTTTAAATAAAGCAGTAAAAATACAGCTCTCAAACACTTAGGCCAAGATAGAATTGATGATGCGTTTTGAAAACAAAAATTCCAATGAGGACAAATAAAACTCTAACCAGAATAACATGTGAAGTCCAACTCTGCCCCTAATACCCTGTGTGAATTTAGTCACCTTAACTTCCTTTCTCACTTTTCTTTACATATATTTAAAACTAAAATGATTTCTCTGGTCCTTTTCAAATCTCAGAATTTAAGATTATTTTCTTCTCATTTTCAATGTCTTATTTACATAAAAACTTTATTCACTTTACTAAAGAACTCACCGCAACAGGGTTTCTGTGTTTAGTAAGCTCTTCCTTCTACGGTACTTGAGTATTTGTATAAGTAATCACTTACTAGAGTGATAAAGTTGAAGTGGTACACTATTAGAGATCTATCAGAAATAAATAATGGCGGCAACAGAAAAGATCATGAAAGTCAATGTGAAAAAAGAATTCAAGTAAAAAAATTAGATTGGGACCTAACTTTTCTGGGATATATCTCTCATATAACGTATTATTTAAATTTTTTCATCTCTATGATAAACTCACATTCTATCTTGGTCCACTGACTGAATCATTTGGTAGTGTAGATTTTTGGACCAACAACATGTGTATCCTCTGGGATCTTGTTAGAAATGCAGAAAATCAGGCCCCATTCCAGACCTACTGAATCAGCATCTATAGTTTAACAGTATCTCTAACTGATTTCTATGCATACTGAAGTTTGAGAAGCACTGATATAGGACAGTGCTTCCCAAACGGTGGACTGTGATACATCACATCACCTGGGGGGGTGCCTATTGCTTGACCCTAACTCTAGATCTATTGAATTTGAATCTCTTAGATGAGATCTGAAAATCAGCTTCTTTTCAAGCACTCCAGGTGATTATTACGTATAATAACATTTGAGAAGTACTGGAGTAGTGGTTAAGAAGGTGAATTTATTTTTAGTGGAACAATCCTAGTTTTCTCAGTTAATACCTCTGTAATATCATGTTACTTAGCCAGTTTGATTCTCAATTTGGTCATCTGTAAAACAGGGATAATAAACATACCTACCTTATAGGTTTTTGTGAAGAGTTAACTAGAGAATGAATGTGCCTGGCATATAGTAACTACTCAACACACATTAACTATTACCATCAGAATTATCAGCATTGCCATCACCACCACTATCATCAGGGGTGGGTGAAAGGTTAAGCTGAATACACAGGTGGGAGGATAAGAGATCATGTGGGGCCTTGTTTCCATACAAATCAACTTGTACTTCAATATGCACATACTAGAGAACCAGTGAAGGCTTTTAAGCAGAAGCATTACCCAAGCTTTGATGAACTTGGTCTTGGAAGATGATGAGGGAGTCTAGATCAAAAAAGGTCAAGAAGGATCATTTAGTTCCCAATAGGCTTGTGTTGCTTGGTTACATAGTAAGAACTCTACTCGTATCATCCTCGGTATGTATGTTAAATAGTCATTTATATGAGGCTCAGATATACCTCCTCAGCAATTCCAGAGTGACTACAGATTTTGAATGACTCCTGTATTTAAAACTACTGAGGTCTTTCTAGTCTACAAATAAATCAGTCATAATGGCTGAGAGTCAGCAGAGGGATGAAGACAAAAATCAAAATTCTAAGAAGAAGCCCTAACTTAATGGAGACCACAAAATGCAAAAAACTAAGCATCATCATACTCAGAAGTATACTTTGAGTTGAAATGAATTAAAGGCCTGGCAGAAATTATAGTACAAACAAAAAGGCTCTGAGTTTCTTCTACCCTTCCCTAGTCTAGACTCAGAGTTCGAAAACTTCACTACTGTCAAATCGTCAAACTGACACTCTTGCTCTGTGAACACACTTAGATTTTCGTTTTTTTTTTTTTTTTTTTTAACTGTGGCTGATATCAGACAAAATCCCTGTATGTCCTTAAGGAGCTTATGATTCATTTATAGAACTAAGGCCTAAATACAAGAAATCACTAGAGGGCAATGGAAGACAGACAAGAAGCAAGTACTAAAAGAGGTGGCTCAGTTTTAATAACTCAAAGTTAAAGCAGAAGTAAAAATAGCGTGGGTCAGCAACATTATAAATGTATGGGATCAGGAAAACACTATAGGAATGGTTGAATGAAATATGATACACTCACACCATATAACACTGCAAAGTATTTTTTAAAATAATGAATTAGACTTACCAGCTTATTTGGAGGAATTTCAAAGATGTACCATTAAATGAGAAGACAGACTATGTAGCATAATCTTACTTCTGTTAAACAAACAAAATCGCCTATGTGTGTGCTTATGTGTATAAATTTATGTAAGTATATACACCAGCTTGTTAATATTGAGGGTAGTGTTAGGTAGATGGTTCTAATGGGAGAGGATAGTAAAGGTAATAGGAAAAGGAAAGAGTAAGGAAAAGCCCAATTTTTGAGCCAGTGATTAAAAAAAAAAAGCAAGAACAAGAAACTAAGAGTGAGCAAAAATGATCTTGGAGCAAAGAGATGATATGTCGCTAAAACCCAGCTGGAAGAAATACAGAGACACAAAAATAAAGAAGAATTCTATTAGATCCTTCTCTTAACCACTGCTGTTTTAAGTGCCTTAAGCAGGAGTTGGAGACGGAGAGCAAAACTCCTTCGGATATTATTTTGTTAGTTGTATTCAAGTATTATAACAAATCAAAATTCATTCTCATCACTGCCTATATACTATATATATTATAAAATTTCCCATATTTCTAAAGGGAATGCAGTCCAGGAGCTTAGATTGAATATGTATATAAGCAGTGCACTCTGGTATTTTATTTCTATTTGCAACTGTTGCTTATCTGATTGGAATTCTCGATAAATTCACTTTTGTTTCTTTTTCTAGAATGAAATATTTTAGTTTGAGCTTTCTTTGTGGTATTCTCATGACCTAAAAGTTAACACAGCTATTAGGGCACCAAAGAATGTCCTTCCTATAAGAAGTGTTTATCTTAATAGAACTTATTTAACAAGGCTCAAATTTATTATAAAAACCTGAAGAAATTATTTTGGTGGCTTTTCCCAATTTTTTTGTATAACAACTTCTAAACAGGGTCACATAAAGAATTCTAGCACTGTTTCCCATGAACCCAGTGATGTGATTTTGCACACGTCACTCCTCTAAGTGTATCGTTTTCTTAGTTCAAAAGATATTCATTTCTTCCAATCCTAAAAAGCTATTTGTCCTAAAAAAAATCACCACATACAACTTACACTTATGCTCAAACAAGGCTCTAATAATCCTCAGTCACATAACTTATTCAGAATAAAATACAGACACCTTACACATAAAAGAGACTAATAATAAACACGATAAATATATTGAGAAAATATTTGGTTGACAGTTTGGTGGGGGGGGGGAGTAGTTTGCATACAGTTAGTTCTTCCTTTGTTGGAATAAAAAAAAATCTGTCTCCAAGGCTGTCAGTCCTTCAAATATTGAAATTACTGCTTGTGGGAAAAAAGTTATTTGGTTTATTTTTTCTTTTCTTCCTTTTTTTTTTTTTTGGCCATGCCCATGGCATGTGGAAGTTCTCTGTGCAGGGATTGAACATGCACCACACTGGCAACCCAAAGCCACTGCAGTGACAACACCATACCCTTAATCCTCTGTACCACAAGAGAACTCCCAAGTTATTCGGTTTCTAATTGCTCTATAACTTCACTGATTACCCTGTCCCTATCTGAGATCTACTCAAAACCATCTAACAATTACATTCCTTACCTTGCTTGCTCTTTTGGGAGTCTCTATAACATCCATGTAAAAATGGGGGGAAAATCGCCACACTCAAATTTTCAGAAGAAAAAAAATGAGACAGATGAAGCTTTAGTTAATGTCCATAGCTTTATGTTATACTGGAATTTCCAACTCTCAACATTTCTGGGCAGAATATCAAAGCGGGGTATGCTCATTATTATATGTGATGATGTTCTTCTGGCAGAACCTTCCAGCAATACCTGATCAACTTGGGAAGAATACTGAGTCTATGGTATGTTGCCTTTTTTTTTTTTTTTGTCTTTTCATTTTAGGGCCTCACCCACAGCATGTGGAAGTTCCCAGGCTAGGGGTCTAACAGGAGCTGTAGCTGCCAGCCTTCGCCACAGCCACAGCCACGCGGGATCCTTAACCTACCGAGCAAGGCCAGGGATCGAACCCGCAACCTCATGGTTCCTAGTCGGATTCATTAACCACTGTGCCACGACGGGAACTCCAAGGTATGTTGCCTTGTTGTGTTTGTATATTCCGCTGGCATTCAGAGAAAATTAAAACACTTGAGACCTACATCACAATAGAAACCTTTCCTGTCTAGTCACCTGTAATGAAAATGAAGAGAATGGCTTCCACAATTAAAATTTCTGGCCCATTTCAGAGGCATATTAATTCACTTTGATGCACTTGCTATACTCAACTCCAGCCAGTAAGAATAACACTTTCATCTCTTTAACAAGTGGCTAAATGGGGAGCTTATTTAATCATTAGCAAAAGAAAGAAAATCACAATAAAACAGCATTCATACTAGTAGCTATGAGCTTATAAAATTTCAGAAAGGAACTTCAATGAAGTTTGCTCTTTAGTACATGCGCAGAGAAAAAAAATGGAACGTACTAAACAAATGAATGGTGGTTATAAGCATACATAGGGTACATCTAGTATCAGCTGTGTAGAACTATTTGCCAACATGATTCCATATCCACATTCCATGATCAGTGAATCTTGAGAGGTGATTCCCTATGGAGAAGGGGCAGATCAGGGAGAAAACTGTGAATATAATCTCTATTCTCCAAATGACTTCTTATAACTGATTCCTTGCTTAAAGTTTCCTGGACACCAGCTAGTAGAGATCAGTGTAGATTTACATACGAGATCAACAGGTTAGTCTGTCTCCTCTGTTTGATGTCATCAAAAACATGAAGCATTTTCACATGGAAAAGAAAGTAAACTTATTCTGTGTGGCTCCAGAGGCTTAACTAGGACCAAATACAGAACATTACAGCAAGACCGGATTTGAGTCAATACTAATGAAAAACTTTTCAACAATGGAATATGCTGCCTATAAAAATAACATGCTTGCAGTCGTTGCAAAAGGATATTGTCAGAAGATATCCTATACTGAAGGTGGAAACTTGAATTACATAGTTTCGTAGGTCCTTCCACTTCTGATACTGTATTTTGTAGGAATATGTTTACCTACCTGAGATAATTAATTTTAAATACTTTGTAAATACCTACTGAGAAAAAAATTATTATTACCTATTTCTTAAATACAGTCAGAAAACATCTACTTGGAAACTGCCATTGTTAACTTAGTTGGAATTTCTGTGCTTAGGTGAAATAAAATTGCATTCTTTTTTTTATTTTGTCTGGCCTTCCTCCCATGGAATACCTGTCACTATAATCACCACTCAGCCAGAATTAATGAAGAGTTAGCACATGACTTTGAGAAAAATGGTTGAGTATTGAAGAAGCTTGCAGGATTAGGATGATTAAATGACTTTTTAAAATATTAAGCTTTTTTTTCCAAAGTAGGAAGCTTAATGCTTTGTTATACATTCTACATATATACATTTCTTGAACAACTTCGGTCTGCCAGGCACTGTGCTAAACTCTAGGAATAGACAAAGGAAAACAAAACAGACACAACCCCTTCCCTCTTGGAATTTATAACATTAACCATGGTAAATTTGTGGGGTTTTTTGGTTTGCTTGTTTGTTTGTTTTTTAGGGCCATACCTGTGGTACATGGAGATTTGCAGGCTAGGGGTTTAATCAGAATTGCAGCTGCCAACCAACACCGCAGCCACAGCAATGCGTGATCCGAGCCACATCTGCCACCTATGCCTCAGCTCGGGGCAACACTGGATCTTTAACCCACTGAGGGAGGCCAGGGATCGAATCTGCACCCTCATGGACACTAGTTGGGTTCCTTACTGCTGAGTCACAATGGGAACACCTTAACCATTATAACTTTAATGAGGAAATTTATTTGTGTTCAACAAACAGTATTCCCTATTCTAAATGCCTGGACCTCAATGACAAGCAATTGGAACTGAAAGTAACACAAGCTCTACTATTGGAACAAAGAATATTGAGACTGTCCTTCGGTAAACATATGGTTATTTAAGGAGTTTGGTGCATTAAAAAGATTATTCTTTAAGTAAAAATAAGTGAAAAGATAAAGCAAGATAATGTACTTAGGAGTTATAAAAACACATTGAACACATTTGTCACTGTGACTAACTTAATGAATACCAAGTTTTTCAAAGCAGGTGAAAAAATCCAAAGAGAAAGTCAAGGAGGGGGTAAAAAGAGAAATAGAAAAAGAAAAAAGAAAATAATTTATAAACATGATAATACAAATGAGCTTATAAGTAGACACAGGTAGCGTTTACTCCAAATAAGTAAGTTTGTACCTCATATAATCTTGACACAAAGCTCTTGTAATCTGAAGTCTTATGAATGGGTTTCACAAGTGCATAAATCCCCTGAAAAGGTATGTAAAACCATGAGTCTCTGTGCTTTTTTCCTCTGTGGAAAGATTTCAGAATTTTCTCCAGGTTCTCAAAAATGTCCTATGACTTGCTCTACTCTTCCCCACCCCCATCGACTTCAATGTTTAAAAATCACTGTTTTAAAAGCAGCATGGCCAGAGACTCTCAGAAAGGCAAGACAGCCTATTGGCAGTAAAAAGGCTTTTTTTAGTACAGGGAGGAATAATGACTAGTTAAGCACTTTAGCAAAATGCCAGGGCTGCTATGAGCCAATTCACAAATGATGGGAAGTCAAGGTTGTGCCTTAAAAAAACTTGAAATTGGCCTGATGATGCCACATTTAGATACATGATTAATAGGAGTGAAGTTGATGAGAATTTCTGCCTCCAGAAAGAAGCCATAAGTGATTGTAGCACTGAACCAAGCCAGGTTTCAGGTTACTTATCTCTAAATCATCTTGAGAGAGGCCCAGGAACAGATAGGTTGATTAGTTATGGAGGGTCTTCGTTTAAAAGCCTTTAGGTTTTGAAGGAGGATGGTAGAGACAGATAAAATGAGAACTTTGATAAACGTAGCTGTATCTCAAGGTCACACGAGGGAAGAGAGATATAGTAGTTCACTTACATTCCGGAATGTCTAGCTTTAGCTTTGAATGTTTAAATATGCATTTAATAATCCTCTTCCACTTTACTACAACCATCACCACCCACAAAAAAAATCCCTTTCAGTATTCTCTTTGTTCTGAAATGTCTGACAGAATCCATGATCTAATTCACCAACAAGATCTCAGATAAGGTATCAATCAATTACTCCCATGCATCACTGATCAAACAGAAAGAGGGTAAGTTTGATCCATTCTTCTTTTCAGTAGTGTGGAATATGCACTCCTGCTTGAGATTTGTGGCTGGCATTTGTATGATGACTGGTTGGAATAAGAGTTTGATCAAAGAGTTAGCTCTAAGCTACCCAGGTCACAGACTGAATCTTTAATGCCATTCTGAGATGGGGCTCCCACAAGCTAGCCTAAACTACTTGGAGATTGTCCCAATATTAAAATAAATCCTTACATATGATCACAAGGATAATTTCCTGACCCCCTCCTCTCATCTTTCTTTCTCTGGCTCAGCCTCTATGTTTTAATTCTCTTTTTTTTTTTTTTATTTTTGCTGTGCCCACAGAATGTGTATGGAAATTCCTTGGCCAGGGAGCAAACCTGAGCCACAGCAGTGACAATGCCGCAAACTTAACCCACTGTGGCACCAGGGAACTCCCAATTTCTTTTTAGAGATCATTGTTTTTCTCAATCAAAATATAAGTACCTTAGGTTTGCACAACATGGATGGACCTAGAGATGATCATACTGAGTGGCGTATGTCAGAAAGTGGAAGACAGATACAATATTGCTTATGTGTAGAATCTTAAAAAAAAGATGCAAATGAACTTATTTACAAAACAGAAACACACTCATGGACAGAGAAAAGAAACTTACAGTTACAAAGGGAAAAGGGGGGAGGGATAAATTAGGAGTTTGGGATTAACATATACCCACTACTATGTAGGAAACAGATAACCAACAAGGACCTACTTATAGCCCAAGGGACTATACTCTATATTCTTGTGATAACCTATAATGGAAAAGAAATCTAAAAAGGAGTGTGTGTGTGTGTGTGTGTGTATTATGAATCCCTTTGCTGTATACCTGATACACAACTTTGTAAATCAACTATATTTCAATAAAAAAATTTTAAAAGACTATTCAAAAAAAAAAAAAAACTAACTTAGGTAAAGGTGTCTTGACAGAATCTAATCCTGTATTCTTTCCCACTGCACTGAAATCAAGCAGTATGTGGACTTGGGCAAAACAAAAGTAAAATTTTCAAAGTAGAATCTGTAGTACATGATTTCATTGAAATGAGTATGTATATTCCATTTCATTTGTCTTAGCAACATGCTAACAGGTCCCGAGCACTGTACAGAACAAGTAACAGGTTTATTTGCTTATTGTCTGTCTTCCCCCAAAAGGAATGTTTGCTTTATGAGAACACGACTTCATTTTGTTCAAAACCCCATCCCCTGAAGCTAAAACAATAGTAGGAAGCTATTAGATGCTCAGCAAATTTCCCCACTGCATAAACAGATGAATATCATTCTTGCCTCTTGTAGATACAATCAAATACATTCTTCTAAGAAATTCCATTTTAATTTTTATTTATAAATAAGAGCCTAAGTACAATATGAGGTTTTCCACATTAGCATATTAAGCTCTCTGAGTTGACTTAGAAACAGCTATGTCAAGGTCATGCCTACCCAGAGAGCAATGGGCATTTGCCTGATTATCACTCTCCAGCTTTTTATGTGAGTTAGTATGACTCACTCCATGGATACTGCCTGTCCCTGATTGTGGTTCAAATTTTATATAAGATGTTTTAAAATTGGTATATATTTTAAACCTTGGGTTTCCAAATACTCTCTATTACATCACGTAAGGATAATTTCTTTCTTCCTTCTTTAGCCTCCAACCCCCAAAAGGAGACATTTAACAATCCCCTCCAAAAGGCTGGGAGTTTGACTAAAGCAGACCCTCTTGTTAGAATTCGTATTGTCTGTCCCAAACAAAACAGAACAAGAACATAATGTTCTAAAGGTCACTCTGGTTTCAAAGGTTACCAAATTTTCCCTTGTGGAGTTCTAATATCAAAAGAACATGTACTGTTGAAACAGAGACACTCCAAGGACCAGAAATTAAATAGACTATCATAAAACAACCTGGATACAAACAGATGGACAAATGCTGGATCTTTAGCTGCACCATTTGGTGGGGTTTCCATTAGCCAATTTGAATGTCTCTGAGGATGAGAGCCTTTACACCTGACACATCTGTGTTCCAGATCCCCTGCCTTTAAAATGACTTTTCTGAATGTTATTGGAAACAACAACATTAAGATAATGGCAACAATGACAGGGAGGCACGCACAAGGGAAGTAAAAATAAATGAAATTAATTAGTATTATAAATATTGGGTCCTCATTCACATGTCTTTCATGTCAATTACATATACCCAACACTTTGAGGCTCCATGTATGAACCACCTTGCTTTGATCAGATAATAAAAACTAGAAACAAACAGCTTCTATTTTGCTATTTTTATTACCATCTCTTTCTAATGCCGCTTGAATTTATAGAACAAAACAAATTTTTAAAACCCAATACAAGCTATTGCTTGTGAAAACTGAAAAGTAAATTCAGAAAATAAAATAGTTTAAGTAAGCTCATTTCATAGAAAAGCAGATGCTCCATTTTATTTGATTTAATGGAAAACCACTCATAGCTCCATATAAATGAAGACAAAATGTGCATAACCAACAGCTCTATTAAAATGGGCAGTAGCAGAATGTATCATTTTGAGGTCAGCTGTCATTCTGTTTGAATGGGTCCCTCAACAGATCACAGAGCAGATGGAAAAGGCCAGTATGACATGACTCTCTGACTTAATTATAACATTACCAAGACAGCATATGGACTTTGTATGTACTGGATAATTTTTATTCAGTGAATTTATTTGCACATAAATTCTGTGATGTGCCTCATTTGGTTTTACGTTACCTTCAATATTTATATTTCACTTTAATTGAATCATTTTTATCCATGGATTAATAGGTCAGGCTGTTCTACCAATTACAGTTGATGCTTGTTGAAGCCCATATTAAAAAAGGTATAGAATTTGGATTTATGTCTTATTCAAGATTCCTCAATTTGGAACACTATTACAGCTCTGCACACAGCCAGCCTTCATTCCTGCAATTAGGGGGAAGGGTCTTAATACACGAGGTAACTGACACCTTCTAAGGTACAGCTGATTGGTCTGCCAGATGGTAGAATGCACAGCAGGACAGAAATACGCTGAAGAGAACTCAATCAGTTTTGTGGGAAACACATCACCTTACAACCCACCCCAAAGTCAAATCCGTGGGAACTACTGATCTAATTTATTTAAAAAAGGAGTTGGAGAGTTCCGAGATTTTACCGCAAATCTGTCACATGCAACTCTGCATGGACAAGGTATGCGTCACTGCAAAATAATTTAAAACTTCTGCAGACATAGGGGAGTACAGTCTAAGTGCTAAATTTAGGTGACAGCACAGATAAAACAGGAGATGAAATACTGCCCAAAGAAACCAGCCCTTGACTTGGTCATAGCCAGAATTTAGATCCATAGTCCACAATATATCAGCAGCTGTAATTTAACTGGATTCCCAGAAGAGCAGTAAAATGGTAGCTCGGGAGGAGGGCAGTAACATCACACACACCAGCTTCAGCTTCCACTCCAAAGTGCTGGTCTTTGCTAAAGGATGTATTTAATTTGAATTCAAATAAATGTTAAGGCAAAGAGACAAATGGGTAATGATCTGATCATGGATATTTAAAGGCTATTTCACTTTTCTGAAAACTCTAGAATAATTCAAATGAGAGTATTTACTCTCTTTCCTCCTCATAAACATTTTCTGAGGTTCTAATCCTTTTCTCCCTGTATAAGAATTTGGGAGGAATAAATCCAAAGATACAGATATCCAGTACGTATTGACACGCTGTACATGCTTTGCTGTTTAAAATGAACTTTAGGGAACTCCCATTGTGGCTCAGCAGTAACGAACCCAGCTAGTATCCATGAGGACACGGGTTCGATCCCTGGCCTTGATTACTGAGTTAAGGATCACAGCAATGCTGTGAGCTGTGGGGTAAGGTGCAGAAGTGGCTCAGATCCTGCATTGCTGTGGCTGTGGCCTAGGCCAGTGGCTACAGCTCCCATTCGACCCCTAGCCTGAGAACTTCCATATGCCGAGGGTGTGGCCCTAAAAAGACAAAAAAAAAAAAATGAACTTTAGTTTTTCTTCACAAAGAATCTAGTTTTCAGCTGACATTTTGCAAATTCATCACGGCAGCGGCAGTTTCAGCAATTAAGCACTTACGGACTAGTAGTTAAGGACACAAGCTCTGGTGTCATACTGTTTGGGTTTGAGTCTTGCCTGACCACTGACTAACCATGTGATCTTGATGTGCCACTTAACTTTTTGTGCCTAAATTTTCCTGTCAGTAAAAGCTGGGACAATAGTAATATCTACTTTACAGGGCTGTTTCGAAGATTAAATAACAGTGTATGTAATGCGCTTGACAAAAGCTCCATAAATGTAGGTTTTAACTGATAGTAATTTAATTACGATAGTCATCATCATCATTCTTACAGTACTGTCTCTGACACATTACTCAATTTGTCTGCAGTATCCAACTAACTCTTTTAGCTTAAACTGCACTGTTCACAATTGCACATTCTTTTTCAAAACCTTTTCCCCTCAACACTGCCTAGGTGGACACACATGCTGAAAGTGAGTCAATCCATTGACCGGAAAAAGCCAGTCCAATTCTCACAAGAATTTGAACAAAAAGAAACGAAGATTAACTAGGTCAGAAGTTATAGATCAAAAGTTATTGGACACCAGAAGTGTAAAGACAAAAACATTTGAGAGCAGGATGGGTATGACAACAACCGAAAGACCAAGGTGAGCTGGAGATATGGGGAAGTAGAAATTAAGAACCAGGCTGGAGAAAGCCATTCTGCAGAAGGCAGGATGAAGCAGCAGTGCCGGAAGAAGCAATGTCAGATGGTGTGGCTACAGAGAACAGGAGAGATGGATAGATGAGCTGCCTGACAATTTCCAATTCTCCGTGAGATTGGGTTCCTTGAGACTCTCTTTCCTTTTTAAAATTTTATTTTTTAAAAAATTCAACTATAGTTGAATTACAATGTTGTGCCAATTTCTGCCGTGCAGCAAAATGACCCAGTCATACATATATATACATTCCTTTTTTTTTTTTTTTTGTCTTTTTAGGGCTGCACTCTCGGCATATGGAGGTTCGCAGGCTAGGGGTTGAATTGGAGCTGTAGCCGCTAGCCTATGTCACAGCCACAGCAACACCAGATCTGAGCTGCGTCTGTGACCTACACCACAGCTCAGGGCAATGCCAGATTGTTAATACACTGTGTGAGGCCAGGGATCGAACCTGCATCCTCATGGATGCTGGTCAGATTCGTTTCAGCTGAGCGATGATGGGAACGCCTACATTCCCTTTCTTATATTATCTTCCATCATGTTCTATCCCAAGAGATTGGCTATAGTTGCCTGTGCTGTACAGTAGGACCTCATTGCTTATCCATTCCAAATGTAATAGTTTGCATATACCTTTAAAATGCATTTTCCTTTACTCAGCTGAGCTTGTGATGGCTTCTATTGTTCCTTGCAATCAAATAATCTCTAAAGACGCATAATGATGTACCTTGGTTTGTATTTAAATTCTTCTTGCTTGCTTCCTCATTTCATTTATATCTGGCCTAAGTTCTCCCCAACACAAAACATAGGTGTTCAAGTTGATTTACTGAACTGTGTAAAACACAATAGGGCCCTGTTACGACACAGCTTGTTGCTAAAACCTTGGCTAAATCACAAGTCAAAGTGGGTCCTATGAAATGTAACAACTGCACTGAGCTTGGTTTCTCTGCCAGACTGACATCTTTAAGGTCTGTCCCCAAGACACTGACTGGGCTAACCAATGTGTCAGTAACTCTCCTACAAAAGGATCAAGTTTAAATTTACAGAGTTGTAGATAACAGAAGAAGAGAAACACCATCTCATTTGCACCTAATTTTTATTAGGGTTCTGTACCACATTTTTTTGACTACCGCATATGATGGACATTTCATTATACACTCAAACATCTCTGCTTACAGGGGAATAGCCATCTGTGTGTGAGGTTCCCCAAACACGAAGAGTCAGCTGTCATTTAAATGCCAAATCTGGAGAAATGAAAAGCAATACAGTTCAGAAGAACAACAGAAATTGTGTATAAGCCCATGGAGAGTTTACGGCTTTTGTGATAGGTTCTTGTTTTTCTTTTCCTTATCTGGTTAGATTGGTATTTTTTTTTTTTCTTAAACTTACCCACAGAGCTGTAAGTAGTAAAAGGCTGGTCTTCTCGCCACCTCTTTGGAGTAAATTTAGTCCTAACCTGAATCAGCTTCAATTTACTCACACATTTGTGAATGGAGTATGGGCATTAGTCAGTTGGTGTTACCAGCTGCCTTGGAGACAAGAAAACAGGCCAGCAGCTGCCTGGGGCTGTTCTCTGCTCTCAGCTCACCAGCCCCAGTTGCCAGAGGCAATTTGCACTATTGCCTCCCTTCAGCTATTGGGGCTGATGGCCCTGACCTTTGTTGATAACAGATTAACTCCTCATCTGGTGGCTTTTTGGTTCTGGATCACCAAAGGTCCCATTTACATTATTGAATGAAGCCACCTCAAAGATTTTCTTGATTCAGTCATAGTACACACAGACTCTTGTTTTCTACGGTGGTGTGAGAACTTAGTCACTTTTGACAACCTTTTTGGAATTTCCACTTGAAGATTTGCTGAGGTTTTATGGATCCAGCATTTACTTTCAGGCCAGCAGAAAACAATGAACAGAAAAAGTTTTAAAGAGGAGTTTATTTCTGTCTTTGCACAGTTCTGCAAGGTAGAAAGTGGGTTACTCACTTCCTGGGCTTAAGTAGTGGGAGTGATCTTAAACAACAAAAACTTTAAACTGTGGCTTGTTTATTCAGCAGCGTGGCTGTGTTACTCACCCTCGGCCCCTCCTGTGAGTGCTGTAAGTTGGTTGCAATGAGTGGTACATCTGCTGAATGCCTAACTGTGTCAACTCGGAGAAGGCAACTTTTCCTCCTTAAAGGCTGAGCCCAGGAGTTCCCTTCGTGGCTCAGTGGAAACGAATCCGACTAGCATCCAAGAGGACGCAGGTTCAACCCCTGGCCTTGCTCAGTGGGTTAGGGGTGCCTGGTGTTGCTGTGAGCTGTGGTGTAGGTCGCAGACACGGTTCGGATCTGGCGTTGCCGTGGCTGTGGCGTAGGCCAGCAGCTGCAGCTCCAATTCGACGCCTAGCCTGGGAACCTCCATAGGCCGTGAGTTTGGCCCTAAAAAGACAAAAAAAAAAAAAAAAAGTTTGAACCCGAAAGATCACTACAGTTTCCATGTCCCATTAGAATCAAGATGTCAGGAAAAGAATGTTTCTGATGACTCCACCCATAGAAAGTCCCCAAAACCCCAAACAAGATATTGTATTCCCTCTACTATACCTGTCTCCCCATTCTAACCCTGGTCAAACCCACTGGCACCCACAAACAACTGGACGATGACAATCTAGTCTTTTTTTTTTTTTTTCTTGCTTTTTAGGGCTGCACATGCAGTATATGGAGGTTCCCAGGCTAGGGGTCAAATCAGAGCTACAGCTGCTGGCCTCTGCCACAGAGACAGCAATGCGGATCTGAGCTGTGTCTGCAACCTACACCACAGCTCATGGCAATGCCAGGTCTTTAACCCACCAAGAAAGGTCAGATATCAAATCCATGTCCTCATGGATACTAGTTGGGTTCATTTCCACTGCTTCACGACAGGAACTTCCTGAACAATTCAGTCTTGACTCTTAAGATACTGAATCTTTACATTTGTACTTGATTTATAATAAAAGTACACCTCTTTTTTAAAATCATTTTTTGATTTTGAAGTAGGATAGTAATAATTTCACCAAATTAGAGCTCCTAAAATGGTTGCAAACAGCTAATTCAAGAAGATACCGTTTTATCAGATCACTCTCTAGGGAAAAATTTAATTTTCTGAAAAGCAGTTTTCTTAAATATCTTGGCAATTATTTCCTGGACCTAAGTGAAACTTAAGTTGTCCTACAGGTACATGTGTCAGCGATGTTAAGTTAGCCAAGAAAAACCAGGGATCCAGATAGGGAATGTTTCATGACCGTGAGAAAGAGTCTAAGGCACTGAAAAACTTAACTCTACAACTAATTTCTCACCGAAAAAAAAAAAAAAGTTCTATATTGGAAAAAATGTCCCCTTCCCAAAAAAAAGATTTTTAAAAATAATCTTCAAAAGCATAAACTTTTAAAAAGACACTTTATACTTCAGTCACCTCTTAAACATCTACATGTAGGTTTGCTGCGCTATGGTTGAGTCCCAGAAATTCTTGCATTCCCACCAAGCTTTCCTAGGTTCCTAGACTTACTTCTCAGCTACTTTCATACCAGTTCACCCCTGGCCCGATTCCATTGCTAAGTATGAGCACTGTGGCTGCCAATACACATAAGTCAATACCAACTATATCCAGAAACATCAATTTGCTGTGAAAAACGATTGTGGGACACAGTCTACAAACACAATTAGATAACTATATAATGATGATGCTAGTAGCCGTCCTTGACTAAGCATCCATTATTTTCTAGATATATTTCTTCATATGTATTTTCTAATTGTGACAAGTATGCAAGCTAGTTATTATTATCTTAATTTTAGAGATTCAAAACTGAAAATTCAGAAAGGTTTAATAACTAGCTGAATAAATAATAAAAGCTGGATGTTGAACCTGATTTTGTCTGCCTGAACTTCTATGATGTGCCAGGCACTGAAATACTTGACAGGTAGCGTCTCATTTAACCCTCACAATAATCCTGATTGTTAAGGAGAGAACTTTCGTGTCTCACTGCTCAAGTTCCTATAGAAAGGAATTATATACTTTCTAGGAAGAGATGTGGAAGAGGAACAATCCCAGCCTTTCTGTATCTCTCACCACTCCTGCCTAAGGGGGTAGGGATATATCTGCCTGGTGAGACCGAAAGGAGGGACTAGGCAAGTATGAATCATTCACTTCTAAGTTTTCACTCTGTCTTCATTCCCAGCTCTACTGGTAGAAAATCTCTCGGGAACAGATTGCCCTTGAAGGGAAAGACGGTGGTTATCCAGTTCTGCCAGTGTCTGCCTGGTTGGGTAAGTTTAATTCAAAGTAAAGGTAAGCTTCACACAGTGGTAGTTATCAGATGAGGTTTATCATATAAGGTTTACTGTAGGAGGTTTATCCAAGGCACATTTATTGCTAATTAGAAACTTTTTATAGGTCAAAGTAAAGGTATAGGCAACTGTTAGTAATCAGTTTCAGATTTAAATAAACTTTATGAATAATGAGATGGACATTTTTATCTCCATTTGCCTGACTCAAGTAGTGGTTCTTAATTCAGAATATGAAAAGGGGAATGATTTCCAGTCCTACACCCCCAGCACTGTGTATGCTTTTTAGCCACATTTTCCAGAGGCAGTAACAGGTTCAGAGAAGCTAAGTAATGTGCCTGAAATGAGGTGACTAGTAAATGATATGAATAGGACAATAATGTAGGCCTGTTTTACTCTAAAGCCTTAACTCTTTCCAAACTACTTTGACTAACTGCATTCATGTACTCCACAATTATCATAGATAATCAAGAGCTGTAACCACTCCTCAACTCTGAGGTCAGGACATGGAGAAAGAAAGGAACAAGCAAGGACAATAATACATGAAAACATCTGATTAGTTTTGTTTTTTTTTTTAATATAATCCACAATGAGGTGAATGTCTGATGGGATTCAGGGAAGGTAGACAGAGATTGGAGGAGAAGTGGTAGGGATTTAAGGCATAGCTGGCATTCAAAACAAGGTGCCAATCAGTAAAGGAACAATGGTCTACTGTGGGAAGGCCTGCTCTGAGAAAGAGCAAATGGGAAAGTATCTTTGGAAAACTGGCCACCCAGAGAATCTCACTTTGTTACACTTGAGCCCTTGGTTAACATATTTATGAATAAGATAACTAAGATAATTTGGCAAGACTCCCCTATGTCCAAATCTTTCTTTTCCTATCACACACACATACACACAGAAACACACGGTCATATAGCCCTGGAAGGATACGTGAGGCCTCCTAGTGCTATAAGTTATGGTAGAGAAAGTGAAGAAAGAGGCTAGGAGAAGAATATTATTCCCACTTAGCATGAGCTAGTCAGAGTAGAGCCCAACAGCAGCACACAACGTTACTGGTCTCCCTAATGGAGACCCCCAAGGGAAGAGCCATGCTCCCTCGGGTAGATAAGCTTATTTCCCATTTGCTGGTAGTCAGACTCTGAAGAAAGTACTACTAATAGAGTTCTGGCCTCTGGTGTCATCCCCATATAACTACTGCCAATATTCCCTGTAGCAATTGCAACAGATGCAAGATTTACTACAAGACTCTTGCCTTTGGTTACCACTGGTGAGATCTGTGTAGACAGCCTTTTTCTTTTATTTACCTGTTAGGCAGGCCTACTAATCTTTTTTTTTTTTTTTCTTTTTAGGGCCATACCTGTGGCATATGGAATTTCCCAGGCTAGGGGGTCAAATCAGAGCTGCAGCTGCTGGCCTACACCACAGCAACAGCAATTCAGGATCTGAGCCATGTCTGGAACCTCATGACAACAATGGATACTTACCCCACTGAGCGAAGCCAGGGATCAAACCTGCATCCTCATGGTTACTAGTCGGGTTCATTACTGATGAGTCACAATGTGAAATCCATGGCCTACTAATCTTTTAAAGGGCACTTCTAGGAGTTCCCCTTGTGACTCAGTGGGTTAAGGACCTGACATCTGTGAGTATGTGGGTTCAGGCCTGGCCTCACTCAGAGAGTTAAGGATCCAGCTGCAGTGCAGGAGTAGATGTGGCTCAGATCTAGAGTTACGGAGTTGCGGCACAAGCCAGCAGCTATAGCTCTGATTAGACCCCTAGCCTGGGAACTTCCATATGCCACAGGTGTGACAATAAAAAGAAAGAAAATTTAATTAAAGGGCACTTCTGATGAAGGCCTGAGACCAATAGGGCTCTTTACACTTAATATGATCCCTTGAGAGGAAAAATGATAAAGAATGAACCTGCATAATTTCCTCAAGGAATATTTGCTGCCCTTAAGGGCATCTAGTGAGCTACGAGCAGAACTCATCTCTTTTAACAGTTTTCTTTGGAGTAACTTTGGCTGCATAGGATGCCTGCATCCGAAAAGGAGTGGAGTGGATGGTGGGACTTGACCCACACAGAGTTGCACTACATTCATGTTCTCAAAAATGCCAGCTGACACATAAATTCAAAAATGTAAGCTAATATATATTGGTGACCTTGTGCTTTTGATTAATAGACTATATATTTTACATTTCTCAAAACGTCCTGTTCAGATACATTTCCACTTACTTTTTATATAATGTGTTTATGTGAAACACTTTGATGAGTGCAGAGAAGAGTATAAATCCAGTTCCAGAATCATGTTTCTCTTTTTAAGCTATAAAAGCCCTACTTTAATTGTGCAGACAATCCATAGAAAGTTCAAAAAAATTTAGCTAGGAGTTCCCGTCGTGGCTCAGTGGTTAATGAATCCGACTAGGAACCATGAGGTTGCGGGTTCAGTCCCTGGCCTCGCTCAGTGGGTTAAGGATCCGGTGTTGCTGTGAGCTGTGGTGTAGGTCACAGACATGGCTCAGATCCTGTGTTGCTGTGGCTACAGTGTAGACCGGCAGCTACAGCTCTGATTAGACCCCTAGCCTGGGAACCTCCATATGCTGCAGGTGCGGCCCTAAAACGACAAAAAGGCAAAAAAAGAAATTTAGCTAAATGTCTGTATATATTTGCATATTTGTGTGTGTGTAATAATTCTTTTGGGAGGGGTAAGATCAAGAAAAGAGAATGTAGTCAATCAACATTCTTCTCTTAAACAAGGCTCTGTGGCAACAACAAAAAAATCTGGAAAGTCCCCAACAACAGCAATATAGTCACTTTAAACAAAATTAATGGTTTTCCTAGAGGCAAGTGCTCCTGTAGTTAAATTGTCTACAGACTAATTTAACTTGTCCCATGCTGCTGGGTAATAGAATTCCTTATGCTTCAGAAAAGGGTGTCCTCTTCATGCAGTGGATGCAGACAATAAGGTTTAGGCCAGAATCACTAAAATTTAAACAGTTCCATTTGGCAGAGCTCGAGTTGGTTCATTGGCCCGGGAGCTAGCTCAGGAACATACATAGAAGGCAGAGTTGGAAAGCTCTAGATAATTCTGATCAATGATGAATTCCTCCTATAATAGTCTGTCTTAATTTCTTTCTTTTCATGCATGGGAGCATGAAAAATGAGACCAGCCATTAATTTATGTCATCTAGAGAGAGATTCAGAAAGAATGCATTAACTACCTACCATATAATTTCCTTCTTTCATTCTCAGTTTCAAAACAACAACAACCAAAAAAAAATGCACAGGGAAACTTTATAAGTTAATTAGAAGTCAGATATATTTTCTTGAAGACTGTCGTTGCTGCATGGGTATTCATTAAAATGCCTCAAAACCACCTGTGCTATCTAATATCATTAGAGGATCAAGAAACCCGAAGCATTCTTCAAGGAAGATAATTAACTTATCTGAAGGAATTGTTGTCATTGTGTGCCCTCCCTGCAAGTGGGCAATATTAAATGACTCTTGGGATTGATATGAAGCTAAGTCAAGAAAGTAAAAAGGGGAGTTCCCGTTGTGGCTTAGCAATAACAAAACCAACTAGTATCCATGAGGAGACAGGTTTGATCCTTGGCCTCGCTCAGTGGGTTAAGGATCCAGTGTGGCCGTGAACTGTGGTAACAGTTGTGGCTTGGATTCCATGTTGCTGTTACTGTGGCTGTGGTGTAGGCCAGCAGCTGTAGCTCTGATTCGACCCCTAGCCTGGGAAGATCCATATGCCCCGTAAGCAGCCCTAAAAAGTGAAAGAAACAGAAAAGAAAGTAAAAGGGACCCCCCCAAAGACTTGGTCTGTTTATTGGAATATAGCCTCTAGGGGAGAACTAGCCACCCTTTCCTTTTTGTCCTCTTGACTTCAATGATTAATAACGATTTCCTTGGGGGGGGAAGTTTTTGAAATCTACAAGAGAAAAGAGACCATGATACCATCTGCAATCTAGACCTCCCCAATACAGTTTTCCTTTAGAGAGGTTGTCTCCGACACATAGAGAAAACAAATAGAAAATAACGTGGAAAATCCTGTCAATCACTTCCTATTATAGGAACTACTACCATGGTCAAGAGCAAAGTGAACGATTAAAAATGCTTAAATCCCTGCAAATTTTGTTACACTCTAAAATATTTCTCGAGGACTGTGGCAAGATGGCGGAGGAGTAAGAGGTCGCGCTCACCCTCTCCCACAAATACATCAAAAAACGCATCTAAATATAAAACAAGTTGGACAAATCATCATCTGAATGCTGATTAATTTAAACCTCCAAAAACTGCAAGAAACCCTTGAAATAACTGGGTAGAACAACTGAAGAAAAAAAAAAAAAAAGGTGAGAGAGAAAAG
>PVHT020000015.1:15030604-15149653 GCA_004024745.2 Catagonus wagneri | reverse complement strand
TGCTTTAATGATGGAATAGCAAGGAGCTCCAACTGTAATGCACGGGGAACTATATCTAATTACATGTGACAAATCCATATGTGTACATGTAATCGGGTCACCACATGGTGCAGTTGGAAAATCTGACAGAAATCTGTAAACCAGCTATAATGCAAAAATAAAAAAAAATAAAATAAAAAAATGAAATATTTTTACCAGTTTGAAAGCAAAAAAAAAAATAAAATATTTCTCATTGGTTTGTTTGCTTTAGAACAATTTTAAATAGAAATATTATCTACTCTTGCCTATCCTTTTCTGTAAGATACTGTAATTAAACATAGGAAAGACAAATATGGAAGCCAACATATCGAACTTTCAACTTTTTTTTAAAGACTTGAAGTCACTCTCTCTCTCTTTTTTTTTTTTTTTTTAACATTCCCGGGTGCAATTTTCATTCAAAAAGGGTCTTTCACCTTCTGCTTCTTTATTTCAGGATAGCCAGTGTTGCCTTGATTTGTTTCTAAAGTAAAGTTTCATTCATTTGAGCCAGTGATGCCTTATAGCTAGTCCCTGCCAAATGCAATTTACTCAGGAACTGCTGAGCCTGTCTGTCCACTGAGGCTAGAGATGTTTATCATGAAAAGGGTTCCACGTGTGACTATTGTATTCACACTCCACTGGAAATGTTGATACTGACTTCAGAAGTAACCTCAGAGAACACTGCATGCTTCTAGGCTTAAATACTAACCTATCCAAACTTTCCAGCAAAGAAATCTGTAGCAGAAATTACAAGTGGCCTTCCCAAAGTCTATTCCTCCTTTCTTCCTTACTAACAGAAACTGCATTCCTCAGCCTTCCTTGCAGATGGGAGTGAACAATCATTTGTAAGAAGAAGTTGTCATGAAGGGCCTCTGGGAGAGCTTTTAAGGAGGCTGATTTGGCTGGGTAGAATGGAAAGAACCCTGGAAATGAGACTCAGGGGACAAGAGCTTTAGTACAGATTTGGTTACAAATTTGCCGTGTGAATTTGGGGAGTAATTTTCCCTTTGTACTTCCATTTACTCATACGTAGAATGAAACAGTTGAATTGCATAGTCTCTGAGCTCCTTTCCAAATTTAGGTCCCTATGCTTATTCTCTCCAGGTTGCAGTTTCAAGGAGATAAAAACAGATGCGTGAAATAGGTGTGTGAGATTTGTAAGACGAACCTTTATTAGTTCCTGTTTCTTTATCCTCCAGCAAATTAAAAATCACTCAGTATTAGCTTACATTGTTTACACAGTTTCACACTGGTATGTGATTTACATTACATGCATGCACTTTAAAGAAGTTTATCAAAATGTAATTCAGAAACCGTAAATCCACTCATTTAAAGCATATATTTCCGTGGTGTTTAACAGTCACAGAATTGTAGGTCCATCACTATGATCTAAATGTTAGAACAAACAATAACCTTATACCCTTTAGCAGTCACTCCCCATTCCCTCCTCTTTATAGCCTCTGGCAACCACTAATCTACTCTATGGTGTTGCCTATTTTGAACATTTCTTGTTAAATAGAACTGTACAGTGTGTAGTCTTATGTGGCCGGCTTCTTTCATTTATCACAATGTTTTTAAGGTTTACTTGTGTTAGAACATGAATTGATAATTTATTATTTTATGGCTAATATTCCATACCACAATTTTTTATCCATTCATAAGATGATGGATATGGATATAGCACAATTTTCTATTCATTCATAAAATGATGCTGGTAATTTATATTCTTTGGCTACTATAAGTGATGCTGCTATAAACATTTGTGTAAGATTCATTTTTAACAAGTACCTCCTTATATGTCAGGTATTGTGTTTGGTAAATAGGATAGACACAGTCCCTGCCCTCATGGAACTTAGAGTCTAATATGGAGGGAAATCATTGAATAAGTAATCTAATGGGTTCTGAGTGGGGAAAAAGGTAAAGTGTTGGGTTCTATGGAACACAAGGTATACTAACCCACCTTGGGTCAAGGGTTTGTTAGGGGAGGCTTCCCTGGTAGAAGGGATACTTAAATTATAACCTGAATTGTGAGGAGGGTAGAGAAAATGAGCATGCATAAAGGCACCAAGACAAGAAGTCCAATATGTTTGCAGAGTGAGGAGGGAAGAACAATGGGAGAAAGGCAAAAGATGAAGCTGGAAAAAGGTAATGCTTTGGGGGCTTTATTTCAAGGGTAATGTAGACCTATTAAGGAGTTTCTAACAAGGACAAGGAATTAATAATTGATATTTGTAAAAAAAAATATCATTCAGGCAACTGGACTTAGGGTGGGAAGGAGTATATGTACTAGATTCATCTTAGAGACTATTTCAGTAGTCTAGCACAGACACAGCTGAGGCTTACCTAAGAGTGGGGGCAGAGAAGATTAATAGTTTCATACAAACAAGATGTATTTTGGTGTAAATAACAATAGAACTTGCTGATGGATTAGATTAGAGAAGGACAAAGAGGAATACTATCAACTGGGATTTTTGGCTTAAGTAAATGAGTGAATGGTCTTACCTTTTATTAAAATGGGAAAAAAATAGAGGGGTAGCTGAATGGGTTGCAGAAAGGGGGTTAGTTGATGAATTTGTGACATTTTTAGTTTAAGATGTTTACAGAATATGGATATCCAGATGCAGATGTTGATACAGCATTGGCTGAGTGGGTCTTTATTTAGCCCAGAAGAGCTGGGCTAAAGGTGAATAGATCTGGGTCCCCTTTATGTACAGATGGTAACTGAAGCCTAGGGAGAGTAGACTGGTGTGAAGAAATAAAGGTATGTATATCATTGAGACTTGAGGGCTTCTGTTATATAATTTGTAGATAATAGGGCATAAAAACAAGTCTGAGAAAGAGCAGCTATAAAGGAACCCAGAAGATTGTGTCACAAAAGCACAAGGAAAATATTGTCGCAAGGAGTGACTGGTCAACTATGGAAGATACTGTTGAAAAGTCACATAAAATGAGGATCTAGAAGTGACCGTAAGATTTACTGACAATAAAATTGGCAAAATAAAATTTTGGTGAGATGGTAGAGGATGGGAGAATGGTAAACAAGTTATGGGTCTTTATATCTTTCTAACATTCTCAAAGAAAATTAGTGCTTTTCAAAGAACCAGTTTTTAGTTTCACTAATCTTTTCTATTGTTTTTTTTAATCTCTATTTCATTTATTCCTGCTCTGATCATTATGATTTCTTTCCTTCTACTAACTTTAGGTTTTGTTTGTTCTTCTTTCTCTTGTTGCCTTAGGCGTAAGCTTAGGTTGATATTTTTCTTATTTCTGGAGGTGAGATTATATTGCTGTTACCGTCCCTCTTAGAGCTGCTTTTGCTATGTCCCATAGGGTTTGGATTGTCCTGTTTTGTTTTCATTTGTCCCTAGGAATTTTTTGATTGCTTCTTTGATTTCTTCAGTGATACACTGGTTGTTTAGTAGCACGCTGTTTAGTTTCCACGTGTTTGTGTTTTCTGCAGTTTTTTTTTTCTTGTAGTTGATTCCTAGTCCCACAGATTTGTGGCCAGAAAAGATGCTTAATATAATTTCAACTTTCTTAAATTTACCGTCTTGTTTGTTAGCCTAGTGTGTGATATATCCTGGAGAATGTTCCATGTGCCTTTGGAAAAAAAAATGTGTATTCTGCTGCTTTTAGATGGAATGATATATATGTGTGTGTGTGTGTGTGTGTGTGTGTGTGTGTGTAGTCCATTTAGTCTAATATGCCATTTAAAGCTTGTATTTGCTTATTGATTTTCTGTCTGAATGATCTGTTCATTGATATAAGTGGGGTGTTAAAATTCCCTTCTACTGTTGTGCTACTGTTGATTTCTCCTTATCCTTTTTTTTTTTTTTTGCCTTTTTGTCATTTTAGGGCCGCACCTGTGGCATGTGGAGGTTCCCAGGCTAGAGGTCTAATTGGAGCTGGAGCCGCCAGCCTACACCACAGCTCACGGCAACGCTGGATCCTTAACCCACTGAGCGAGGCCAGGGATCAAACCCGCAACCTCATGGTTCCTAGTCAGATTCATTAACCACTGAGCCATGGCGGGAACTCCTCTCCTTTTATTTCTGACAATATTTACCTGATATATTTAGGTTCTCTTGTGTTGGGTCCACATATATTCACAATTGTTATATCTTCTTGAATTGATACTTTGATCATTATGTAGTGTCCTTCTCTGTCTCTTGTAACAGCTTTTATTTTAAAGTTTTTTTTTTTTTTCTGATACAAGTATTGCTACTCCAGGTTTCTTTTGATTCCCACTTGCATGGAATACCTTTTTTCCATCCCCTCAAAGAAAATGAGTTCATTTAAAGCAGAGAACCTTTTGTATTCTGCTGAATGAAAGAAGGACTGATAACAGGATAATTCTTGAAGCTTCTTTCCATTGTCTAGTTTATTTAATATTTTCAGAAACACAGTTGTTAAATGACTCATCCAAGGTCATTTAACTAGTCAATGGAAAAGCCCTGACTCAAACTCAAGTTTTCTGATTTCAAGTCTGGTGCCTTCCTCAAAGCCCCATAGATGCATTCTTTTTTATATACTTCTCAAGGTACCCACTAAGAATAAGTACTCTATAAATACTTTGTGAATGGTTTTATCATTAAGATACTGTGTTAAATGTAAGATAAAGAGAGAACTTTTACAACTAGTCCTAAAACAGGCAGCTTAACACCATCTGGTCTTTAACATTTTATATGCTGAATAGCTAAGTAATAAAGAGGAGGAGATAAATGGTAGAAAACAACGCCTGTGGTTAGAAATGCTTACTAAAAAAAGAAATAGCTTCATAGTTAGACTGAACACTTCTTGAGGTCAGGGGATGCAGCTCATCCTTCTTTCCTATTCCTAGCATGGTCCTTGGCTCAAAGGGAGGGCACAATAAATGTTTACAGTATCACATGATACAGTATAAGGAAACAAGTTTTAATTTTCTTATCTTTTTTCCCATGTAACAACAACAGCTATTATCACCATTTACCATTATGCCAGACACTGCTCTAAACAATTTATTCACATAATCTCATTTAGTATTTACAAAACCCCTAGGTTGCAGATACTATTGTTAGCTCCATTTTATAGGTGGAGCAACTGAGGCTCAGAAAGGAAAAGTGACTCCTCAATGGCTGTGAAGGCAGCAGATGAAAGAGTCAGGCTTTAAATGCAGGTAGAATGACTCCAGATGCTAAGCTCTTAACTACAAATATTTCCTCTCATCTAAACTTAGCTCTTCTATGTCACATTCTTTATTTACACTTTTCCACATGACAGCTGCACTGATAAATGAAGCAGGGGCAAATGGTTGGTGCCATTATCTTTTAACATTTTCTTACTCTAGGTATTCTTATATTTCAAAATTTAATAAAAGTCATACACACTTATTTTTTAAAGAGCAAATTATGGGATTTCAAAGCTTTAACGTCCCTGGAATCTACACCAAATAGGTGGCTGCTTATTCACTATATCCGTACTGTGCTTACATTATGAGCTTTTACTTTTGGTCTTCTTAACTACACCTCTCCCACAAACTGGCTATGAATTTATTTTAACGACTATCAAGTTGAGGATAGGTTTTCAAACTACCTTGCATTCTACTTTGCTCAAGCCATTTCCCTTCTCCTCAACAGAAAATATGGAATTGGTAGCTGCCAAGATATGGATATATGCAATCATCATGATCATTCCTTCAGGTTCAAGGTGCCAGAAAGGCAAGGAGACTTTAATATTTGTAGTCCCCTTCAGAAAGCAAAGCTTTGCAGAAGGTATTCAATTTGAAAGCCACTGAGACAGAGGAGGAGATAACATGGTTGTGTCAAAAAAAACTGAACTGCAAGTTGGGAGCTCTGGTTCTTTCTGGCCCTAGCTCTATCAATGAGAGACCTTGTAAGCTTGAACAGCTAACTTTCCCTTTCTGGTTTTAGTTTCTTTCTCTTTAGTACTCAAACTAAAATAATGAGCCCAAACGGAAGTGAGTTAAGTCAGAAACACACAATCTGGCATTCTGCCACTGCACAGATAAAGCTTAAGCATCCCTCACAGCCCCAGGCAAGCACCCTGGTATGGTAGAGAGACCATAGACTTTTTTTTTTTTTTGTCATTTTCAGGCCCGCACCCGTGGCATATGGAGGTCTCAGGCTAGGGGTTGAATGAGAGCTGTAGTTACTGGCCTACACCACAGCCACACCAACACCAGATCTGAACTGCTTCTGCAACCTACGCCACAGCTCACAGTGACGCCAAATCCTTAACCCACTGAGCAAGGCCAGGGATTGAACCTGCGTCCTCATGGTTGGTAGTCAGATTTGTTTACACTGAGCCACAAAGGGAACTCCAAGAGCACAGACTTTGAAAACAGACTTTGGAATTAATTCTGGACTCTGTCACCTCCTAGATGTATAAGCTTGAATAAGTCATTTCACCTTAGAAGTGTATAAAAAGGGGGTATTGATAGTCCCTTCCTCACAGAATTGTGAGAATTCAACAACATAATCTACATAGGAAATCAAGCACAGTGCCTTATGTATAGTAATTACTCAGTAAAGCATTATAATAATTATTAGTAGTAGTAGTTTTTATTTTGTTATGATTCCCAAATCTACATTCAATTCAAAGCTTCATGTCTTTATCTATAGGATGAGTAAAATAATTCCTATATTTCCCATCTAACAAGGCCTACATGAAAATGCTCTAAAATTCATCCACTCAATCACCTAACTAAGGATTATTGAGCACTGAGCAAGAAAGCTCCTATAGTTAAAGCTGTGAACAAGGCAGTCAACACCCTTGTTTTCATGGAGCTATGAGTATAGTTGGAAGAAAGAGAAAATAACTACATAAATGAAGAATTAAGATCATTTCAAGTAATGAAAAGTGCTAGAGAGTGGTAGGATCCAATGTCTGGATCTAGTGTCTGGTGCATGGTTAACATTCAATAGCATTTATCATAACTTTGTATTATTATATTTACCTGGCACATTTGTCAATCTCAACTACTGAGATGTGAATTCCAGATAAATGGCTCATGTCTGTCTGATTCATCAATGTAAACTAAGGCCCTAATAGAGCCTAGAATGACTATTCATAATGTTTGTTGAACACATACGCATGTACACACGTACGCACACATTCACACATGCATTCACACATATCCAAATGCTTATAAGTAGGTGTATGGCTCATAACTAAAAAGGACTTGGTGAAATTTTAAAACCTGAAAAATAAGGCAAGAGTCAGCAAAATTCCAAGAAGCAAAAATTATTTGCAAAGGTGAATATTATATACGTATCAAACTCATTAGCAGCAGTGAAGTATAATAAAACATTAGGAAATCTGTTATAAAATAAGTACTGCATCATATACAATGAGAATATATCAGGTAACTGTTATTCATAGCCCTTTCAATAGTTTCACTATATGAAATAAATATCGAATAACATTATAGATTAAAATTTTTGCTAAATAAGAAAGACAGTAATTATATGTTCAATAGCAAAGCCTTAATTTGTATCAGGAAAAATTATTTTCAACTTAGAATTATATTCAAACAAGCATAAGGCAAAACAATATTTTGGTATACAAAAAAAAAAAGCACTTAGGAAAAAACATTTGTTAGCAGTTCCCTTGTGGCACAGTAGGTTAAGGATCTAGCATTGTCGTTGCAGCAGCTCAGGTTGTTGATGTGGCATGGGTTCAGTCCCTAGCCTGGGAACTCCTACACGCTGTGGGTGCAGCAAAAAAAAAAAAAGTTTTTTGATTGAATGAATAAATGAATGAATGAATCTTCCCTTTCCAAGCTCCAGCCCCATCTGCCATTGCCCAGGAACTAGTGAGCTCTTGCTGTCCCCTGATTGCTCCAGAGCCCAAGTGAGCACTCTAAGTCCCCCTTTTTTTTTGTCATGAAAGGCTGCTCATGTTTGTGTCCACTCTCCATCACCCAGCTGTAATCATGAGATTTCAAAATAAATTTGCTCCTTGCTTCATAATTATTTTAATTTAATTTTTAGATCTTATATGACTCCTGCCTACATGCCGCCCCCGACACACACAACCTAATAACAAAATAACTCTCTCTGTCCAAAATCTCCTATAAAGTTCCCTCACTGGATTTAAAACAAAAACAAAAAACCAAAAACACCAGTTTTCTCCAAAACAGAGCACCATAATCAGGAGATGGTGACTCCTAATTATTCCTCTTTGTGGAAATAAAATTGTTACAATCAATAACTCATCTTTCATGGCACAAGACACTTTTCTGGGCCTAGAGCTGGTGCTATAGGTCAGGTCTCAGAAGGCGCTTCCGGTTCTGCTCAGATTGCAACCCTCAGTTGCACTAGAACCCACCAATGAAGAGAGAGGCCCTGAAGCTCAGACTCTTCTCTGACAGAAATACTGTTGGCCAACTCTACACTCTAACCACCACAGTTATTAGAGCTTCTTGGTAACTTCTAGTGATTAAGGCCATCACTTCAGGAAAAGAAGCTACCACAGCAGCCTTTTACACAAGCATTTAAAAACCACCCTACACAACTGGGGCTCAGTGAGAAAGCAGGGAGTAGTAGGCCTGGAGGCTGAGAGAGAGGATGGGTCAGATCACATAAAGCTCTGCAGACCAGGGAAAGAAGTCTGAGTTTTGTTATAAGTGAAAGAAGGTCGCTGGAAGCTTTTCAAGAACAGGAAACCTAGATAGGACTGATGTTTTAAGATTATACTTGCTACCCTGCTGAGAATGAATTCGGGCAAAAACTGAAAGTGCCTTGGATTATAACAGTGGTGAAGAGGGTGAAAAGTGGAAGGGGCATTGGGACTTTATTTGAAGGATAACAACAAGAACTAACATTCATTGAACGATAGCTATGTCTCGGGTGCTGTGCTTAGCATTTAACACAGATTCATTTCTCCAATCCTCCTAACTACTCTATGAAACTGGTAGCATCATTAATCTCCATTTCACAGATGAGGATAAGGAGGCACAGAGAGGCTTAGTAACCTGTGACTCTAGGAGTCAATTCCAGGTCCCATGACTCTGTGTTCCTAATGACAACAGTACACTGTCTCAAAGTTCAGAAGTAAAACCTGATTTTGTCCTTTGAATCACCTATGTACCTGCCCTTCTTCTAACCACACCACTTGAGCAGTAATAATGCTTAATTGTCTTTAGGTAGGCGAGATAGAAGGCTGCTGGAATGGCAGTCATGGCCAGAACTAGAGGGAAAGACAGCTACTGTCACACGTTCATGCTCAAATAACCACAAATATATTTACATATACATTATACAGGTTATTCAAATATCTGAATGTGCCTCAGATAATAGATGTTTAATATCGCCCAGACCAAGTAGATACTGGTGATGGCTTATGTGCAAATGGAATTAGAATGATCCCTCCCCCCCATGTTATCCCTAAAAGATCTCAGAAAGACCCTACACATCACTTATTCTAAAATGGGGCTAATCTATAAAAATACAGCATTCTCAGACATAAAGGTATGCTACTCAACTAGCATTTGGTATCTGTCTGGCATAGATATTAGGTAGGCTCTTGTGCCTGCTTTTAGGCTTGCCCTGCCCTTGCTGATAGGAAAAGACCTTACTTTTTAAACTTGACTTATTCAACTTTAATGAGGTAACGCCAAATAAACTCTATCTAGATTTAAAACCTAACCTTCTGGGAGCTTAGGTCTGTGTTGAAGGCATTTTTACTACAAAGCCAATTAATCACATGCCCATAGGGGAAAGAAAGGGGCAGTTACTCATTCTCTAAGTTGAGTATAATTACACTAAATAGAGTTATGAAAACTGTGAGCACATTTAGGCTGGGACCCTTGCATCGAATATAAGTAATTTCCCTGTCTATGTGACATATACATAGGGAGGCCCACAGAGCTAAGAATAAATTGGCAGCAGCAAGTGCCCTTTAAATGCACATTTAAGGAAAGTGGAGTTGGCATCCAGCCATTCTTCTGGTGTCTCAGCAAGTCAAACTTCACAGAATAGGATGCCTGAAGAAATCTGCTCTAGGCCCCCTGCTTTCAGGCTGATAAAACCTAGACCATCCAGGATAAATAAGAACCTCTTCACTTGTTGAATTCTCCAGCCTTCTTCATTCAGTCTCTTTGACATTCCAAACAGCAGGCAAACCAGAAAACCATTCTTATTAAGAATGCCTCTCTGCCAGAGAACTGGGTCTGTTATCTCCCCCCACCCCGGCCACCAGCATTCACTAAGTACCAAAACAGCCTGTTCTTGACCAGTCTGTCTTCAGGCCATGTTCAATGAGGACTAGTATCACTAGGATAAGCATCAGGGAAGCTGAGATTGGGATTGGGTGGTTAGCTACATTATACTACTGAAAACTTTCTTTGGTTGGAATATGCTGTCTGATGCTCTAGACCCAAACTGAGGTCACCCCAAACCTCACACTGTGTGAATGGAAAAGGAACCCCTTTATCCATTATTGACTTATATCTTTAGCCTTCATGATGTACAGAAGACCATATTAAGCTTTCAAGGTGTCTCCTGGCTGGAGTGGGAATAGTAGTAACCTTATGGTGGTGGAAAAATCCAGCTACATGAAGTATATTCTTGCAGCACTTAAAAATTATAATTAACGAACTGTGTGTGTGATTCTTTGTTTAATGCTGGTCTCCCTTTTAGACTGTAAATCCTCTCAGGGGTCACGACATTCTTGTGCATGGCTACACCCCTGCTGCACTGTACAATGACTGACACAGACAATTTGCTCACTAAATGTTTACTGAATGAACATGCACAAACCGAGAGCGATGTACAGAGAACACAGTAGGCTTCATCATGGTCTTGACTACAGATGTGAAAAGAGAATTTTCTCCCCTACCACTGTCCCCGAATATCAGTGCTGTGTTGAAAATGACTTTTTCCAAACTACGCCTTCACCATATTATGCTTACCCCACAGCTCTCTCAACGTGATTTTTCTTGCCAGTCATTCATTCCAGTCACATCAAAAGAGCAGAGAACAAACCATAATTGAAAATGGACAACTTCCCAAATCAAACGCGACTCTGACCCAAATCAGGAGGGGAAGACGCCGTAATTCATTCTGGCACCTTAATTAATTATCACACAGATTGCTTATTGATTTTCTTGTATTCAGTCCGATGCCTTATGAAGCACATTCCTTTCAAACAAAGTGTGGATAGCATAAGGATGGCCTGCAGATCAAAATAGATCTAAATACTTGGGAATACAAGATCAGAGATTTTCCCAGAAGTCATTTCAAATTGTGCCCAGGAAGACACCCTGTACTTTAAAATACATTTCCTTTACTTAAGTGACCAAATTTCTGTGACTCTGAGGCTAGACAAGCAAAAAAAAAATTTCAAAAATCAAAGATATCCCATGGGGATTCTTCCTGGTAGGCGACCAGTAGCGGGATCAAATGGGGAATCCAGCCAAGAATTATGGGCAGAACCAGAGAAGAGACTAGTGAGGCCCAAAACGAAGGGACAGATCAAGAGGAGTAGGCAGACCTGGTTATGAAAATGCTGTCTAGGAAGTAAAAATGAAACAATTATAAACTGTACTTTATGAAAGAAACAGAGCAGAAAACAGACTAAGAGAAATTAAACTAAGGGTTAAGGGCAGGAGGCAGCACGAAGAAATTGAAGGGACCAGTGAAGGACAAAAATTATTTCAGATACATGATGAAGGAGATAATGTTAAAATCTACAATTGTTCAGCCTTAAAAAGGACATTTTGCCTCTCAGGGGTCCCAGTGAAGGTGCAGACACGTCTACGGTATGCTGTCTTGGAAAGGTATTTTTTGCTCGTCTTCTGCAATGAGTTTTGCGTTCCACTCAGAGAAAGTGTGAGGGACAAAATGAAAACACTAGAAAAATGCTTTTCTCTATATGACGGATACATTTCTCAGCTCTATTCCCAGAGTTCCAGGCATAAAGTCACGTATCTTAACAACGGCCCCGACCAGGAGATTCTGGCAGAGACTCACCAATACTAAAATCATGGACTGGAAACTGCTTGTATTGCTGATACTTCTATCAGAGCAGTTTGTATGTGGGGCACATGGAGATTATGCTAAGGAGAAGTAGAGTTAAGGAAGAGTAAAAGATCACTGAGAATTCAGGCTATTTTCCAATTATAGTTAATTACTGCTACACAACAGTATATTCATGTCAAATTTTCTAATTTTAATGGTGTGTGCAACTAAACAGGCTTTTGTGTCATCTTAAGTGGGGGGGGGGCTTTTATAAAAGGGAGGTAGGTAAAGACCAATTCCAGCTGAAATCGAATGTTGCTTAACCTTGAAGCTAAGGTTTCATCTCAGTTCACCCTGGAGGTACGCAACCGCTGTATTCAGCTCCCTACTGCTCCTCCTAGAAATGACATCCTTGCCTATTTCTGTCATCCAGGAGGGAAGAAAGGTCCCACAGTCTGTATTAGTCTGACCTGGGCCAATACCCTCAGGGGACTCTTCCACCTTTAAGCTGCTACAACTTGTGCATGACAGGCTAGGCAGCTTAAAGTATCACAGAGACACCTGAGAAGAGGTAGGGCTTGAGATAGATTTTTATACTGTTTTTGTGTGTGTGCATAGATATCTTTTTCTGACTTAAAGCAGGAATTAAATTTTTGTTCTCAAATAGCTCTTAGGATTAAAAGCAAATTTTTACTGATCTATAATTCATAAACCATAAAATGCACCATTTTCAAATGTAACATTCAGTAGTTTTAGTACATTCATTAGGCTTTGCAACCCTCACCACTACTTAATTTCAGAACATTTTTATCACCCCCAAAAAGAAACCCCATACCCATTAAGCAGTTCCTATTTCCACCCTCCACCAACCCTGCCAACCACTAGTCTACTTTCTGTCTCTATGGATTTGACTTTCCTGAACATTTCATATAAAAGGAATCATACAATATGTGGCCTTTTGTGTCTGGCTTCTTTCATTTAGCATAATGTTTTCAAGGTTCATCCATGTTGTAGCATATGTCAGTAGTTCATTCCTCTTTATGGCTGAATAATACTCCACTGAATGAATATAATACGCTTTTCTCCCATTCATCAGTTGATGGACATTTGGGTTGTTTCTGCTTTTTGACTGTTATGAATAATGCTGCTATGAATATTCATGTATGAGTGTTTGCAAAGAGATACATTTTCACTTCTCTTGAGTGTGTATCTAGGAGCATAATCACTGGGTCATACGGTAACTCTAGGTTTAGTATTTTGAGGAACTGCCAAACTACTTTCCATACTGGCTGCACAATTTTGCCTTCCTATCAGCAATGTATTAGGTTTCTAATTTCTTCATAATCTCATCAACACTCAGTTTTTTTCTTTTTTGAAATTAATTACAGCCATTCTAAGTGATGCAAATAGTATCTCATATGGTATTGATTTCCATTTCCCTAATGACTGATAATATTTAGCATCTTTTGATGTGCTTATTGGCCATTAGTATATCTTCTTTGGAGAAGTGTCTATTTAAACCTTTTGTCCTTTAAAAATTGGGCTATCTTTTATTGTTGATTTATGTTAGTAAATATTCTGGATATACGACTTGCAAATTTTTTCTTCCTATTATGTAAGCTGACTTTTCATTTTCTTCATTGTATTCTTTGGGCACAAGTTGTTTATTCTGATGAAGTATAATTTATCTGTTTTTCTTGTTGTTGTTGTTGCTTGTGCTATAGGTGTCCTATCTAAAACCCACTGCCTAATCCAAGGTCACAAAGATTTGCACCTATGTTTTATAGTTTTAGTGTGTGTGTGTGTGTGTGTGCACTCCATTTTGAGTTAAAGTTGTCATATAGTGTTAGATAGGTGTCCAAATTAATTATTTCACATGTGGCTATCCAGTTGTTCTAGCACTATTTGTTGAAAACACTATTCATTCCCCATTAAATGCTCTTGGCACCCTTATTGAAAATCAATTGACCACTGTTAAATGGGGTTTCTTCTGGACCCTCAATCTATTCCATTAATCTCTATATCTATTCTTATGCCAGTACCACATAGTCTTGATTACTGTACCTTTGTAATATGAATAGGATAAAGGAAAAAAATGTGATCATCTCATTGGACACAGGAAAAAAAAAAACTTGACAAAACCCAACACCCTTTCATGATTAAAAAACACATAATAAACCAAGAATACAAAGGAATTTCCTCATTCTAACAAAGGCAATCTATGAAAAACCCAGAGCTAGAAGAATACTTAGTGGTGAAAACTGAAAAATTTTTCCATCGATGTCAAGAAGAAGATAAGAACATCCACTCTTCTACTTCTATTGAACATTGTACTGGAAGTACAGGGTAATAGCAGGGCAATTAGCCAAGAAAATGAAATAACATGATCTAGATTTCTGAAGAAATAAAACAACTTTTAGAAGACATGATCTTCTATACATAAAATCCTCAGGAACCCATTAAAAATCTATTAGAAGTAACAAATGAATTTATCAAGGTTGCAAGATATAAGCTCTATATACAAAAATATACAATAGCAATGAATACTCTGAAAATAAAATTAAGAATAAGTCCTATCAATAATAGCATGAAAAGAATAAAATACTTAGGAATAAATTTAGCCAAGGAAGTTTAATAATTATAGACTCAATACTGTAAAACATCATTTTTTTTTTCCTTTTTAGGGCCACGTCTTTGGCATATGGAAGTTCCCAGGTTAGGGGCTGAATCAGAGCTACAGCTGCCATCCTACGCCACAGCCACAGCAACACCAGATCCGAGCCGCATCTGCAACCTACACCACACCTCACAACAACGCCGGATCCTTAACCCACTGAGCAAGGCCAGGGATCGGACCTGCATCCTTATGGATGCTAGTCGGGTTCGTTACCACTGGGCCACAATGGGAACGCCTGTAAAACATCATTTAAGGAAATTTTAAAAGAGCTACTTTCTCTCTCCCTCTGCAACCCCACCCCCCTTGCCTGCCTGTGCCTGTGCTTTCTCTGTACCTGTCTTTCTTCTCTCTTTAAACACTTATTTGCCTCACTAAAAAAAAATTTAAATAACTAAATAAAAGACATACTGTATTCATGGATTGGAAGACACTTTTCTTTTTTTGCTTTTTTTAGGGCCGCACTTGAGGCATATGGAATTTCCCAAGCTAGGGGTCAAATCAGAGCTGTAGCTGCCGGCCTATGCCACAGTCATAGCAACACCAGATCTATGCCACTACAGCTCATGGCAACTCCGGATCCTTAACCCACTGAGCAAGGCCAGGGATTGAACTCATATCCTCATGGGCACTAGTGGTGTTCGTTACCACTGAGTCACAACAGGAACTCTATGGAAAACTTAATGTTTTTAATATAACAATAGTCCTCGAGATGATGTACAAATTCAATGCATTACCTACCAAAATTCCAAGTTATTTTTTCTTCCAGAAATGGATGGACTGGCTAATTTCAAAATTCTTATGTAATTACAATGGACTCTGAATAACGAAAATAATTTTGTAAAAGAATAACAAAGTTGGAGGAACTAAACTTTCTGATTTCAAAAGTTACTACGAGGCTACAGTAAGCAAAAGAGTGTGATAGTGGCATAAGGATAGACATATAGATCAATGTAATAGAACTGTAAATTAAGAAAAAAACACACACACATCTATGGTCAATTGATTTTAACTAGGTTGCCAAGATCATTGAATGGGGAAAAAGTATTTCCAATGTATGCATATATTTTTATACATATACACATTTTATATGTGCATGTGTATGAAAAGGGGTTTATATAAAATATTTTATTGTATCTATCTGCTTATCTGTTAAAGAAGATGTTCATTCTTTAGTCTCTGGAAACACTGAGGGGCAAAAGAAAGTAATACATTGTGATAAGTCCTTTACATAACTTGCAAGGCATGTGCTATTACCCGATTTACAGCTAAGAATTCTGAGTATCAAAACGTCTCAGCATTTTCCATTTCCTCCAGGGAAATGTGTAGGTCACACAACTTGAAAGTGGCATATTCTGGATTTAAATCTGTATGCACGACCCCCATAATGCAGGATGCTTCCATTGCACCAAGCAAGAAAACAAAACTTTACTACTGTTTTCGTCACACTTGAGGGAATGGCCCAGTACATACTCCAGTCATCAGCTTGTTATGCACTATTGCCATTGCCAAATAAGGATCAGAGGCAATACTGACCTCAGAGGCCTGGCAATGCACTTCTTAGAAAGCATTTTCACATTGGGTATAGCAAAAGACACTCCCATAACTCTGTGATGTAGCCAGTACAGTTATGCTCATTTTATACATGAAAACAATACATATCATCATCATCATTATAACCCACGTTTATGGATTGTTTGCCTTGAGTCAGACACTGTGCTAAACACTTACCTTATTTAGTCACTGTAAAGATCCTATGGGATTTGTCCTATTACTAGCACTCCTTGTACAAGTGAGGAAGCTGAGAGTTAGAGAAGGTATATAATTGTCCTATTATCACAAAGTTAAGAGTAGAGCTGGGATTTAAACTCTGATGTGCCTGACTCTAAAGGTAGTGCTGTTTCTAAGCTAGTCTCTGCAATTTATTGGTTGTAATTTTGCATTATTTCTCCCCTTCCATTTGAAAGATCTAACCAAAAAATTAGACTGTATCAAACTCTTTACCTTCATTTTGTTCAATCTACCCTAAGCTTGCTCTGGTGTATTTAGTTTTGGATGCTCTTCTGTGTGATATGGACCTTTGAATATTGTTTGCCCACTTTTGAACGGGTACAGAATCCTTCAGAAATTCAGAGTGTCTTTCCTGCCTCGCTTCCTTGTTTCCCTCTCTTTTAAATATTTGCCATGTTTCCACGTTGATCTCCAGCCTCTAGCACCACACAGGTAAATGGAATGGCTGGCTATATTGTGATTTGAGGATATCTAGGAAGATAACATAGCTTCACAAACCCCTATTTGAAATCTCATCAAATAGTATTAATTTGTCTTCATGATTATTCTATGTTCAAGAGTCTCATTTTTTTTTTTTTTTTGTCTTCTTAGGGCCATACCCATGGCACGTGGAGGTTCCCAGGCCAGGGGTTCAATCAGAGCTGTAGCCGCTGGCCAATGCCACAGCCACAGCAACGCCAGATCCGAGCTGTGTCTGTGACCTATACCACAGCTCATAGCAATGCCAGATCCTTAACCCACTGAGTGAGGCCAGACATCAAACCTGTGTCCTCATGGATACTAGTCAGATTCATTTCCACCGAGCCACAGTAGGAACTCCAAGAGTCTCATTTTTTTTTAAATGGCCCTGGGAAATTTTTTCAACTTTCATTTAACACTTAAAATGGATCTACTTGAATAGATCATGGAAAATCGAGCCCATTATAAGCAGAGGTGTGTGTGTGTGCACACTTGCACACGTGCATGTGTACATGTGTGTTTATGAGTCCTAGTGCACAAGAGAGGAGATTAGTGGAACAGGAGTACACCTTAGACAAACTGTCCATATACCTTCAATCCACTTTACATTTTCCCAAGTGTGGACCTAGGTTAAGGTTCAAGGCATAAAAAATGTTCAAGTTGGAGAGCTCTAGGAGGGAATAGCCAGATGTGCGAGGAATAATACTTCTGCTCATTTTTATTTTACCTCCAGTCAAGCCCTTCTTCGATCTATATATCAAAGCACACATCACTTTATAGCACATTAAAATGGCATTATTTGTCAGACGCACAGGGAAAATAATGGAAAATAAAAGCATGAGCACTGTGGGGAGACTGACTAGAGTTTACACGTACTAGCTCTGCAACCTTTGGCAAGTTGAATGACATCTCCGCACCTTTGTATAGTAAAGTAAATTTGTTCAAAAAAGAGGTCTAGCCTTTTTCCTTCAGCTCTTGGATGATTATCTTTCTTTGCCTGGGCCTTTGGGCTAACCAAACAATAACAACATGATTTAGAGCAGGGGCTTTGGGTCACATGGTATTAGCTGATCTGGAAATTGAAATTAACCATGTGGGCAATCAGTCATGCCTATATAATAGAGTCTCAATAAAAACTCTGAGCACTGAGGCTTGAGTTAGTGTTCCTGGTTGGCAATTCTCCATGCATGTTGTCACACATCAGAGCCAGAGATTAATGTGTCCTGACCCCACAGGGAGAGGATAATGGAAGCTCCACATTTGATATTTCTTCTGGATTCTGCCCTATGTGCTTCTTCCCTTGGCTAATTTTAATTTGTGTCCTTTCCCTGCAATAAACCATAACTGAGAATATAATAGCTTTCAGTAAGTTTGGTGAATCCTTCTAGTGAATTATTTTACATAAGGGTGATTTTAGGAACTATCCAAACTCGCGGTTGGTATCACAAGGGAGGGTGTTCTTGAGGAATGGGCCCTCTAACTTTGTAGTTGACAATATCTCTTTGCAACCTTAGTTTCCTCCTTTTTAAAATGGGTATAATACTTATCTACCCCTACTTGAAAGATAATTACAAAGATGAAACAACATAAAACACTAATGGGGCCTAGATCAGTATGTTCCTCAATAAAAGGAAGGTACTTTTATCAGCGCACATCATAATCACCATCATCAATAGTCTTCTTTTTGTGTGGCTTATGAAACATATTCATTCTCTCTCTCACACCTACATTGTCTCAATTCTTTACAACAATTCTTGGGGGTAATTTGTATTTCCATAACGGATGAAAACAATGGAGGGCTAGTGCAAACACTTGACTTATCCATTCATTAGGGAAGTGTTGAGTGCCTACGTCATGCAAGGCATTATGCTGAGTGTTGGAAATGCAATGGGGAACAAAGAAAACATGACACTAGCAGTTACTGGGTTTACTCTCTAGTAATATAGAGAATAATATGGAATTAAAATCTTGATTAATACTATGAAAAAACTGAAGAGGATATGGTGAAATAATAAGGGACACTGGTATGACCTGAACTCAGATTTTTAAAGACCGGTGTTTTTTCTACTGCATTATATGGCCTAGGACAATTTTAGTCAGGTAACCAACCATCCTGGTTTCCTTTGGACTTTAGAGTTTCTCTTGACATAGCATTTTCAGTGCTAACCCTGGATCAATCCTGGGCAAACAAGAATGGTCTGTTCTAAGGTCTAGTGTCCAATGACTTAGGTTTTCCTATTCTAAGGCCAATTCCTGCATGTGTGGACTTTGTCAGGGATCATGCCTACTGATCAGAAGAGAGTTAATAACGGAAGAGAATCTAAAAAAAAAGATAATTCCTAAAATTATTTTTTTTTCCTTTTTATGACTGCACCTGTGGCATGTGGAAGTTTCCAGCCTATGCCACAGCCACAGAAATACTGGATCTGAGCCTCATCTGCAACCTATGCCACAGCTTGTATCAACACCAGATCCTTAACCCAGAGAGCGAGCCCAGGGATCGAACCTGCAACCTCACGGAGACAACATTGGGTCCTCAACCTGCTGGGCCACGATGAGAACTCCTACCCCCAAAAATTTTAACCTCAAAGACCACTCATGGGAAACTCACTGCCAAGGCAATTTTGAGACCAGGCTGCCTCAGACCATCTCTGGTGAAGGGTTGTTCCACTTGGAGAAGAAAGCTATATTGTGGTCAGGTCTTGCTCAGGCTTTTATTAAAGTAAAAGTTTTTTTTAATCTTAATATTACCTGCAGTTCCCAAAGCAGCTAATTTATATATAAGTCACACACAAAAACAGTTGGGGAGCAAAGCAGAGCTTTCAAGCAGCAAAGGCAATTGCCACTAAAACAGAGGTGAACAGTTTCCTTAAGTATCAAGCGCCAGCTGGATCCTGAGCTCTTATGGTTCATATTAAAGAAAACAAAAGAATTTTTACATTCAGGGAGCCAGACTTATGCATGGCTAATTAGAAATGGGAGTTGAAACCAGTAAGACCCCAGAGTGTACCCGGGAGAGAGTAGTGGTTGTGAAAATGAGGAATAAGCATAGGAATAGCAGCAAATATTCCAGCATAATCTCGAGGTTGGAAGAACTCTCATATCTGAGACAACGGCACTCTTCTTGTCATCTGGAGGCTGTCTCCAATTTTTATGTTGTCCATTAACTGATTTCCACCCTAGGAGAATCATAGAGATTTATACTCAATAGGTTCTAGGAGAAGTTGAGGTAACTTCCCAGGCCTCCCAGGCCTGTGTCTATAGACCTTTGAAGGAAAGTGTCCTGAAGTAGTTCTAAGTTGCTATGATTTTTGGTGAATAAAACCAATACTGCTGCCATGGCCACAAAATGACTAGGCCTGGAATTTGTACATGAACATGGAAGGGAGATGAGGGATATTTATGTCATTTTCACTGCATCACCTCAGCTTTGGATGGCACACACCTCACCAACGAGAATGAGAAGCCTACAGGTTATCCATTTGGGTGCTCAACTAGAGCAAACTCTATATTCCAGGCTGAGAGTTAACTCTTCCTCTTGCATCTGTTTTTTTCATCACCTCACCTTACCTTCCCTCCCCCCACTTTTTTTTTTTTGTGTCTTTTTAGGGCCACAGATACGGCATATGGAAGTTCCCAGGCTAGGGGTAGAATCAGAGCTGCAGCTGCCAGCCTACACCACAGCCACAGCAACACCAGATCTTAGCCGCACCTGTGACCTACACCACAGCTCAAAGCAAAGCTAGATCCTTAAGCCACTAAGTGAGGCCAGGGATGGAACCCGCATCCTCATGGATACTAGTCAGATTTGTTACTGCTGAGGTACAATGGAAACTCCCCTCCCTCTACTTTTTTAATAAGACAGAATGCAGCAAAATCTGATAATGGACTATAAATACTTAAGTGGGAACAAACATTAATGAATTTTTTTCCCAAAACACTTTCTAGGGTATTAACTCTTATTGTTTTTCCTAAAGCTAAGAAGGCAGTCTAGGGTAGTCTCAGTTAAGAGATTGGACATTTGGAATTAAACAAACAACAGTGAGTCTTCTTACTCACTGTGGGACCTTAGACAAGTCATTTAATCTTCCTAAGTGTCAATTTCATCATCTGTAAAAGTGAGGATGAAATGAAGTGCTGGATGTAAAATGCTTGAAGAGTGCCTAGAGCACAATAAAACAGCCATTATACTCAACACTGGCTATTGTTTTCATTGTTACATTAGGATTCCTCCTACTGTCATTACCACAAGTAATAACATTCTTGACAGACAGCAGGAAGCTGATAAAATGGACTCAGAACAAGCAAGTTTTATGGCATCAGTGACAGAAAAAGAGTGCCGGCTTGTCTAGGGCATCACACTAGAAGAATCTGGGCTAGGGAGAAGACCACTGGGTGTATCCGAGTCTGAAGGGTTGGAGAAGGAGAAGTGAGCAGAGCAATAGGGAGCCACTTCAGCTAGCTGACAATTTAGGTTATCTGTGCACTTGGAAGTTTTTTGCACATTCACTTCTATAGGTCTCCTCTTCTCTTGCTAGTCTGAAAAAGGTTTTGGAATTGAGGACGGGGATAACAAGGGACATTTAAGCATCCTCACATGGGACAGTGTCTAATCGTGTGTGTAGAAAGGGTATGAAGGCTGAAAATAGGTAGGAGGAATACAGAACACTCCTTCCATTTAAGCAAGAAAACACTGGTAATCTACTTAAATGAAAATCAATTTTAGTGGCTCCTTTATTACAATTTTATGGTCGACCAAGTTCCATCCTTTTCAGTCTGCAGAGTGAATGATATGTAATTCTATATCAATGATAAATTTTCCTTTAGAAGAGAAGTGAAGGTTTTAACTTTTTAATAAGAATTATTTCCCTAGACTCTTTATCCAGCATTCAAACTGTTTAATTTGTAAGGCCATATCTCTCATTCACAAAACTTTAAGTGACACTAATCGGGCTCAGCTATTTTCATTATTAATGTACAACAATGCTAATCTAGTGTGACTTGACTCTTTAGCCGTAATATTAAGGTTTTTCTTTACCCTAAAGCAGAATTTAGGACTAGCAATAAAATTTAACATTTTTATATTATCTACTGACTTTACTGATGTTACATTCATTGGAGATTAACAGGCACTAGTAAGTGGGTCTCTATTTAAAACACACATTTAATTCTGGTGTTTTCACAGGGCTGTACTAATCCAAACATCATACATAGAGTGGCACTAAAGGTGAAATTTATAATAAGAAAAAACAAAGCAATTAAATAAAGTAAAAGACAGCATAACCCAGAGCCTTCTCTAGGTTTTGCTCTTGCTAAATTTATGATTGCAATAAGTCCTCATTAATGTGGGCCTCATAAACTCAAGTTTTGTCATCATTTTGGACACAGGCTGGGCTTAAGTTGACCTTGTATTATCTATGAGGAAAAGCTTTGCTAAGCAAATTAATGGTATAAACATAATTGCTGGAGGAATATTCAAACTACTTAATAGACCAAACTGTCCTTTCAAATACTTTAATTCCATCCCATTATTATGGTGATTATAATTACAAATGAATCTTATCTTTCATTAAAGCAGTCCCAGCATGATTCTTACTCATCACAAACTACCCAGGACTCTTTCACATGTTCTTCTGTTTAGATTCATCACCAGTTCAGACTGGTCTCTCCTACAATTAGCCTGAATTAATAGTGATTGACCATTTGGATTGATGTTATGATTTACACAGTATTCTTTCCTGAGCTTCATAAGCGTTCTTATGTTAAAGTGTAACATTTCCCTTTAAACAGACCGACCTTTCCAGTAGATCTGAGAAAAAGAATCATGTAATGGAGCATGTTACAAGCATGTGTTTCAACTGTGTTACAAAAAAACCACATTATTCCAAATGAACTATGACAAGGTTCATAAACCACAGAGTTAGAAGTGCCATCATTTCTTGCAGAGCTAAGAAAATAAATGGAGATTCAAGAATGCAAAAGCAATCCCAGAACTGAATCTCGAGGAAATAGGCTTTAAACATTGTCCGTCCTCAACTGTAACATGACACCATGTAATTGGGGGTGACGTTAAGTGAGGAGAGGGCCCAGTAAAGAAACTGGATATTTCATGAAATCTAGACTTAAGTCAGGAAACTCCCAATATATCAAAGGAACTGTCTCATTTTCTGGTCCTGACTGAAAAAAAAATAAAAAAAAAAAAAACACAACAAAAAACACTTTCAAGTAGATGGATCCATATGTCCTAGGCATGCAAGAGATCTGGTAGATGTTTCTAATGGTTACAGTAACCATGTGTGAAGATTTTTCATTATGCTGCTTGGACAAAGTAAACACCTGAAGCAGGCAAGGTTCAGGGAACTGCAGTCTGTCTCCAAGGGTGTTGCGAAGTTGAGATCAGAACCTATGTCACCAGCATCAGCATGCCCTCATTGATAGTGGTGATGGATGAGCTACTGCAATCCCTGCTGTTAAGAGAAGTGAAAATGGCAGTACCTGTGCTAGACAGCATATCCTGTGTTAGGTCCGAAGTACTTAACATTCACTTTCCACTGAATCCTCACAATACAAAGATATATAAGGTACGTACTATTATGGCCCCCACTGTATAGATGAGGAAACTGATAAAGAAAGAAGGTAGACTTTCCTAAGGTCACACAAGTAGTAAGCATTAGAACTGAAACTTGACCCAGAGTCTGATTATAAATCCTAGGCATTAACAAATTCATCCCCAGCAAAACTGTTCCTTGCCTTTAGCCTTAAACTCTGTGGAGTAGTTCAGGAGACACTTTTGCCTCCCTTGAGGTAAATGCTAAGTAATCTCAACTGGCTACAACTCTGAGCTAATAAAGTTTAGTGCACAAAGACCAATGTGCATGCTTAATTTTAATCTGTAGCCCCAACTATAGGTAGTTATCACCCAAAGGCAAATAAATATCGCTGATAAGGAGGATGGAAGAGGGAAAAGCATGTTGCCCTGTCTTAAAGTGAATGTCACTTTGATGGTGAGAAGCAAAGAATTATTGTTATTCTACAGATTAAATGACCAAGAATAAAAGAGGCCAAGTGACTTGCCCACTGTCACATAGTCAAGGAGTCCAGTAAGTGGCAGGATCAAGATTCAAGCCCAGTTTTGTCTATGCCAAAGCTCATGCCATTTCCAGTTCACCACACAGTTCTCCACATGCTTAAGCTAGGGAGGTAGTTTCTGGAGCTAGAGTGTCTAGTTTGAATTCACCCTGTAATGCTTTCAGTCTTGGATAACTTACCTCATCTCTGTATGACTTGCTTCTTGTAACTGTTAATAGAACCCATCTCATGGGGTTGTGAAGATGAAGGGAGAGGATGCACCTCCAGGAAAACACGGGTACCCTAGTACCCAGAGGAATATTCCTCACACTGTTGTTTTCTTGTCTGAGTTCCTGGTTCCTGTTATTTGGATTTGACCTGTCCAGTCATAGCCAATGGCCACATGTGGCTATTAAAATTTAACCTTAATTAAAATTACTTAAAATCAAAAACTCAGTTCCTCAGTCACACTAGTCACTTTGAAGTATTCAACAGTCACATGTAGCTGAGAGCTACCATATTGGGTAGTGCAGATTTATGACATTTTCCCACATGGCGGAAAGTTTCATTGGACACAAACAAAAATCACATAGGCTTATATGTTCACGGGTATACATTGAAAGGGAATGGGAACAATGCAAATGAGACCATCGAGGATGGAACAGAAGGTTAAGGAGGAACTTCATGCTTGTTTCTATATGCTTTCATATTGTTTCAAAGGTGAAAATATTTATTACTTGTGAAAACTAACAAAGGACAAAAACTCTTTATTATTATTATGTTTTCTTTTAATGGCCACACCTGCAGCATATGAAATGTCCCAGGTCAGATCAGAGCTGCAGCTGAGGACTACACCACAGCTATAGCAACACTGGACTGGAGCCACATCTGTGATCTACACCAGAGCCTGCAGCAACGCCAGATCCTTAACCCACGAAGTGAGGCCAGGGACCAAACCCGCATCCTCACAGAGACAATGCTGAGTCCTTAACCTGCTGAGCCACAATGGGAACTCCAAACTCTTTTTAAAAGTAAGCAAATCTGGGGAGGAAAAGATTGCTTTCAGATCTTAGGATAAGGCAGACCTTCCCAAGCAAACTAGAAAAGCCTAAAAGGGTGAGGGCAAGTGTCCTTCCTGGTAGAGGATATTCATCTAAGGGCTCTGCTTGGATGTTTCCTCAGTGTGTGGCACACAGCAAACATTTGCTTCCAAATAAAGTTTTAATTAGAAAATAGTGGGAGCTCCTGTTGTGTCTCAGTGGTAAGCAATCCAACTAGTATCCATGGGGATGTGGGTTCAATCCCTGGCCTCGCTCAGTAGGTTAAAAATCCAGCATTGTTGTGAGCTGTGGTGTAAGTCAAAGACACAGCTCGGATCTGGTGTTGCTGTGGCTGTGGTACAGGCCAGCAGCTGCAGCTCCGATTCAACCTCTAGCCTGGGAACTTCCATATCCATATGCCACAAATGCGACCCTTTAAAAGAAAGAAAGAGAGAGAGAGAGAGAGAGAAAGAAAGAGAGAGAGAGAGAACAAAAGAGAGAAAGGAAGAAAATGGCTCTTCTGGGACCAGGAGCAGAGGAGTATATATTTTTTTCCCTTATGCCCAGGCAGTCAGAAGCCTTTGTGAGATAATAATCTGCACAGGGCAAAACAGTCCCTTCAGCCTGGCCTTGCCCAGCCCAAGAGATCCCCAAGCCATATTTAGAGCAACTCTTCAAATAGCAGGCAGCGAGCACATCAAGAAAATCACAAACCATCCTATGCCCAGAAAAAGAAGTTACAATGTGCCAAGGAGCACCCAGGCAAGGGGCCAAGGATCGGGACAAGCCATGCTGACATGTTCAATACCTTCGAGAGAACGTCCTGAATTATTCCATGGCTCCTCACCAAAAGGTTGATGAAGTAAAGCAAGAAACAGAAAATCAATTCCAATGAGAACAATAGCTTCTAACTTTTAGATTAAAAGAGAAAAGCTGATAATGAAAAGGTCCTGACAATTCAACTCCTGTTGGAAGGAAAAAAAATGATTAGGCCCCCAACTCTCAAGCTTCTTCTACTTCCTAATCACTACCCCACCTGGATCTTTCTTGAGCCATTCTCCCTAGGAGGAAGTTTTCCTCACTTTCTTCTACGTGAGGAAATGTGTCTAAAAACAACAAGGCTACAATCACAAAGAAGCTCAGAGGTGACTGTCACATTAAAGCTTTCCAGAAAACTTTTCCTCTGATCATGACAAATCTTAAAAGGTGGTCAATCCAGATGCCGCTTCAACAACCTGAAAATGAAAGCATGACAAGGCAGAGAGAAAGATTTCTTGCATCCTATCAACCATTCTACATGTTTTGCAGCATCCCTAATTCTCCGGAATTTAAAGAGTCGAACGCACTGCCTCTTTAGAACCCTGGTATAATTGAATGTTAGCCTAACACTTCTGCTGCTGAAATCAATCACTGAGCATGATGTTACCTGACAACACCTAATGAAACTTGACAGATTCATTTATGCTAGGTAAGAGAAGTCAGCTGCCCACCACAGAGCACTACATTTTTTCTAATTGACGCTCACTCATAGATCCCAGGAGTTAGGCAGGAACGCATTATTACTTAGAAGAAATAGAAGTCATGAACTGCCTGTCACAATAGCTCTTAACCACATTAATACTTGTAGAGATTTTGTAAATATCAGCCAAGGCAAATCCACCCATTGCACAGATAAAGAAACCTAGGCTTCAAGAAGGGCGAGATCACAGAGCTCGTTTATCTCAGAGCCGAGACTATCTCAGGCCAGGGATCAAATCAGAACTGCAGCTGCCAGCCTATGACACAGCCATAGCAACTCAGGATCCGTGCCGTGTCTGCAACTTATACCACAGCTCATGGCAATGCAAGATCCTTAACCCCCTGAGAAAGGCCAGGGATCGAACACACATCCTTGTGGATACTAGTCATGTTTGTTACCATTGAGCCGCAATGGATACCACCCCTGGTGCTATTTTTTATAACCTGCCCTAATTTGCTTTTTTACGCTGAAACATATTTAATAAAAGCTAATTAAAAATGCATTTTGAAGGGGAGTAAGGGAGCCATGGTATTAAAGGAAAGACTGCCCACCATCATAACACTGATCAATTTAAGTATGAAGACTTGAGAGTTGCCAAGTTCCTCCCATAAGCCACAGCGGTATTTTTTCAATCCATGTTGGTCCTTGTTGAGTTTCACAACCCTATGACATCAATCAAAAATATATTTCCATGGGGCTGGTTAGTCTAGGCATTTATGTAACTGACAAGATCTACTTGCTCTGTCTCTTACAACCATCATATTTTTCCGTCAAAATGTCAGCAGCTGCTCCTAGGACACATTTCAGTTTAGTCAGTATCACAGTTGGTCCTAGTAGGTTTTGCTTCAGGGAACTGTTACTCAGGAAATCAAGTGTAATTTTGGACATAAAGTGGTTAAAAAGTCAGAGGAAACAAGGTTTGGATGCGGTAAACAGGCAAGATTGCTAGGGAAAGTGATGAAGACACGTTCCAGGGCCAGAACCAAGGCGACTGTCTCACGGAAGTACTAGGGAGAAGCTAAGGAGAAATTGACTTCTGAGAGTGAGGACAGAGAGGGAAATTATGGCATCACTGTTCAGTTGAAAGCCTTCCAGGTTTCTAGGCCAATGCATTTTAGGCCGCTTCCATTCAAAGTCTCCACATCTCCCTTCATCTGTATTCCCTGACTCTCCCACCACCAGTAACTTGCAGAGTTCAGTTAATTCCAACCTCCCTTTCATGCATGTGTAAAAGCAACACTAACCTGAAAACCACCTCAGGGAACTTCCCTCTAGCGCTGGGAAGCAAGCGATGAGGGTAGGAGAGGGAGACACAAACACATGGATTAACCTACCACGAATCACCTCCCAGAAGCCAGGTATCCTATCATAGTTACCAAATGTAATACAACTCCTGCCTAAGGGAACATTCTACCCAGTAAGTCTTCATCACTGCAACTTGTAAAACAACAAAGAAATTAAATCAAAGTACAGGGAGGGAAAAAGCATTTCCTCAAAAGACAACAGCGATACAAAGCTGCTGCCGGCATTTTACATCAACCAGATTGCTTGCACACTGAGAATCTTTTATATTTTTTGCAGTGTCCTTCATACTCATCAGTTCTAGCTCTTTTCCAAGACTGACAGTAGGTTACTCTCTTGAGGCCAGAGTCCCAGTCATTGATTTTTCTCAAAATAGCTTTAGTCCTGACTCCCTGACCCTCCATATCTCGCCCAATTCTTATGTTAGCACAGAACAGAAAGGGATGCCCAAACCGAGTGTAAAACTAATAGTTTTAGGATGAGATGCCAAAACAGATATTTATATGAGTGTGGTAGGTATAAATTTATGTAAATAATCATGTAAGCAAGAGGTCAGGTCTCATATCACCCAGGAGCCATTTTTATAACCTCTAGTTTTCATCAAACTCCACTAGAGAAGCTCTATCATAAGTCAAAATAGAAACCAAACAATATTGTCTCCAAGTATGTCGTGTTTGAATCCTCAGACCCTCACCTTTCCAGCTGACCGTTTCAATTATTTAAATTGGACTTGATACTCCTTTGGGTCCATTCTTTCCATCACCAGCCAATTTTGGTTTTGTTTCATTTTTTAATCAAATGAAATTACTACAATGAGCTGCCTGTTTCATCTTCATAGATTTGTTTCCAGAAAACTATACTGCATAAAATATGCAACCCTCTAAATCATTTCAAATGCTTTCTTCATTTACAGTTTCAGTTCATACAGCCAGTAGGTTTTAGAAATTCACCAGGTTTGCATTCCCTTCAACTCAAAGGGAAGTGGCTGAAAAGTGACCGATGAGTAATATTCATACCTATTTAGTAGCCATTCAGACCAGGTGGCTCCAAATCTTTGTCAGGAGGGTTGAAACAGAGCAATGCTCAACACTTTCCACGAAATAACTTGAAAGCTTTTCAGCATTTAGTTGCAATAGGCTTGGTAAGTATATAATGAAGATAGAGCCAATTTCTTTTATTCTTTTTAGGGCTGCACTCACAGCACATGGAAGTTCCCAGGCTAGTGGTCAAATTGGAGCTACAGCTGCCAGCCTATGCCACAGCCACAGCAATGCAGGAGCCAAGCTGTGTCTGTGACCTAAACCACAGCTCACGGCAACACTGGATCCTTAACTCACTGAGCTAGGCAGGGATGGAAACCGTGCCCTCATGGATACTAGTTGGGTTCATTATCATTGAGCCATGATGGGAACTTCCAAAGCGAATTTCTTTAATTAGATGCTTTGACATAGAGATCAGAGGTGGAAACAGGAAGGCCTCAAAGACTAACCTTGAACTCTGATGGCCAAAGGGCCTAGCTTGTATGCTGTTGATGGAGCAAGAGCCTATTATCATTGTTGACCATGGGGTGAACTGTCAACATTGTAGCTGAGGTTAAATCAGATTCTTCTCCTTTACTCAGTGAAGAAACAGAAAGTTCCTCCTCCAAGAAGAGCATTTTCATCACCTCAGTTTTTGGTCAATCAACAGACTGTCATGAAACACATCCCTAGCATGCACATTTGCATTGACCTCTGAAGCAGACAATTGTTGACAATTATCTGCCAACAGTTTACAAACATTTTTGCTGTTGGTTGTCAAGATTCCACTTGGAGATAAAATGGACTTGATCCTACTCTGGCATTTTTAAGCTTTGAAATAATTAGGCAGAAAACTCACTGTGTGATTACCCCTATTAAAATATTTGGCTTTCATCATGGGAACTGACATGGCAGCTCCCTCACTTGGTACCGAGTTATGTTCATATTTAAGAGAAAATCATTTGTTTAGTTTGTCAACTCTTCCCTTCTGTGGGCACATCTTCTCCTCTTTGTCAATTTCATCATCTAAATGGAATTAATTCTAAGTTATAAATTTGGTGTTTTGTCTACAGCAAAGGAAAAATCTCCAAAATGGCTCCATCTTTGTTTCTTAAGCTGCCTTTGTTTCCTATATATTCAGTCAACAAATTTAATTGAATCTTTACTATATATGACTAAATATGAAAGATATTTGTTATCAAAGATTTGGCCAATTTTCTTTTACTGACAGCAGGGGGAGTGAAAGGGAGAAGTAAGTTTCCAAATTACATTCAGATACATGCTGTTTCATCTTGCCTAAAATTTGTTGGAGAGATCTAATTTAAGATAACTACAAACGTGGCCCTGAAAGAGCAACATATTAGTCAAAAATAAGTCCTGCTTCCTGTTTCATTGTTTAGTTCACTAGTCATTTATGAGGTATGTACTATGTGCTAGACACTGTTCTGTGCTAGAGATGCAATGATGAAAAGCCAGTTCCTTACTCACAATAGAGAGATCCTACTGTTCTGTGCAAGGGGAAGCTATTAAGTGGAGGCAGATAGATTATGACTTGGCATTGGAAATAATGCCAGAGAAGAGAAGTGACTAACAATTGTTCCTAGAAGTAGGTAAGGGGGCTTAGTATCATTCATTGAGTTGGCTGGGAAACTCTATAATTGTGGTATCAGCGATTCCAACTACTTCTGCTAAGGCCTGACCATGCTCATCATCTATAGTGTCTTCGCCTTAGCCAAATCTACACATGTCACTATTCATGCAATTTGCTCTTTACTAAACAGAATAAAATCCAAGCAATCACATCAATGCAGACGTCTAGCCAGGCCAAACAATTCGCTTGCTGCAATTAATTAACTTACTAACTAGTTTAAAGAATGCATAGTGAACCCTTGATAAACTGGTATGCTTGGGGAATAGGATATTGCAGGTAATTGAACTGTTTAAACCAAAGTTGAGCAGAAAGCATTTTTGGTGTTCTTAATCCTTGTTGAAAATTATTTTTGAATGGTCAAGGCCAATTTCCAGCTCACGTGAGTCAACTCTAATACACAGAGTTGCATTATTACTGGACAATTGTGATCATTAAGGACTTCATGGTTATCACTGGGTATATCAGCACTCACTCTCCAGGGCAAGAGATGGAAAATGAGAATGTCCGAGACTGTGATTTAACCTAAAAATATTTCCTGGAACCCATTTTAAAAACAAATTCCTGATACTATCTAGCTTGGGTGTTCCCCCAAATTAAAGTCACATCAACAACAGCAAAAACAATAATGGATTCTGGCTAATTTAGTGAAGTAGAGACTGCTAAAATACTATCTACTTAATTTTTGCAAATAACAGGAAGTCATAATAGACCCAAAGATCTGAAAGGAGTTTTAACATTTTTCTTTAAGAGGAAACAGAGGTCCAGGGAAAATGAAAGTGATTTAGCCAAATTCCCACAATTAATTGTACAGCTAAGCTCTGCATCCAGATTTCATCTCTCAGAATTCAGGGTTTGATCTATACATCCACAGTTAATACTAAGTTCTCCAGGGCTACGTTTTCTTTTCTCTTAAAAAGACTGGCCTTAAGGATATTAACTGTCTCTCCCAGCCCTAAATTTCTGGATTTTTCCAAGACTGCAATTACTATACCTGCTTTAGAGTGCTTAGTTTTTTGGTTTTTATGTTTTTAACCAGTTCAGAGGCATGAGCATCATAATTACAAAGCAGTTTTTGGATTTTCTATAGTACCTCAAAGTAGACAATACAACGCAGGGTGCTGAAAATTGTAAGAAGCGCCCTTTAGCTAAGAGGTACACTGAAAAGGAACTTTGAAAGATCATTGCCTATTCTGTCCCATGGCTGATGTTCTTTGATCGCAAAGCTATTTTTTTCCCAGAATACCTGTTAGTGCTAAGAAGAACTTCCATCTACAGAGGTGAAAATATATGCTTCCTTAATATGACATTTTATTATTTTCAGTTGGAGCTCATTAATGCAGAAGGAATACAGGTAGGAAAAAGACTGATTTGACTGCGATGCTCACTGGAAGAAATCTGCCATTTTTCTTTCAAAATCAAAATAACCAAGGTGTTTGCTCATTTATCTTCTGAACATGTTTTCTTAGGCACACAAAGAATAGATATTCGAATTACAGGAAAGTGTTGCTTTTTAAAGTTAAAAGTATCCCCTTTCACCTTTGAAAAAATAAAAATGGGCTTAATTGTAGGCAGCAGTATATTAAGTCATTTTGGTTGCTCTTTCCCTCACCAACTACCAGAGTACTCTTTTAATATAGTGTTTTTAGATAGGCAGACCCACTGAGCTTTTTCAATAAAGTTGGTGTGATTCAGTGAAACCGAGCACTTTTTACCACAAAAGTTTTGGCGTTGTAACTCTTGGCAATTCTAAAGGATAGGATTTTGCATTTCATTGTATATCAGATACACAGATGACTCCAGTTTCTTTTATAAGTACTCATCTTTTAGTCTTTAATACACTTTATAAATAGCAAAGGATAAAGATTAGAAGCAATTGCATTTAGCTCTTACGCACCGATAAGCATCTTTGTGTTTCTCATTTTATTTTCCCCATTGTCAAAACATTCACTGCATAATGCCAAAAAGAATAAGAAGCAAGTTATTCCATTATAACTTTGAAAGGACTAATAGATGCCATGCAGGGCAAGCTGTGTTATATCAGGCGTTGACTATAGAGAATTGATATTACAAGCCTGATATGTTTTCACCAGTAGATTACATATTTATATAAAAATAAGTAGGGTTATAAAGAGGACATGATAATGGATTGGTGATGATTTCAGAGCGAGTATTCACAGAATATTCACATTTTTCAAATGTTTGTTTATAAGTGTGGAATTTGAGGCAAAATGATAAATTCAGTCAATATTTTCTAAAAGATGCTGTACCTGTTTCACTTTGCCTATATCTATACAGACAGGCAGATAATTCAGGAAATATCGAGGTTAGGACCTGAGTTATCTAGATAAGTATTCTCCAACAGACTTTCTGTGGTGATAACCATGTTCCATATGTGGAACGTTTAATATGGTAGCCACTAGCCACCTGTGTCAAATTAGTACTTGGTATGTGGCTGGTATGGCTGAAGAACTGAAAATCTAATTCTGATTAACCAATTCCAGTTGAAATGTAAGTACCCATATGTGGCTAGTGGCTATCATATTGAACAGCACAAATCTAGATTTTTTTCATATAGAATAATGTTAAGCAGCCAGGGCACATTGTAGTTAAGATTGGGTTGAGAGGGGAATTTGGATTCAGATTTCCTAGGCATGAATCCTGGATTCCACCACTCACTAGCTGTGGGGATTATGACAAACTGTGTAACCTCTATGATCGTCACTATCCCTACTTAAAAAATAAGGGCAATAACAAAGTCAGATATAATCATAATGATCACTGGTATTGAGGATAAGCCATTCACTGGAGTTTTACTTCGATCAGAGTTGGCACACTTGTTGCCTCTTTTTGCAAATAAAATGCATCCTATTGCCTCTTTTTGCAAATTAAGTTTTATTGGAAAACACACACATCAACAAAAAAAAACCTTAAGGGTAACAATGACAGTGCTACTTCATAGGGTTGTTCTAAAGATTTAACGAGATAATATTAAGTAAAACCCACAGCACAATTCCTGGCTTATAGAGAAAGCACTCAAAACTCAGTGGCCGTTATTATTATTACTTGATCAACTCCAAAACTTCAATGAATTTTGGGTTATATAGACAAATTTAATGTCAGCAGAGGTGTTTCAATGTATGGCAACTAAAAAAAATTCAGAAGGAAAAGAATAAAAAAGTCAGGTAGATAACAAAAGAATTCAACATATTTTGCCAGCATAGAAAATTGGAAAGTGACTTCTTATCATCAGCGTATAGGAAGTTTCAATAAGAAACAGCTGAAATCCAAGGGATTTTAAGAACTTTGAGAGAAGTAGGAATTTTCGTATGCTGTGGTGAAAGGGGCTCTGAAAATATAATAAGCCAGGGGAAAAAACAGCATTATAAGTAATTTTTTGGGGAAATTCTACCAGAAACTTAGCTGCTTCCTTTATTTTCCTAGCAGCAGCTGCCAGGCTCATGAAATGGTCTTTTTTTTCTGAACAAGAAGTCCATGCCAGAGAATAGTATGGTACATAAACATGGTTTTCGCCCAATATCCCCTTTGTTCCCTAATAACAGAATTCCAGAATTTCAGCTGATCATATGGTTACCCAGCATAAAGATGTTCCAGTCATCCTTGCAGCTAATTGTGGCCAGGGCACTTAAGTTTTGGTCAATGGAATTTAAATGGAAGTTGAGTATACCAAGTTCTGGAAAACGTCCGTAAAAGAAGGGATTTGACCTTCTGTTTCCTTTCCTCCTTTGTATTGGTTAGAATGGCTGCAAGAAGCCCTCTCTGGCCATGAGATATCATGAGATATCCCTCAGAATGGAGACCAGGCATGAAAAAGCTCTGAAATCAAATGGCCCAACCATACCAGCCTTGCTATGTACCTCTGCACTTGAATGCAGGAGAAAAATAACCTATTTTGTTTAAACCACTTTTTTTTTTTTTTTTTTTTTTTGCTTTTTAGGGCCAAACCTGTGGCATATGGAAGTTCCCAGGCTAGGGCTTGAATCAGAGCTACAGCTGCCAGCCTACACCAGAGCCTCAGCAACACCAGATCCAAGCCATATCTGTGACCTACACCACAGCTCACAGCAATGCCGGATCCTTAGGTCACTGAGAGAGGCCAGGAATCGAACCTGCATCCTTATGGATAAACCTCTCTTATTTAAGGTTTTCTATCACTGTCAGCCCAAATCTAGGTCTAACTAATTATAGGTGTTCTGGCTGAGACTGTGTAAACATTTCTTTTGGATAAACAAGAGTTCCAAGGTTGATTTGCTTTAGTTTTACCTTTATTTTTTTTCCTAAGCGAGGGTCATAATAAAAGAGGGTACTCAAGAATTTGCTGTAATTTTGAAACACATCCTATGTTTCAAAGGATTCAAGAAACAAGTCAAAAGTCAAATAGGCTGCTAAAGGATACGTAAAGAGAGAATACCAATGAAATGCAGAACTACGAATGTCATGGAAAATGTAGTACCATCTTACAGCATCTGTCTGTTGAACAGCAAGAGAAATGGAAAAGTGGAAGCTACATTTTTTCAGTGTACCTAAGTCCTGCTTCCAAAAAGCTTCCTTTACACTTAGATGAGATGTTTGAACTCATCATGCTATACCTTTGGATAGAAACAGGATTTTCATGTCAGTTAACCTTTGATGAAGACAATCTGCTATAGAAAATCTATTGTCGGGCAGACAATGCAAGTATTTGGTGGTAGACTGTGGAAGCAAAGCAACCAAATGTCTCCTAACAGTTTTATCCTATTAGAATGAAAAAGATTCCCTTTAGCTATTCTTTGAAGGATCAATTAGCATTGCATTTTAGGGAGAAAAGATCATTAATCAGAACCATTATTAGGACAACTCAGTGGTTTTAGACTTCAACAGCTATTTGGTTTATTACTTTTTAAAAACTAAGAACTTATACAGTTTGGGGATAAAGTCCTCCCACAGGCCTATAAAAAGAAATCAATATTTCCCCCCAAATTAATACTGGATTCGTTATTCAGAGTGCAGGGAGTACTTAATTTTCAAGAGCCATGTGTGAGTATTGACATTTCAACTACATAGACGTAACTTTATTTACCATAGTAAAAGCATATTAATGTTGATTTATTTAAACACTTCAGTGAAGTGGCAGTTCAGTTTAATCAAATACCAACCTAATTGGGTTATGTTTGATTTAAAAGTTTCAAAACACTGGTATAAGATTTGTTAAAGGCTGAATTTAGAAAAGTTATAATCATTAAAAATTTACATTATGTGCTGAGGCTATACTGAGTTTAGTGGCAAATTTCCAAGCAGCAGACCTTTTAAAAGACTAATTGTCTGTGACTATGTAATTCCCTCAGCACTGAGCAGGCCTTGCCATTGACTTGCAAATATGAAGTTAGAACACTGCCCAGAGCACAGACAAGGAAAAAAATCCTTAAAATGTAGGAAAAGGGAGGGGGGGGGGAAAGAGTACTGCTATATGTTTGCATCTCTCTTTCTTTCTAATTTCTAAATTGCACAGTCTACAATTGTCATAGTGCCAGCTAAAATTATAATGTTTTGTAAGATATGTCAGCATACTCAGAAACTCACTCCTCACAACTCTTTTCAGATGTGCCATATATTCCAAACACAGGATACCACACATCCCTATGAAACTTGAAAAAAATGCAGTTATTGAGAGAGAAGGGGTATTAACAAAACTGAATTGCTCAGGAATCTCTTGGTCAATTTTGCATCCCATAGGCAAGGCCATAGGAAAGTTTTATTAAGTGGACAGGGAAGGAAGAAGTTCACAGAGTAAAAGGATTTTGGAATGAAATGAAAAAAAGACTTTTTTTTTCATTAAGGGTTATATAAATGCCCTGTGATTTAGATATTTTTGTCTAATTTTTAATTTAGATGATAGAAGCATCTAAAGTTTAAGTTTCTAAACCTGTGGTGCTTAATGGGGTAGACAACTAGCTTAAAAACATGTGGTTTTTGAGAACTTAAAATGTGGGTAGTGCAACTCAGGTACATTTTTAGTTTTAATCAATTTTTATTAATTTAAATTTAAATTGCCATATATTGCTAGTGGTCACTGTTTTGGATGGTGCAGATCCAGAAGCTTGATCAAATTCTGTTTTGTTTTCAAGGCAACTTCCTAGGTGGTGATGAAAAGATGGGTTCCTTTAAACCTGTACTGTCCAATATGGCAGCAATTAGCCTCACATGACTATTGAGCAGATGAAATTGGCCTAGTGCAAATCAAGATGCACTGCAAGTACAAAATACACAGTAGATTTCTATGTATTTATATGAAAAAAATACTCTATCTTATCAATAATTTTTATACTGATTACTTGGTAAATTATAATTTTAATACATTGTGTTAAGTAAATCATTAAGTTTTTCACTATATTTTTTTTAATTTGGCTACTAGAAATATTGAAATAACATATGTACCTCACATTATATCTCTATTGCACAATTCTGCTCTAAAGAAACCAGGCCAATGATTCCAGTTCATTAAGCATGAAGACATACCATCAATGAAAAAGCACTGAAATAGTGCTGCAAAAGTTTGTAATTCCTTGACTGATTACTCTGTTGGTAAATGAACTCTTTCTTTACCATATGCTTAATGACATACTACATGAAAATCTCATGAATATCTCATGGCAAACTAACCTGTCCCCTCACAGCTTTGGTTCCTCTCCCTTCTCTCCCTAGACCCAATGGATATTCTTCCTGGTGTGCTGTCTCTATTCCTTCTTCTCCCACTTCCCTGTCTCCTTACCTGCTCATTTGTGCCTTAGCTTTGATCTCAGTGGTGGTCTGTGAAGCTGTTTGTAAAACATTTTTTTTCAGGCTGTTGAGTCATCATTATTTTATTGGATTTGCTGTATACCAGCCATCTCTTTTTTTTCTCTTCTTTCTTCAATCTATTGACTCCCAGAAAGAGAATTTCCTTTCTGAGATCAACCATATTATAGGCAGGATTTGATACCATAGGTTTCCTATGATGCTAACCAGTCTTTCTTGGTGAAAGACAGTGATAGCTGTTCTTCAGTGAGTACCCCCATTTTCCATCATATAGTCTCTTTTTTCCAAAGTATGATGACTGAGGCAGAGAAGACACCATGGTCTACTCACAAATCCTAATGTGCTCACTCTGAAAAGAATTATACTAAAGCTGGCACTTTTAAATAAGAAAATATCTTGTTATAATAGAAGACAAGCAGATGAGGAGGCTTTCACACATAATTACTTCTAAAATCTTCTCTCTAGAGCATAGGAATCCTACATCATTAGCAGCTGGACTGAAAACCAAAACACCCAAGCTAATATCAAGAATCATCAACCAGAAAGAAATATTTCAGGGAATTGAATTCCCCTTCTTTCCAAAAGATAAATGAATAAGTAAATAGATTAATTACTTAGAACAACATAAAAGCCATTTTCTGTTTTTATTGGCTAAAACAGCACAGCAGTCTTACACAGAGTAAAATGGCATACCAAACATACAAAAAGGGTTTAAAATTATTGGAGAACTGAAAGAAAAAATAAGCCTGAATAGAAGTTACCAAAGCTTTGATAATATTTCTGATATAATAATGAATGGTGTCAAATGAATAGGCATCATGCTCCAAGCCAAAATTAAAATATCCAAATTAAGTTCTACCTTCAAAAAATTTTTTTTATATAAGGAAAGTATACAACTCCCTTTGCATGGTGAGAAGTGAAACACCAGAAACTCCTCTCATCCCCCTTCCTCCCCTGCCATCCATCACTCACAATCCCTCCCTAAACACAGACATATACATACACACACACACCTGTACTTTCTTTGGAGAATGTAGAATGAAGGAGCCCATAAGGTATAGCTATTGCCTGGGAAGAGAATTACATTACAGGAATCTCAACCCTCACCACTCGAATTAAGCTTTCAGTTCCAATTCCCTGGCAGAGAAGACAGCCCAATCTGGATGGAAATCTAGATAGTTTTGTTAGGTATGGGTGGCAATATAGGTCTGGATACAGTATGCTTCCTTATATGTGGAAGGAATCATATGAGGAATCTCTAGATATTCAGGAGTAAAAAAGAGGGCAGAATGAGGATTATGATCATATGAAAAGATTTGATCTAACAAATAGCAGAGAGGGAGAAGAATAAGGGAGATGAAGAAATTCCCCAGAGAAAGATTCCTTGTATTGGCCTTTTACTAGGTTTGGCACCCAAAAAATGTCTTAATGTTTGTGAGGGTAGATAAAGCAGAGTGGAAAATGGACGGTGAAAGATGTATGGAATCTAACAGAGAAACAACTAGTAAGAATACAAAAAGAAATAAGATTGTGCCCAACCTATCAGTGAACTAGACTTATATGCCATTTTGATGGTCATCAACTTATCATATTAAAAATTATAACTGACGTTCTTTGTGATTCAAGTATAATTTATGTATTGCTAGAGTGCATTGGATACAATGCAGGGACAAGACAAAGACAGGCATCAGAGACAAAGAATCAGCACTTAGATTTAACAAGAGGTGAGAGATAGGTTCACTTTGGAATTTCAGCCTTGCTGCCAGTGATGCCTTAAGAACTGCTAACTGAAGCGTTTAAACACTAAAAACCAAGTAAAGAGAAAGACATAAAAGTTGCAATCCAGGGAGAAATTAAGACCAGAGCACCTCTTATCCCACCCTGGGAGATGGACTGAGGGTGAATTGTGGGACTTAAAAAAGTCTCTCCTTAGTCAGACTAATAGTATTTATGGTAACATCCACTTATTGGTTGCTTCAAGACACATTGCTCTCCATCTTGTTTTCAGAAGCAGCACATACGTGGTCATGCAACATCCAAAGTAAAAACTGCCATATATCTGTAGCTAGGAGCACATTCACCAAAGAGAATGTTAATGACAGTGTAAACCACCCATGTGAGTAAGCGGAACACTTCATATACTATGGAACATATGAGAGCCTGAAAATCTTAATGTACCTTATTCTTAAGTAGCATTTAATTTAATGTAGCAGAGTGAGTCTCAAGTTCTTGGGAGAACAAAGTATTAAAGTTTTTCATAGTCATCAAACTTTCAAAGTAGTAGACATCAAAGTTTAGTCAAACGATACTTTTTTAAAAATTAATTTTAACCTAAGTAACAAATGTCCAGCTTTTAAATGTCAGCTAGCACTACTAAGCTTACCATGACAAGAACAATCCCTGCCTCATCGTCTCCAAAAGCAAACCACCTCCAATTCTTAGCTCTGTTTCTTCTGGCATTTGCCTCCACCTAAGCTTTGCACTTAAACTGTTATTTTAACATATTTTTTCAGTTTCAAACAGTATCTACTAACTTCCTCTTGTGAGAATTCAGCTTTTTCAAATGCCCCCTTTACCTAATGCATACACCATATTTGGTTAAATCATTGTAATGTTTACACTATTATGATGAAATAACATTATTTATTGCTGACTTGCCCACTTTTATAATGATTACTTTCCTTTTCTTGTATTACTTTTTCAGATTTGTTGGGGCTCATTAACTGGCTCATATTTTCATTTGTGTAGTTTTCTATGCACCAAATTACTTCAGCCCCCAATTCTCTAAAGCATCAAAAAAGAGTTCCCACTGTGAAACAGTGGGTTAAGAATCCGAATGCAGTGGCTCAGGTCACTGTGGAGGCATGGGTTTGATCCATGGCCCAATGCAGCGGATTAAAGGATCCAGCGTAGTCCAGCTACAAAGCTGTGACTCAGATTCAATCCATGGCCCTGGAACTTCCATATGCTGCAGGTGCAGCCATTTAAAAAAAAAAAAAAGAATTGAAAAACTTCCTTTGAATACACAAAGATATCAGTATGCTATCAGTGTCACGTTCTTGGAGGAATCCCTCTTAGAGCCCTCTGTCCTCCTGCTCCAGTGTTAACTGGGGTAGAAACCTGGTTGCCAGTTTCCTGGAATTGAGTATAAAAGGGTATTGGAGCTTTTACTGTTCAACACGTAGTCTTCCTATTTCCCCTGTTTTCAGTATCAGGCATCTCCTCTGTCCTCAGCTGGGCCTGGTGTCCCCGAGTGCAGAACCTGAGTGTTTGGTTAAGCCCCTCCAAAGAGTAAACTTTCAGTCTCTGACTAGAATGGGAGTGGGAGAAGCAACTGTCTGAGAGAACAGGATGAGAAAGGGAACTGGATGGGGGTCTAACTCCTTGCTATGAAGTCATTTCATCAAGCAGCCAGTTTTCAGTCTTACCCTACTAACCCTACCTGAAGAAGTATTTGATATTTCTAGTTTTTGAAACTTTCTGGGAATCTATGGTAAAAACGTGATTGCTTCTGGCTTCCCAACTTCCCTCCTTTGCAGCCTTAGGTTTCACTCATTCAAGGTCTCTAGAATCAATGTAACATGTGTCCAGGTGCTCCAGCTGTGGTGTGTTGCGTTAAGAATCTGACTGCAGTGGCTCAGGTTGCTGTGGAGATGCAGATTTGATTTCCCTGGTCTGGCATCACTGACAGCTGTGACATAGGTCACAGGCGAGGCTCGGGTTTGGTCCCTGGCCCAGGAACTTTCACATGCTGTGGGTGTGGCCATATAAAAAACACTTGTCCAGTTGCTTTCCAACTTCCAATGTTTTTGCCATCTTTTGTCTGCTGTCGTCTCCTAGCCAACTGGGATTATTTTCTCCTTTGGTAAATTACATCATTTTTTGCTTTTTAAATACCACTTTAATGGTGTTGGAAGATGGAATGGAGATACACACTTGTATTCAATTCACCATGTAAAGTTAATTTATTTTAACATACCAGTTAATTACTGTCTAGACTTAGGAAAATCCAGTAGGTCTTAAGTTCACAATATTTGCAAATGAAAGAACCAGGTCCAAAGAGAACCCCAAACTCCTAAGTCTTGGTTCTGCGCACTTTCCACTTATGCCCCCAAATCCCACTGATAGCAAAGACTGCCATCTTCCGCATTGTTCTGACATTCTACCAAGTGTTGAAAGCTTTCTATCAAGTACTCTGAGTACAAGGTTTAATGCTTCTAGAGACCTGTGTATTACAGATTGACTAATTGCTCTAAGAGTGGTTTCTTTTGCCAATTTTTAAATAGTACTCAACCCTAGGTATGTTGAGGAATACATAATTAAAATACTGTAGTTGATATTCATACAATTAGACTCAATAACCCCAGAATCTTAGTGTTATTACATTTAGACTTGGCAACTTCAAAGAGATTATTACTCTTTGCTGGTGGTTGGTAAGCTGTTGCTCTTTTCAGGATGAAAAGAAAAACTCAAATATTAAGCAAGCAAAATTCCACTGGGCAGTGCAAGAACTTTATGACAACTGTTTCCACTTCATCTGAAAGTGTAAAAAGTAGTGGTAAACTCAGATGTCTCCTAGAGAACTTGAAAAACACCCATCTGCCTCCTGAGGATATAGTAACTATGGCTCTGATTCCACATTGCAAAGATTTTGGGAGAAATCACTCGGACTATGATATCAAAGCAATAACTAGGTAGAGAAGTGGGGGGGATGGGCTTCTTTTACAGCAGCCATAAAAATGTAGTGCAAGAGGGGAAAATGGAAAAAGAGATTGGGAGTTGGAGACTGGCTGCCTTTGGTGCCTAAAAAAAAGGTTTTAGGACAGTGCTCTCTAATCAATGTTTTGAAGAACACTGGTTTGCCAAAAGTGGGTTCCAGGCTAGCCAAAATATCGATCCCCTCAGTCCTGGGGGAGGATGAGCAGAATATGAGGCAGCTAGAGTCTCTGCTGGTTTCTGATATCTAGTGAAGCACATGCATATTTTTGCTTTCTATATGGGCTCTAATGTGAAAAAAAAAAAACTTGGTAATCATTGCCTTTAAAAAGTATAATTACAGACAGAAGTTGACCTAGAACCCATTTTTTTTTATTACAGTTGATGTTCAATGTTCTGTCGATTTCTTTTTTTTTCTTTTACTTTTTTTTGGTTTTGGTTTTTAGGGTTGCACCTGAGGCATATGGAAGTTCCCAGGCTAGGGGTCGAATCAGAGCTGTAGCTGCCGGCTTACACCACAGCCACAGGAATGCAGAAGCCAAGCTGCGTCTGCGACCTACACCACAGCTCACAGCAACACCAGATCACCAGCCCACTGAGTGAGGCCAGGGATCAAACCCACATCCTCATGGATACTGGTCAGGTTTGATTCTGCTGAGCCACAATGGGAACTCCTATTCTGTCAATTTCTGCTTTACAGCAAAGTGACCCATTTATATACATTCCTTTTTCACATTATCCTCCATCTAGAACCCATATATAGATATGCTGACAAGCACAGGAACTATCATCCTCAGTAAGTCCACACAAGGCAGACAAGTAGTGTTCTTTGCTGCTGTGCAGACTTGGGATTGAGGATGTCACTGATCTTGCAAGGTAGCCACTTGCTTCACTGCATAGAGTTGGTCTTCCTTTATTATTAAAGGCTCCCTTTAATGGACTTTCCGTAGCATACTCCAAATGTTTATTTTAGTATTTCCATTCCTTTATATCTTTTACTAGAACAAATCAATCTTTTCTCTTGCCAATGTTTGCACAATTGGAGACATATGTAGATATTTAGACCACCCCCTAAGACAAAGTTACATGTATTTTATTCTTTTCGTCATCTTTATAAATTACCTACTCTCATTCCTTAAGCCAAAGAAATCCCATTTCCTCATACTATTGGAATACGGCATTTTTTTCCTTGATATGACATTGTAGTTTATAGACATCAATCCTGTCTTATATTCCCTCTCTTTTTAAATCTGCTACTTTAGTTAAGTAAGAAGTGGATTCAGAATGATAAATTTCATAGGGCACATTCCTGTAGGGACACAAAATGCAGGCAGAAGGCAGAGGTGTAAAGAAGGAACTAGAAGTTAATGCAAGATGTAGATAATTAACCTTCTAGCACCAGGAGAGAGGACACTGGAGGATCAGTCACTAATCATGCACCTAGAAGAGATCCTATAACCACCGTGCCCTTCCACCAAAGTGGCATGATGAGATACCAAACACCATGCATGCTTCCTCTGACCCAGTGCCCTCCAGTCTAAGATTTAAAGGTCAGGAGAGTGAGAATGACTAAATGGTAAAGTAGGAGAAAAACTAGGGCAGTCAATCAATGTCAAGCAATCCAGGAGAAACAGTGGTTGAAGAAGACGTGATTAACAGGATCAGATACAACCAAGATGTTAAGATGAAGACAGAAAAATAACTAGTGAATTTTACACCATGGTGTCATTGATGATTTTATCAAAAACTGTTTCAGTTGTTTGGAATGGACAGAGGCCAGTTTGGAGTGGAATGGATAGAAGTATGGCCATGATGTTGTGAGCGTGTTTTGGCCAGAAGGGCAGGTCTGGAGCAATCGGTGGGGGATCAAGTGCATTTTTATTTTTATTTTTTTATTGCTTTTTAGGGCCACACTTGTGGCATATGGAAGTTCCCAGGCTAGGGGTCAAATCAGAGCTATAGCTGCGAGCCTATGACACATCCACAGTGACATGGGATCCCTACCGTGTCTGAGAACTACACCAGAGCTCACAGCAACGCTGGACCCCCAGCCCACTGAGGAAGGCCAGGGATCAAACCCACATCCTCATGGATACTAGTTGGGTTCGTTTCCACTGCGCCACAATGGGAACTCCCTCAAGTACATTTTTTAAAGGTGGAAAACCTTTGATTAATTTCTGTCCCATGGTCACACTATACCACAGCTTACTCTAATAGTTTTTCACCACATTCTTAACAACCATTATGACAGCATAATACTTTTGAAGAACTGTCCTCAAGGGGAAAAGACTGTGCCCCTTGCTCCATCCTTAGCTGTGTTCCAAAGTCAATTAGAGATATGAAAATGGACTGTGAAAAACTCAAATTCTTCCATGAAAGGGAGTAGAGAAACAGGGCTGAGGAGTTTCACTTGCTTATTCCTTTAGGAAAGGAGAGAGTAGAGTGTGTTTGAATGTCATTGGAAATGTGTCTGTCAAAATAGAGCGATTAAGGTGTTGGGATCCAGAGCACAAATGGTAGGGCTGGCCTTTGACAAGGGCTTGGATGCTCCAGCCATTGTAATATGAGGGAAAACAGAACATGGATATGGACTTAGGAATAAATATCCCTCAGAGGGCCACTAGGAAGGTTTCAGTGAGATCAAAATGTGACTCTCCTGGCCCATGGAGTGGCACATGGAAGGTGCTGGTTCATATTACTCTTCTGCCCACTGCTCATCCTGCCATCTTATACCCTCTTGTATCTAGATCACTCTCCCTAGTTTAGAATGGCTGGCCCCCTTGAACTACCCAAACTTTCCTATCTTTCCCTCTTCCCCATCACTAATAAGAATTCCTCACTCTACTGAGGTCCATCACCCCATAAGCTCCACACACCTTGTTCAGTCCTCCCATACAAGTCACTGTCACATTACACCTCAATTTTCCTGTAGTCTTTTTCAAATAACATCACCAGTTCCCCCACAATTTCTTTCTTTTTCCTTCTAATCCAATGATCAATTTTGACATTAAAGTAATGAGCGTCATCCCACAGAGTTCCCACTCAGCCTTTTTAGGTTACATTCTACTTGCAATTTTTTCCTGTTCCTTTTGTCTTCTAGGAAATGATCAAGCAATATACATCAGCACAGTTAGTTGTGCATATTAGTATCCACAAAAGAATGACTCTATCTTCTAGATTACTGTGCTTCCCAGAAGTACGTGCAAAATTACCATGTGAGTTTAGAAGTTTCTCCATTATCTCTGACAGGTCTCTATAGTGAAGATAAAATGTAGCAATTCTTTTTTTTTCCTGATCTATTGAGATACAATTGACATATATTTTATAAGTTTGTGTACAATGTGATGATTTTATAGACATATATACTGTGAAATAGTTACCACAATAAGGTTAGTTAACACATATTTCACCTCACATACTCTTTTGTTGTTGTTGATTATCATGAGAAACATAAAAACTCTACTTTCATAGCAACTTTCAAGTATACAACACAGTACTATTAATTGACGTTATCATGATGTACCTTAGATTCTTGAAACTTATTCCTCCTATAACTGGAAGTTTGTGCCCAACATCTCCCCATTTCCCCCACCCCTGAATCCCTGGCAACCACTATTCTATTCTGTTTCTGCAAGTACAATGTTTTTAGGTTTCACATATAAGTGAGATCATATAGTATTCATCTTTCTACATCTGACTTATTTCACTTTGCATAATTCCCCCAAGTTTCATCCACGTTGTCACAAAAGGTAGGGTTTCTTTCTTTCTTATGCCTAAATAATATTATCTATCTTCTTTATCCATTCACCCCTTGGACACTTAGGTTATTTCCATGTCTTGGCTATTATAAATAACACTGCAGAGAACATGAAAACAAAGATATCTCTTCAAGACAGTGATTTTATTCAGCTATATAACCAGAAGTGGGATTTTTGGATTATATGATAGTTCTATTTTAATTTTTTTTGGTGGAAGCTCCATACTGTTTTCCGTAGTGGCTATACCAGTTTACCTTCCTACCAACTGTGCACAAGGGTTACCTTTCTCCATACCCTTGCTAACTTATCTCTTGTCTATTTGATAAAAGCCATTCTAACAGGTGTGAGGTGATGGTTCATGTGATTCTGATTTGCTGTTCCCCGGTGATTAGTGATGTTGAGCACATTTTCCTGTACGTGTTAGCCATTGAAAATGTAGTAACTCTGAATAAAAGCTCTTATCATTTAGACATCCATGGACCTCTATTTTTCTCCCTTTAAATTGTATATTATTATCAGGCTCAGCTCCAAAAGCACAATCATGAACAATTTCTGTGAACAAGAATTTAGAGTTCAAATTCATATCATAAGGCATTACTATCACATTAGTGAGATTTCAGGAATCATTCAATATGTGAATTTTTGATACCAACCAACTCTCCAGGTAGGCTATGATGTCAAGGTATGTGCTGGACAGAAAGACAACTCTTCCCAATAAACTTTATATGGTAAAAATGTATTTAGTTTTCCAAAGAAAAATGTTTCTGGCATTTTTCTTTTAATTTAGTAAATGGTCCAATAAAATACCTCATGCCTTTTTCTAAATGCTGTATCTCATTGGCATTTTTCTTTTAATTTAGTAAATGGCCCAATTAAATGTCTCACTGATTTCATTTTACAAATGTGACATTTGGCTTGTGTGTATGTATGTGTAGATGTGTGTAGATGTTACTGATTTTGGAAACTCCAACATTTCTGAGATTGTTTCATAAGAATAAGAAGCTAGGACTAGGTTGAACAACTTATTTCTGTATTGCTAACTAGCTATGTGATTTTGGCTAATTAGCTTAAATTTTCAATGTTTTCATGTCTTAGAATCTTAGTGAGGGCATTTGGTTTGGATCCAGGGTTGTTTGTGTCCCAAGGTGTTTCAGGAACACATATTGTAAGCTTCTGGGAGTAAGAGGGCATTGAATGAACTAGGGGTTTAGAATTAAGAAGCACTAAGAGTTCGCTTTGTGGCTCCGTGGTTAACAAGCCTGACTAGGAGTTCCCGTCGTGGCTCAGTGGTTAACGAATCTGACTAGGAACCATGAGGTTGCGGGTTCGATCCCTGGCCTTGCTCAGTGGGTTAAGGATCCGGTGTTGCCGTGAGCTGTGGTGTACATCGCAGATGCAGTTCGGATCCTGCGTTGCCGTGGCTGTGGTGTAGGCTGGCAGCTGCAGCTCTGATTTGACCCCTAGCCTGGGAACCTCCATATGCCATAGGTGTGGCCCTAAAATGCAAAAAAAAAAAAAAAAGGAATTAAGAAGCGCTAAGTTAAAGTGTCTTTCTCATAGACACTGATCAAATCCCTTTTAGTTATTTTAGGTGTTGCCTCATTACCAAAAGAATGATAATGATATCTCCTGATCTTCCATGGGGGCCATGGTTGGTGGAGGGAGCCATATAAATGATGTAAGATGCTGAAAAAAAAAAAAAGAAATGAGGGACTCATGAAGAAAAGGGGAAACTACATTACTATAAAGCAACTACACTGCTACATCATAGCAATACTTTGTAACACATGTTCAGTGGAACATATGGATAATTAATGTTGGATTGAAGAGAATAGAGAAGAAAGGCTCAGTAAATGTAATTAAGAACATAAGATGGACAAGAGATTGAATTTAACTTCCTTGTGGAATAGAGCACAAATTGTTTTTGGTATAATCCATGTATAAAGATGCACTCAGCACAAATGGAGTTATATAACTTTTTTCTCCCTTTGACTAGTAAATCCTTTTTGGCTTTTTTATGTTTTATTTTGCTTTTTTGTGCATTTTTTGGCCATGCCCAGGGCATGCAGAAATTCCCAAGCCAGCAATCAAACCTGTGCCATAGCAGTAAGAATGCCAAAGACTTAACCTGTTAACCCACCAGGGAACTCCATAAATCCTTTTTATATTATATTTACGAGAATAAATGAGAATATAAAACACATTGGATACTTTTGTTTTAATGAATATTAAAACTGTAAGACATTATAAGGATTTTTTTTCAAAAAAGTGATTTCATTAGTCATATAAAGTTGTTTTAAGCCACTTTAAGTATGTTTTCCCTTATGTGATACTGTTTAGAACCATTACTTTGTTGATGTGAACTGAGAATCTGCTCTTGGTAGATTCAAGTTTAGTGTTTCCAAAATTTGTTTGACCCCAATTCCCTTTGTGAAGGTGTGTCGCAGAACACGTTAAAGAATGTAGTGCTTAATAGTGATCTTATCATCAAATCATGGTAGCATTATAATCATTTATTTGAAACATCAGATAAAAGACAACTAGCAATATATGTCTACAAAATGGAGCACTCAAAATATAAAGGTACTACAAATAGATCTTGAACAACTTTAAAGACAGCAAATCTTGGGAGTTCCCATCATGGCTCAGTGGTTAACGAATCCGACTAGGAACAATGAGGTTGTGGGGTCAATCCCTGACCTTGCTCAGTGGGTTAAGGATCCGGCATTGCCGTGAGCTGTGGTGTAGGTTGCAGACGTGGCTCGGATCCCGCGTTGCTGTGGCTGTGGCGAAGGCTGGCAGCTGCAGCTCCTGTTAGACCCCTAGCCTGGGAATGTCCACATGCCGTGGGTGCGGCCCTAGATAAGGCAAAAGGTCAAAAAAAAAAAAAAAAGGACAGCAAGTCTGACCATGTACAATAACAAAAAGCAAATAAAATCTGAATAGACAAGTATTCACAAACTTATAATGTCCTAAGGCTATGTGTTTTTGCTCCATACTCCCTCACATATTTAGCATCCCTGTTTCTCTAGTCTTCCAGACTTTTTCTTTTAACATCTAATGAAAAATTTGAGCCCCTGTTCTTAAATAATTGCAGGAGTCCAACATTATTCTCAATATTCCCTTGTTTTTCTTAGGTTTTTTTTTTTGGCTTCACCTGCAGCATATGGAAGTTCCCAGGGCAGGGGTCGAACGCATGCCACAGTTACAAACTGTGCCACAGCTGCAGCAATGCTGGATCCTTAAACTGTTATGCCACACAGGAACTTCCTTCTAGTTGTTGTTAATATGTTTAATTCTGAATTTCAGCTTCGAGTTTAATTCTTTTTTTAAAAATTGTAGTTGATTTACAATGCTCTGTCAATTTCTACTGTACAGCAAAATGATCCAGTCACACACATACATACACACTCTTCTTCTCACATGATAATCTTTCCATCATGTTCTATCACAAGTGATTGGATACAGTTCCCTGTGCTATACAGCAGGACCTCATTGCTTATCCATTCTTAATGTAATAGTTTGCATTTATTAACCTCAAACTCCCAGTCCATTCCACTCCTTCCCTCTCCCGCTTGGAAACCACAAATCTGCCCTCCATGTCTGTTTTGTAGATAAGTTCATCTGTGCCATATTTTAGATCCCATAAATAAGTGGTAATATATGATATTTGTCTTCCTCTTTCTGACTTACTTGACTTAGTATGAGAATCTCTAGCTCCATCCATGTTGCTGAAAATGGCATTGTTTGGTCTTTTTTACGGCTGTGTAGCATTTCATTATGTATATTTACTACATCTTTTTTTCCCTTTTTTTTTTTTTTTTTTTTTGGTTTTTAGGGCCATACCTGAGGCATAAGGAAGTTCCTGGGCTAGGTGTTGAACTGGAGCTGCAGCCACTGGCCCACACCACAGCCATACAACACCAGATCTAAGCTGCATCTGTGACTTACACCTCAGCTTGCAGCAACGCCAGATCCGTAACACACTGAGTGAAGCCAGGATCAAACCCACATCCTCATGGATACTAGTCGGGTTCTTAACCCACTGAAGCACAAAGGGAATTCCTCTACAACATCTTCTTAATCCATTCATCTACTGATGGACCTTTAGATTGTTCCCATGTCTTGGCTATTGCAAATAATGCTGCAATGAACATAGGGGTGCATGTATATTTTTGAATGAAAGTTTTGTCTGGATATATGCCCAGGAGTGGGATTCCTGGATCATACGGTAGTTCTATATTTAGTTTTCTAAGGAACCTCCACACTGTTTTCCATAATGCTGTACCAATCTACATTCCCACCCCAACAGTGTAGGAGGGTTCCCTTTTCTCCACACCCTCGCTAGCATTTGTTATTTGTAGTCTTATTAATGATAGCTATTCTGATCAGTGTGAGGTGGTACCTCACCATAGTTTTGATTTGCATTTCTCTAATAATTAGTGATGTTGGGCATTCGAGTTTGATTATTGGTCTACTTTGGCCATGTTGGCATTGTTACTGATAACTCTTTGCTCTTCACTGACTCACTCCATGTATATATGTAACCTGCTCCACATGACTCCTCAAAGGTACTGCTAACACAGTGATTTTGAACGTAAAAGACTTATACTAAAGGCGGCCTAACAGAGAGGATTACTGCACAGAGCAAGTAGCAACTTGTAAAAATTGACTATCGGATGTCATTTCCTGCCATAGTGATGCTTCATTATTGACAATCTGCCATGATTCTAGAGCCCATCCTCCCATCAACTCTTTCTCACAGATTCCTGGTCCCTATTCTTGTCTCTTTGGCTGCTTGATAGAAAATTCAAAATGCTTATTGAGAAGAGCAATTTAGCTCCTATTTATTTCAACCTCTACCTTCAGCTCAGAGTCTTTCCTTCACAACTGAAAGGCTCATTAACGTGTTTCCCCATATAAATCAGCTGTCTTTGTTCTTCCCACCTTGACTACAGAAACAGCTGCAGTTATTTAAACAACACTCTTTTCTTTTATAAAATACCTTTTGCTAAATATTAAAGAATATTGTGGTTAATAATTGACTCCTGAAAAGGTGAAAAGGGAGGAACTATAAGAAATACTGACAGCCATTTATGAACAGATTTGCCTTGTAAAATAACTTATGAACACTTTTATGCAATGTTGTTTTCACTATTTTCTTTTGAAGTAACATAATCTAATAAGTTTCATGCTGTGATCAAAGTGACTCTTTTTTGCTTTAAGAAATAAAATCAAAATTACAGCCCATATATCCAAAAAGAGGAAAGGGGGACTATATTGCACTACTGCTGAACTAATTTAAAAATGTGGAATAATTTTCAACATTAATTCTATGGGCTTTTAAGACTAATTTGGCATTTAAGGGCCAGACAACAATATGCTGAAATCAAAGATAAGGTCTGAGCAGGGAACTATACCCAATCTCCTGGATAGAACATGATAGAAGACAGTATGAGAAAAAGAACATATATATATATATGGCTGGATCACTTTGCTGTGCAGCAGAAACTGATAGAACAATGTAAATCAACTATAATAGAAAAAATAAAAACCTAAAAAAAAAGAATGTACATATATGTATTACTGGATCACTATGCTATACAGAAGAAATTGACAGAACAATGTAAATCAACTATAATAAAAAATTCTGATAAGCATACTGCTTAAGGAAACTGTACCATCCCAGTTACTCTGGGGGCAGAGGAAATGATTTCTACTTCGTCTGTTTTTTTTTTTTAAGTGTTCCTGATGACATGACTGAGAAATAACTAGCAATATAAGTTTTCAAATAAAATCCTATTAAAGGATTCACTTGTCTCAAGTAAGTAAGTAAGTTTGACTTCCTCCTTAGATAATAAAGTTAGGGAAAATGAGCAAAGTATGTTTTTAGACTCCTTCTCTCTTTTCTTCCTCGATCTTACTTCAAGATAAGAAGACTAAAGAGTGTGTGAAACTGACAACAGTTCTAAGCAGAACAACAACAAAAAAAATCTCTTAAGAGAGTTTTTGTCTATAATCCTCCTACAATACACAGTGGAAAACACTGCAAGTTCATTTTCAAATGATACCACAGAGAAAAATGGTAGGAAAGAAAAAGCCTGACATGATAGCAGTAAGCATAGAAAACACATTTCTATCCAAAGGAAAGAAAAAAAAAAAAAGGTTATCATCACTGCTACTAAAGAAAAGCAAAGGAAAAGTGTGAAAAACAACATAGCAACTCCACTCACAAATCAGAAGTTGGAAAGAAGTTAGAAAGACAACAACTAATGAGAATCCCTTGCCAAGTTTATAACTGCTCCATCTCTGTCAACATCAATATGCTGTCTTCTCTTATTGAACAGCACCCAACATACCTCCCAGAAGCTTTATGTTACAAGGAAATTGAAGAGAGCTACAAAAGCTTGTAACAAATGATAAAGATTCCTCTTGTTTCTTTTATTTGTAGAATTACACCCCTCTGCTCAACCAGTGAATCTTTCAGAAACCACCACTTTCCCCAAACAGCAACAAAAGCAGTAACCTCTAATTTTCCCAGTCTTCATTATCAACATTCACTCCTTACCTGTGTCTGAACCTCTAAGCCATAATTTGATTCTCATATCATTTTTCTGTTATTTAATCATGTCCTATTCCACATACAGAATTCTGTGTTATTTCTGTTCACATTATGGTCACACACTGCTATCTTCTCTTGTGCTATTTTAAACATTATAAAAACATAAGTTTATATCTGTACATGACAGCAGCGTTCATAACTAAATCCAGAGGGTGGATTTCTGAAGAAGAAAGTGTAACATATATATCACATAAAGATAAACCTGGAAGATGAAGGGACTATTTCTACTTCTCGATTAAAAGCAGAATTTAACTCTGGCCTTTCTATATTGCCAATTATCAAGGTGCTTCGAAGCAAGATTGTATGATAGGTAGAAAGCCATTTGCTTGGGAAAAGTGCTAAATGAGGATCTGAATTTGACACAAGGGACTGTTCTCATTAAGTGAGCTGTTAGATGCAGGGTGTTCGATCAAACAAGGAAAAATACTCTCCTTTTGGTTGTAAAATACTCTTTCTGTGCTTTGAATCTTATTTTAAGGAAGTATAATAACTGCCAAATACATGAAGTGTTCCTTTGCATTTTTAGTTAATCGTGAGCTATACACAGCTCTTCAAGTATGTTCTCTATCCTCAGCATGAAGTCAATGTCCTTGAAAATATTTCAGAAAATAAAGATAGCTGAAACAGGAAAAACCATGTTTAGGCACTAAAGCCTGTAACTAGTAACTTAACTAATGCCACTCTTTTGCGATAAACAAGTACTTACAAATACCACCTGCCTCTGAGAAGATGAAAACATCATATACTGATGCTGCCAAGAGGATTTCTTATTCAATGCCTAGTCTAATTTTTTTTATATTTCTTACCATTTATTGACTATTGGAAACTTGGAATTAGAAGAAATTTTTCTCCCCCCAAGCGTTTGTGTTTAATATTGTCTTCCAAACTTATCTAATGTTCTTTGGAATCCAAATTTAACAAAAATCAATGGGGAAAATCTATTTGCGAGACCATTCTTAGAGCCGTTGGCACATTCCTCATCAAATATTTGAGATGCTACTTTGTGTTGGACACTCTGCTAAATACCGGAGATTCAGTGGTGAATAAGCAAAGTTTCTGTCATTATGAAAATTAGATTCCAGCATAGAGACAGGCAACAAAGAGAACAAGAATTAATTATATAATATAATTTCTGGTAGTGATAATTGCTATATAGGAAAATACAGCAAGCTAAAGTGCTGGAGCATGAAGGTGCAATTTTTGGTAGGGTGGTCAAGAAAGGCATCTGATAAGACAACATTTGACAAGAATAAAGAAAGTGAGCGAAGATACAAAAGTTCCAGAAACCTGCAATGGCATTCTTTTTTTTTGCCCACCCAAAATTTACAGAACATTTATCATGTATCAGGCCATAACTGGGGACAAGTGATAAACTACTGAAATCTGGGTTCCTCCCTTCTAAGGGCTTATAGTCATGTGGAACAGATAAATACAAAACTCAAGGATTCTAATCCTTACACTGTGATTAGCTCTACAAAGGACAATGTCAGCCTAAAAAAAAAAAAAATAATAAGAAAGGGTGCCCTAGGTCACTCATATTCTATCTCCTTTTTATGTTCATTTCTCTCTTGTTTAGTGCCCTATTTTTTTTCATTTTCATGTATATATAAACTCAGCTTTCAGATGGTGTCAAGAGGTACCAAAATTTAGTGCCTCAGCATCCACTGATTTTTTTGTTTTGAGGATGGAAAATATCTTTTAACATACAGTGATACAAAGGGGAAAAATGCCACCCCTCACACTCAAATGCACACAGGGGAAATTCTGCATAACAAGGCTTTCCACAATCAGTTGCTTACATTTTCTTAAATAAGCTAGTATTATCAAAATGCCTTCTTGTTTCTTTTTGAGAGAAACACACAGGGGATAATGAAAGCATCTGATCGTCTGATTGACTGCAAAATAAATGGGGGAAATTAAGGAATTATTTCATCCTTGCACTGTAAAGATTTTGTTCACATTCTATCAGCATTAATTTGCAAGCCTCATGTCCATCACTCTTATCAGAAAAAAAAAATTAACTTCCAGGCCATCAATGAAAGTCAGTCCCATTCCTTCCTTTTAGAAATGTTCTTTTGCAGCATCCTAGAAGACACTGTCTTGTTCTGCTTCGTGAATGCAGTCAATTTCTGGCCTCCTTATGGTTCACCTTCTCCATAGCTTTTCCAGTACTTTGGATGAAGTCCTTCTGCCTGTAATTCCTTCCAGTTAGCTTTTTCCTGATATAAGATGTAATTTGTCAATAACTGCGACCCAGAATCAGATGAGGTCAAATGCAGAGATTGGGTGATTTCTGGCTTACTAAGCATGACAACTTGGACACTCACCATAGTGATTCTGCTTTACTGTCTTCTAGAAGTTGCCAACTCCCTGAATCTCAGAATCCACTGATTTAAACATAAAAATCCACCTGAAGGCATTTCCGATTTTGGACCTGATCAAGTCCTTCTCCTACAGGGCAAAAATCTGCTAGCCCACTATCCATTTCCATCAGGGGATGATACAGTGTGGGGCTGCCCTCTATGAGCACGTATCTGACATTCAACTATAGACTTCCACAGACCTCGAAAGAGTCACTGAAATGCGAGGGGCAGTTTCTACCTCTGAGGAGACTGGTCGCTGAAATGTTCAGTGTCTCTCACAACCTCTTTAACAGGCCGTGTCTTATGCCATCTACCTGTGGGTGTTAGTACCCATTAGTGATCACAGAGTTGAAAGCCAGAGAGCCTGGGCTATCCATAAAAAGACTCTCCTTACTTCCCCAGTAACCTGGAGTGTGGAAGGGGGACATCACTTAAGTTTAAAATTCTTCTGCTTTTTGATGGAGCCCTCTATTAAGACAGGAGAAATGTGTATCCCTAAGTTATGTAACACATGCCACTGCAAACTCTTTAGAAAAGGGACACTTAGAAAGTAAAACGGTAGTATCTTTAGAAGTCAAAGATTGCAATATGGTTAATCTCAATTTTCTCTTGTATCAGAATAAGGATAAGTAACTGCAAGCAGTTACATTTCTTAAATCTTCTCATTCCCCCACATGCTGGGTGCCTATCTTTATAAGAGCTTCAAAAGCCTTGGACTGTACGTAGTTCAAATCTGATTTATATATATAAAATCTTATATACACAATACAAATTTATATATACATACATATACATGCATATTTATATATAACTATTATATATTATTATATACATATGTACATATATATTATACATATATACACATATATATATGAATGAGACTCTACATCTAAATAAATGTTATTTAGATTTTTTAAAAGCTTCTCATAAGAAAAGAGAACTAGCACGAATCTCATTAAGGATAAGAATAACATATAGAGTGTTCAGAAATGCACATTAGGGCGTCCCCAATTCCCTGGTCACTTTCTACAACTCTATGACTGATGCCAACACTCACATCTTAACTGTACCAGCTACCCAAGGGCAAGGGCCATGCATGTTTTGATTCCCATAATGCGTCTTCAGGCTGACCCTCTGTCACATGGTGGGTATATGCTCAAGTATAATTCACTACTTGAATAAGTGGGAAAAAAAGAAAGGAAGAAATCAAGCAAAGAAGGAGACTCAGATTAACTTACTACCAGCAAATGCTCACTTACTGCCTTGGGCAGTCCAGTCCAGTCATGATCAAAATCATCCAAGGAACAAGTCAACAGAATGGGAGTAGTTGTGGCAAATGGAAACAAATGGACTTGATCTTAAATATCTGAGCCTTCTGAAACAGTCTCCTGAGAATCCTCCTATCCACTAAATTAGCACCAGTGTCAGGGATGCCCCCGGCCCTGGCTGGTGTTTGGGAAGTCCTACACAGTTGGTGGACTGAGCAGAAGCCCAGCAAGGCAGACAGAGGAGAGGTCTTCAGCTGCCTAGCTAGCTCTTATGCATATAAGCCCCCCAGCCACCACAACCTCCAAGCCCCATATAAAAGAATGGGCTTTTCCTCCATTCTCAAGATTACTTCCGGTTCTTCTTTTAACCCAATTTATGGGGATAAAAGTGTGAAGGTCACTTCCTCACTCTGGTTTTCCCTGGCCCACTCAGTCTCTGAAATGGTCCTGGAGCCACAGTGCCCTAGAATTAACATCAACAGTCTTGCTGAGGAAATAAGCACAAAAGGATTGAAATGACAGCTGTGTTGTAGGCCCTGACCTTGCACTAGAATTGAATGCAAACCAAGACTTTGACTTGAGTGCATCTCAAGAGATTAGTGGGATGTACACACAGGGTATCTGGAAAGAATTCAAGTCTACCTCTGCAAGTTAGATCTGACAATCAGATTAAAACGGAAGAGAGCAGGACATCAACTTATTTTGCAGTGTGGCTTTGTCTTCGAAACCTGCTGACACTATTCTAATAACCATGATAAACGATGTGAAAAAAATGTATATGCTAAGGACGGAACATCTTTAAATGACTGCCTAGTCACCTTAATTTAGCATAAAGTCTTCATTCCCCCATATCTAACCTACATTATATAAAAGGGGTCATTTCTTTTGGCTCTGCCCTGTCCACCTCGCTGAGTCAATGCCTAAGTCCAGCTGCAGTATAGGTTTGTCCCAGACACTAGGGGGAACCTCTGCCCTCCCATAATCAGTGAACAGGGGGATTCTTGAGAGTAACAATAAGAGACAATACCATTCAAAAGCCTGTGTGCCACTGTGCTGAATAATAACAGTAGCTAACATTTATTGAGCACTTACTACATGCCAGGTACTGTGCTATTTTACCTCCATCAGTTCCTTGCATTCACATAGCCCTGTGTAGGCAGTAATAATACTCTTAACCCTCATTTTACAGATTCCAGATCAATCTGCCTTCATTACATAAAGATAGCAGACTAGCATTCAGGATAACTGCCTGGTTCATCCTGCCCAGAATTCTGTCTGTCATGGAATAGCACCACCACCACCACCACCAAGAAAAACAGCAGCAGCAGCAGCAGCAGCAGTGGGCTAAATGAGTGATTGCATTATTTCCTTTAAACCTCACAATAACACTAGGAGCTGGGAAATATTATTTCCATTTTACAAACAAGGAAACAGGTTTAATAAAATTCAAAAACTTCCCGGGGTCCCACATAAAGTGGGGGAGGCACAACTTTACCATTCAGGTTTCTTTGGCCCCGAAGTCTGGGTACTTTCCCCTGCTCTCCAGGGCCCCTGGGACTCCACGTGGCTTGCTACATTCAGGAGGTAAACCAAACACCGTTCATGTGATATTCATAACTGAGTTAAAGATATTTTATATTCAAAATCTGTTCTAATCATAAGCAGAAATTGTTTTCTTTCACAATTAAGAGTGGAGGTCTACAATTACTTTTGAGGGATGGCCCTGATACGGGGATAAAGTCAGAGAAAAATTGTTGCCAGTTCTTCTTTCTAGCTCAATTAAAAAAAAAATCAGAACTTTTATTATTATTGTGCTGCTCTTTTGGGGGAATTCCCAAGAGTATTTTTAGCAGGCAACAAGACATTTCTTTGTTATTCTTTAACTATTTATTATGTTTCAAGAAGAGAGCATCTATTACTGACTGATTTTGAGGGTTGGATATTTCTCTCATAACAGATGGTCTTTTGTTCACGTCTCGGTTCCCCTGACTTTCTAATTGCTAATATATGTGTTACCACTAATTATACCTTAGCAGTAACCTCACTCCAGTAAGAAGGCACTTATGGCTGTTTTTCCAGAGCTGGTGTTTTGAGTTTCATAGCTCCCCCTATGAACTAGCTTCCAGACATGAGCAGAACTTCAAAGAATGGTTGATGGTATAGTTCCCTTCTTATTGCTTTGAAAAAGAGGCAAAATGTCTAGAGGAACAATAAGAGAAGACATGAAAAAATAAAAAAGAAATCTACAAGAAAGCAAAAGATGCTGCTGAAAAGTAGAGTCATATACCCTTGGGCTACCCAGTTCTATACTTGAATACTCTCATTCCAGGTATGCCCAGTGACCAACTAGCCTTGGTTTATATATACATGCCGAAAAACAGAGAACTATAAATAAAATACTTGGCCTAGTTCCTGGGGACATTAGAAGTTAGCCCTCAAGAAATGGTAACAATTGTGATTAAGATGATTTGTTGTTTCTCAGATGGCTACAGTGACACCTGGCATTTCTCAGCTAACTCACTCTGAGAAGTTCTATCTCCTTTTAGGTTACTCCCTCTGTTTAACCGCGGTGGTCACAAGGGGAAGGTGAGATACCAGGCTCTTGATTATGTTTGTTGGAAACGGGAAGAACAAGAGCCTTGAATAACTCACTGGGAATAGAGTGAGTCAGTACAGAAACTCAAAATAGCTCTCAATATTATTGACTCCTGATCCTGTTTCTTTTGTATTTTTCCATGGACAGAAGCTTACAAACTCTGAGCAGACTAAGGACTTTCACATACATGCATTATTTTACATAACTATCTCCATAATACTAGATATTGTTATTGATATTAACCTTGTTTTTGATGTGCTTGTACTTCCCATCTTTAAACTCATTTTTTGGATTAAGGTGTTGTATTTTCAGGTGTCATTCCTTAAGGGAAATTTTAAATTTGTTTAGGGGGTTCCCAGTGTGGCAGAGTGGAAACGAATCTGATTAGTATCCATGAGGATGCTCTTTGATTGCTGGCCTCATTCAGTGGGTTGGAGATCTGGCATTGCCCTGAACTGTGGTGTAGGTGGCAGACGTGGCTCAGATCTGGGGTTGCTGTGGCATAGTCCCACAGCTGCAGCTCTGATTTGACCCCTAGCCTGGGAACTTCCATATGCTACACATATGGTCCTTAAAACAAACAAAAAAATTTAATTTATTTGAAGTGTTAAAATCCCTACAGCTTTTATATGGGACATGAAACCCTCAAAGAAAATTTGTCTTTCAGAATATCCCTTACTTTGAGCCATATGGCTAATGTATTGCAATTAGTGGTTTCAGTATTGGTGTCCCTCTCTAGACCATGATTTCATGGTCCTAAACCAACGGATCTTTATTTCATTATCACATGGTAGAGGTGTATTCTGTTTAAAATCTGGGGCACTGGAGTCAGAGAAACTTGAATTAGAATCTCTACTCTGGCATTTCCTAGCTGTGCAATCCTGGAGAAGTGACATAACCTCTCTGGGCCTGTTTTGCCACTAATTATTCGTGATACTGTGCATATTTTCATGTGCCTGTTGCCATCTGTATCTCTTATTGAGAGAAATGTCTATTTAGGCCTTCTGCCCAATTTTTGATTGAGTTGTCTTTTTATATATTGAGCTGTTTGTATATTTTGGAAATTAATTCCTTGTCAGTCACAATGTTTGCAAATATCTTCTCCTGGTATATAGGTTGTCTTTTCTTTCTGTTAATGGTTTCCTTTGCTGTGCAAAAGCTTTTAAGTTTAATTAGGTCCTATTTGTTTATTTCTGTTTTTATTTCCATTACTCTAGGAGACAGACCCAAAAAGATATTGCTGCAATTTATGTCAAAGAGTGTTCTGCCTATGTTTTCCTCTAGGAGTTTTATAGTATCCAGCCTCACACTGAGGTCTTTAACCCACTTTGAGTTTATTTTTGTATATGATGTTAAAGAGTGTTCTAATTTCATTCTCTTACATGTAGTTTTCCAGTTTTCCCAGTTCCATTTATTGAAGAGACTATCTTTTCTCCATTGTATATTCTTGCCTCCTTTGTCATAGATTAATTGACCATAAGTGTGTGGTTTATTTCTGGGCTTTCTATCCCTCTTCCATTGATCTATATGTCTGTTTTGATTACTGAGGCTTTGTAGTATAGTTTGAAGTCATGGAGTGTGGTTCCTCCATCTCCATTCTTCTTTCTCAAGATTGTTTTTGTTATTTGGGGTCTTTTGTATTCCTATACATTTTTTTTTTTCTTTTTAGGGCCACACATGTGGCATATGGAAGTTCCCAGGCTAGGGTTTGAATCGGAGCTGCAGCTGCCAGCCTATGCCACAGCCACAGCCACACAGGATCCGAGCTGCATTTGTGACCTACACCACAGCTCAGGGCACCACCAGATACTTAATCCACTGAGTGAGGCCAGGGATCAAACCCACATTCTCATGGATATTAGTTGGATTTGTTACCACTGAGCCACAATGGGAACACCTCCATACAAATTTAAAGTTTTTTTTTGTTCTAGTTTTGTGAAAAATGTCATTGGTAATTGGAGAGGGATCACACTGAATCTATAGATTTTATTAATTCTTCCATTCCAAGAATGTGGTATATCTTTGCATCTGTTTGTGTCATATTCAATTTCTTTCATGTATCATATTCAATTTCTTTCATCAGCATCTTATAGTTTTTGGAGTATAGGTATTTTGTCTCTTTAGGTAGGTTTATTCCCAGGTAGTTCATTCTTTTTGATGCAATGGCAAATGAGATTGTTTCCTTAATTTCTCCTCCTGATATTTTGTTGTTAGTGCATAGAAATGTAACAGACTTATGTACATTAATTTTGTATCCAGCAACTTTACTGAATTCATTGATAAGCTCTAGTAGTTTTCTGGTTTTAGGATTATCTATGCATAGTATCATGTTGTCTGCAAACAGTGACAGTTTTAACTACTACTTTTCCAATTTGGATTCTTTTTATTTCTTTTTCTTCTCTGACTGCTGTGGCTAAGACTTCCAAAACTATGGTTAATAACAGTGATGAGAGTGGACATAACTTGTCTTGTTCCTGATCTTAGCAGAAATTCTTTCAGCTTTTCACCACTGAGAATGATGTTAGCTGTAGGCTTGTCATATATGGTCTTTATTATGTAGAGATAGATTCCCTCTATGCCCGCTTTCTGAAGATTTTTTTTTAAACCATAAATGAATGTTGAATTTTACTGAAAGCTTTTTCTGTATCTATTGAGTTGATCATATGGTTTTGATTTTTCAATTTGTTAATGTGGTGTATCATACAGACTGATTTGCAAATATTGAAAAATCCTTGTATCCCTGAAATAAATCCCACTTGATCATGGGTGGGATTATGACCCTTTTAATGTATTGCTGGAGTTGGTTTGCTAGCATTTTGTTAAGGACTTTTGTATCTATGTTCATCAGTGACATTGGCCTGTGATTTCCTTTTCTTGTGATATTTTTTCTGGTTTTAGAATCAGGGTGAGAGTGGGCTCATAGAATTAGTTGAGTGATGTTCTTTCCTCTGCAACTTTTTGGAATAGTTTCACAAAGATAGGTGTTAGCGCTTCTCTAAATGTTTGGTAGAATTTCCATACGAAGCCGTCTGGCCCCAGACTTTTATTTGTTGGAACTTTTTAAATGACTGATTCAATTTCAGTACTTTTAATTGATATGTTCATATTTTCTATTTCTTCCTGGTTCAGTCTTAGGATATTATGTCCCTCTATGATTTTTCCATTTCTTCTAGTTTGTCCATTTTATTGCTGAATAGTTGCTCGTAGTAGTCTCCTCAATCCTTTGTATTTCTGTGGTGTCAGTTGTAATTCTCCTTTTTCATTTGCTCTTCTCTATTGTTTTCTTCATCTCTGTTACATTATTTCTGCTCTGATTTTTATGATTTATTTCCTTCTACTAACTTTTGGCTTTGATGGTTCTTCTTTCTCTAGTTGCTTCGGGTGTAAATTTAGGTTGTTTATTTTACACATTTTTTTGTCTCCTGAGGTAAGATTGTATTACTATAAACTTCCCTCTTAGAACTGCTTTTGCTGTAGCCCATTGGTTTTGGACCATCATGTTTTCCTTTTAATTTGTCTCTAGGTGTTTTTTTTTTTTTAATTTCTCCTTTGATTTCTTCAGTGATACAGTCACTGTTTATTAGCATATTGTTTAGCCTCCATGTGTTTGTGACTTTTTTCCATTTTTTTTTTCCCCTTGTAGTTGATTTCTAATGTCATAGCATTGTGGTCAGAAAAAATACTTGATATGATTTCAAGTGACTAAATGCCTACTATATGTCTAGCGCTTATTATGCTAGATTTGTTGAGTCATGTCATAGGAGTCATGGCAGCTTCTTTCTCATCAAATTACATTTGGATAACTGATGCAAGTAAAGCAAAGATAATATCAAGGCCTCCACTTCAGTGTTCTCAAACCAGTGTGTATCACAGCCACCTGAAGAGTGTGATCAAAATGAGTATTTGGGGGCTCAAATTACATGCATTTTTTTGCATATGTTCTAGGTTATTTGGTTGAAGAAATTTCTTTGGACCACACTTTGAGAAACCCTGCTCCACAGTTATCGAACCTGAATGATTCCCTTTGACTTGGTACATTGTTCAGTGGGTTCTATTATCATTTGAATAAGAATATCTCATTTCCTTTTTATAAAATATGTGAATAGGGCAAGGACTAGGAACCAAAGAAACTGCATTGAAAGGAGATGTTAAAATATGATTTCATTGACTGCTTAACCTGGGTTCTCCAATCTTTTTGTTGAAATCCTATGATACCCTATAAATTAGAACTTAATAACTTTGCACTTTATCATTCTCTGTTGGAGTGTGTGTGTTTAGCCCTGTAACTCTGTTTAAAGGACAAGTTCTATAAGCTGGGCATACAGGTGGTACTAAATATATATACCAAATATATATAAATATACATACTAAATACTAGTCCCATAACATAAGCATCACTTACTTTTCACGCACTCACTTATTGCTTTAAGTGAGAGACAACTGAATATGACCCCTTATCTGGGGACCTAAAAGCCTTGATGCCTTGACTGTTGACATACCACTGTGTAGCCTTTCTTGCCACACAGTTGTATTTCATTCCACTGAATAGTGTGAAAGCATTCTTCTATTAGGGGCTGATTTGTGTATCACAGGAAAAAAAAAGCAGGGATGACACAAAATATATCTTCCTTGCTTTGATGCCCAGATTCAGACACCATCATTTATACCTCATATCAATCACTGGGAAATATGCGCAATCCTGAGACATTCTATTCCTATTGACATTCAGATGGTTATCATACAAAAGTAGAAATAAGGCAAAACTTGAGGTGTAAAAACAAAAACATTGACTTTCGAATACTCCCAAATGTAATGTGAATAAAATGTCTTCAGATGACCCATTCTGTGATTAAACTTGGTTTCCTACATGAATCATTCAATTTTTTACTTATTTAAGGACAATTGCTTTTTGTTTTGGTTTGTTTGCAGGGATGCATCTTTAAGGGGCATCTGATATTTGTTGTAGGTATCAATGCACCTGACAGGTAAATTATCATATAGTAGTAAATACTACTGCTAATATTAATAGTAATTCCACAATTAAAAACTTGCACACAAATGTTTATAGCAGTCTTATTCATCATAGGCAAAAAGTGGAAACAAACTCACATGTCCATCAATTGATGAATGGATAAAAATATGGTATATCCACACAATGGAGTATTATTCAGCCACAGAAAGGAATGAAGTACTATTCATACCAAGAGATGGATATTTCAACATAAACCTAAAACATCATGATAAGTGAAACAAGCCAGTCACAAAAAACTACATGTTGCATGATCCTATTTATATGAATTCCCCAGAATAGTCAAATCCACAAAGATAGAAAGTCACTTAGTGTTTGCCCAGGGAGGGTTGTAATGAAAATATTCTAAACTGGATGATGATGATGGCTGCATAACTTATTCAATTTACTAAAATTCATTTAAACATACAATTAAATAGGTGATTTTTATGGCATGTGAGTTTATACCCCAGTACATTTTTTAAGTAACTTTAAAAAGCAAGGGGTAAAGCTGAAACAAGCTGAAACAGCATTTTTCAGAGATATTTCAGTAAAAGGAGAAAACTGGAGGTGGGCATAATAAACACTGATAATTAAATATTGATGCATCCTCCATTTTTGAATTTTTACTATGTGCCAGGCACTTCACAAAATGCTTTATATATATATCATCTCTTTTGAGTCTCACAGCAACAGTGTGAAGTTGAATTATTATACCACTTTTACATGTGAGGAGGCAGGATCATAGAGTTTAATTGTCCAGAGTCACACAACTAGTAAGGGGCAGAACTAAGATTTGAAGACAAAGCCCAAGTCCTTAACCATATGGTGTAATTTTCAGGTAAATTTCTTACCCCTAACTCCCATTTAAGACCCTCCCCTTAGGTTTCTACCTCCCTCTCCTGCTCATGTCTCACTCATCTCAGCAGGAGCATCTCTACTATGGAGTTGTAAATAATTTGAGAGAGTTTTTTTTTTAAAGTAATTAAAATGCTATGGTCAAAAGTCACTTTGGATCTGGGTCTTATCCACTATCATAAAGCCTTTTTAATTCTGAATTCTCCAGAATTCTCTGATTGTTTTTGTTCATTTCTTTTTAGTTCACCCTTCGTCTGACCCACGCCAAGCCCATCTGGCGAAGGTCCTCAAAACATTTATGAAAATGTAAGAATGGGTGAATCAAAGATGAAGCAGCACAAATGCTTTTGCTGAACACTGCTATCTTAAGAAGCTTAGCTCTAGAATGCTAACAAGGCAGGAAAAATGGCCAATTACCACAGTGACATTCTTTCTCTTCCATTAAACTTTCTAATATAAACTTTTCTAATATAAAAGACAACAGAGAGTTCCCTTGTGGCTCTAAATAGCAAAATTTAAAAGTGCAGTTAAAAAAATAATAAAAAGCAAAACTGTACCTTTAAAAATACATAATCTGGAGTTCCTGCTTTGGTGCAATGGGATCAGCAACACCTCTGCAGCACCAGGACACAGGTTCCATTCCAGGCCCGGCACACTGGGTTAAGGATCTGGTGTTGTTGCAGCTGTGATATAGATCACAACTGTGACTCTGATCTGATCCCTGGCCCGGGAACTCCATATGCCACAGAGCAGTCAAAAAAAAAATATATAAAAAAATAAAAATACATAATATGTTACCTCCATATCAGACATGCAAAAGAAACAATCAAAATCCATCCTAGAATAAAAGTAAAACACTTGCACCTAGGTAAGTAATAAAACAGGCTGAAATGCACACACTGCCAAGGTGCCAAGTGCTATTTTGGGAGAAACCTCTATTTGCACTATTTCAGACTGGCATTTCTGGGTTAATAGAATGCACCCTAACTTTCAGGGAAGCCACTCAAATATGCAATTCATTATTTACTCTTGAGACTCACCTGCTCTTAAAATAGTTTGACTAAAAACCAAAAGCAAAACCAGAACTATGTCTCTAGAAAAGATAAGAATCACTTTGCAAGGTAATACAAAGCCCTTGCTGAGAAAAGCTAAATGATTAAAATATTATGTACAGTTATTTTTTTCAAAAATGAATTTAAGAATTGTGCATGAGTTCTTTCCAAGGAGTATATAAATCACAAGTCTAAGGTTATTTAAGGTAACAGGCAGATGTTTCTGCAAAAGGAAGGGTAAGGATCTGCACACACTCGGAGAGAAATACTCCATTAAGAGCACAGTGTTGAAAAGTTACACATAGAAAAACAGTATTACAAAGAGAGAAAAACACTGTTTTCATCATATTTGTCCTAAAATTGAAAATCTATTCAAACCAAATAACACCGAGTGCCTCTCATTAGAACCCTGTCACTTTCTTTCATAATCTTGGACAAGTTGCTTTATCTCTTTCAGTCTTGCTTCTGCTGAAGTTCATTGTAGCTTTAAAAGTAAGTCAGAGAAAGACAAATATCACATGAAATCACTTATATGTGGAATCTTTAAAAAATAATACAAATGAACTTATTTACAAAACAGAAACGGATTCATACTTCGAAAACAAACTTATGGTTACCAGTGGGGAAGGACGGAGGGAAGGGATAAAGCAGGAGTTTGGGATTAACAGACACTATTATATTTAAAAATAGATGATCAACAAGGACCTACTGGATAGCACAGAGAACTCTACTCAATATTCAGTAATAACCTATATGGGACAAGAATATGAGAAATAATGGATGTATGTATAACTGATTCACTTTGCTGTACACATGAAACTAATACAACTTTGCAAATCAACTATACTCTAATAAAAATAAAAATTAAAAAACTCTACGAAAATATCCTCTGCTCTTTCTGTGTCCCCTGCAGCATCTAGTAATTTGACACCAGCTTTCACTTCCTAAACCCAATGAACGGGATCAGAATTATCTGTTCATTTGTCCAGTAAACACTGTTACTTGCCTCTAGGACAGGTTCGCTTGAGACAAAATTGTGAAGCAGGCTGTCTATCTGTCCCCACCTAGCACCTGTGTTGTAGGCCCTTTATCTGCACTAAAGGCCTAGGACCTTCATTGTTGTTCCTCCTCTTCCCTTTATAAAAAGTGTCTCAGATGCTCCAATTACATGAAGTTAACAGTAAGTGACAATCTGATGTGTGGTCTAGGAGGATTGTATCAGAGACTAAGGCCTTACACTAACAGAATAATATTCAGAGAGAATTTTGTGTGCTCATTTAGAGAGGTGTAAGTGAGGGAAGGAGAAGAAATGCCCAAGCCTCTCTGATAACTGAAATTGTGTCATATATGGGTTAACTACTCCACATATTCTGAATGAGGAGAGTGTTCCTTAAGCCGAGGCCATACTTCCAAGGCTATTTATCCACTCAACATCCCTTTACTTGATGACCACAGGCTTCATTACACCTCTATCCACAGCCATCTTACAAACACATACTACTTGATGGAAAATACAGACACAGGAGAGAAACTAGGCCTGTTTCAGAGCAAATGAGCTCCAAACCTAGGGAGAACCCTCGGAAGAAGACATGGCAGTTCAGTCCAGGAGGATTAACACCATAACTTGTATATATTGAAAAACATCACCCTAAAGCCAGTGTGTGGACCCAGGGAAGATGTTCCTTTTATTAGAAAGTGCGGTTGTCACTTTGTAAGATTATTAATCAGTTGATCAACAGTGAGTCGCGCAGTCAGATCGAGGTATAGTGTTCATGATACTATAAAGCTTCTGACTTTTTGTACTTTACGTTTGTAGCTTCTTTCCATGGACTTTTGTCTTCTTGGCATTTGTCTTCTGACTTGTCTCAAGTCTCTGTATCATTCCTTTTGCTTTTTTTTCTTTTAATGGCCGCATTTGAGGCACACAGAAGTTCCAGGGTCAGGGACTGAATCCGAGATGCAGCTGCAACCTACACCACAGCTGCAGCAATGCCAGATCCATAACCTATTGCACTGGGTCAGGGATCAAATCCTCATCTCTGCAGTGCCTGGGTCACTGCAGTTGGATTCTTAACCCACTGTGCCACAGCAGGAATTCGTCTTCATCGTTTCTGACCTCAGCAGTAGATCTTTGTAACATATCTACATTATCAGCTCTCATTCCCACTGTGACTAACACAACTACCTTTATTAAGAAGAACATTTTAGCAGTTCCCATTGTGGCTTAGCAGTAACAAATCCAACTAGTATCCATGAGGAGGCAGATGTGGCTTGGATCCTGTGTTGCTGTGGCTGTGGTGTAGGCTGGCAGCTCCAGCTCCAATTCGATCCCTAGCTTGGGAACTTCCATATGCCATAGGTGCGGCCCTAAAATGCAAAAAAAAAAAAAAAAAGAGAGAGAGAGAGAACATCTTGGAGTTCCCTTGTGGCACAGCAGGTTGAGGATCCAGTGTTGTCACTATAGCAGCTTGGGTACAGGTTTGATCCCCAGCCCAGGAACTTCCACAGGCTGCAAACTGGGCCAAAAAAAAAAAAAAAAGAAAAGGAACATTTCAAGAAAGACAACTGAGTAGAATTGAACATTACATCTTCATTTTTTTTTGAAAATATTTCTTTTTTTCTTATTTTTTTGTCTTTTTCCAGGGCCGCACCCACGGTACATGGAGGCTCCCAGGCTAAGGGTCTAATTGGAGCTGTAGCAGCCAGCCTACGCCACGGCCACAGCAACGCGGGATCCAAGCCGCATCTGCAACCCACGCCATAGCTCACGGCAATGCTGGATCCTTAACCCACCGAGCGAGGCCAGGGATCGAACCCGCAACCTCATGGTTCCTAGTCAGATTCATTAACCACTGAGCCAAGACGGGAATTCCAATTCCATCCTCTTGATAAGGGAGGAGTAGTGCCTCAGTTTGTGTGTCACTGTGCTTACTATGTATCACTTTCACCTTTGGCATTGATGGATTTTGTTGCTAGAATCTTAGCATAGGAGGAGACTTTACAGATTCTCAGACCCTACTGCCACCCAATTTAAATCCTAAAGTCTGTTTTATGTCACTAGGATTTAAATTAGGACAGAATTTCCTCCGTCAACACAAATGCGAGATCTCCTAGACTGAGCTAAATATTGGTAGAGGCGAGCTGGCCTATGGAATAGGAATCCTACCTCATACTGGAAAAGCAGTACCGGCCTGCATCAGATGACTTAGGTTTAGTTTAGTTCTGGAAAAATCACACTCTCGGGGCCATAGTTTCCATATCTACAAAATTAAGTTGTAGGACTATGGATCAGCATTCCAAAGCTGTTCCCCACAAGAAACTGTTCTTTTGTGATTTCCCCCAAAGTGAGTGAGAGAGAGAGAGAGGAGAGAGGAGAGAGAGAGAGAATATGAATTCTTTAAATTTGTGTGTGTGTGTAAATGTGTGCGTGAGAGAGACAGAAAAAGAGAGGAAGAATGAATATAACCAAAATAGGATATGAAAAATTGCTAAGCACTAAAGGTCATTTAGGGCTTTGTTATGTTCACCTGTAAAACCTTATCTACTAGTGGAAGAACCTAAACATTTGCTATTTTAAGAAGCATCTATATTTTGGGTGATAATTAAGTACTCTAACCTTCTATCAAAATTATTGTCAACCCTTTGATGGCTCATTGATTTTAGAGGCCATATCAAATTTCATTCTCTCCCTGGATGCTTTACAGTAATGTAGAATAATAAAAATTAAATAACATGCTGAATGGTGATTTAAAAACAGCTGTGCATTGTATATTTGGGAGAGACAACAGGGGCAGGAATATAATTGAAGTATATCCTAGGTGATTTTACTACTTAACACTGATATAAAAACAAATTTATCTTCTATAAATACCAGCACAATCGTTGGGGAAAAAAAGAACATTTAGCAACTCAATGGTTACATCCCTGCCATCAAGAGTAATACCATGGTCTTAAACAATCAACCCATTTTTTTATTAACCAATTGCAGCAACTCTCAGGGATATGAAAAAACCCTAGAAGTCTAACATACCATCTCAATAAAACACTGTGACCAGAAAAATATTATGATGGTGTTTACAGAAGTAGATCAACTGAAATTGCGCATCTTTAACAATATCATAGAACAAATTTTTCTTTAATCCATTCTACTGCGTCAAAAATACTCCATTTTAAAAGACTATATTTCATAAACGCTCTTTAGAATTTTTTTTCTTTTTCTATAGCATTGATACGTAATGACATTGGTGTGTGGGGGTGTTACAGGGTTTGAGGCAACATCTACTAACATTCTTCACTCTAGGAAGGAAGGTTTTATACGTAAACAATACAAATTCCACCATGGACCATCATCTACAAGATTTAAAACATTCAGTTCCTGTGATTTCAAAAGGAGTCCAAGACTTCATGCCTCAAATCAAGGAGAAATTTCAAAATATGTAAGAAGCGTCTTCCAGATCACAAAAGGTGCTATTTAGATGAAGTTCGTGTCTGCCTATGATTCAGTAAACCAAAAGCTGTGAAAGAGATGGACTTTTGAGGCATCTTATGTACCTTAGCTCCTCTTTTCATTCTCTTTCTTTGATAGGCTTATCTTAATTTTACACTCAAACTCGGTCTGTGGTATTTTCTTCTCTCCCTGTAAACCTGACGTTTCATTCCTTGAATAGACTTCCCTTTGTCCTGACATGCTTTTTGCATATAGCAGTTCAGATACAGAAGGCCTCTTTAACTCCTATTATTGTTATTGGTGGATGACAAGCGGAACCCTTAGGATCCTATTGAAGGACCTTTAATGCTTTGCATTTCTATTCTGTGCCATTTCCTGCTTGCACTCATTCAATTTTACACAGCTCTTGCTGCAATCTTCCCAAATTCGTTCTGCAGAAACTCATCACTTTTATTTTTACCCCTTTGCTTTCACTTTGGTCCCAATTACCAGCCTAACTAGATTCTGATTTCTGTTCACTTCAGGGGTACTGCTACTTTTCACATAATCTTTTTTTTTTACATCATCTCTCACTCTTTTGATATGCAAACCTGAGCATATGAATTGCTTCTGCTTTCTCTCTCCTGAGTTTACCTACTGTGTAATAAGAAAGCCCTTTACCACATCACATGGTCTGGTATACCCATTTATTAAGATCCCACGCTTAGAACTATCACCTTCAAACTTCACTTTAAAAGATGACAAATTTTCCCATGAAGTTCATACTACGAAGAAACAACACTCTCCACATGCCTTTCTTCTGGTTTTCCCTCTTCAGAAGCAGTTATTTAACTGTTCTTGAATCTGTCTAATTTGGGCTGGAAGCAACTTTCATTTTCACTGTTCTGATTAGAATGGTATGTCTAGAAAGCCTCAAATAGAGACCAGACAGTCATACCTTCATGATGAAACAGACTGAGACTCCTGAAGGGCAGCTTTCTTATCTTGATCTGTTTATTGTTTAGTGAATGAAGGAAAAGAACTCAGTTCCTTTGCAAGTGATTACACTGAGTAACTATTGTCAACGGCCTAAAGAGAATGACTTTCTTTAGAATAGATGAGAGATGTCCAGAATCAAGGAGACTAGATGCACTCAGGAAAACGTGAATAGTATAAGTATTCTGTGTAGCATGCACCAGAAGGCAATGTTAGGAAATGTAACCAGATAGGCAGTTGGCATTAAGAAGACTCGATGTCAGATAATACAGGCCATCTCAACCAGTGGCTTAAGACCAATGTTTAGGATAATCTGCGAGCAACAATTTAGTGGGTAGTGCCATCAAGGATCAGGTACAAGGTCAGGAGAACAAGTGGTGGGAACCCAGTTAAACTTGGGCACCAGGCAAAGATACGGTCACAAGGAACAAGCAGGAACAGATAAAGGCCAACTTGCTGCTGGACTAAAGGCCCCAACAGGTCTTTATATTTCCTTTTACTGGGGGCCAGATCTTCAGGTGCTGGAGCAGGCTGGGGTTTAAAATATCCTAGCCATGGAGGCTAAAGGCAGAGAGGCAGTGAACCAGGCTTGTCATTATAGCTGGAGTTCAACATGATAGAGTCTTGTGGTTAATAACTATAATTTAATCATACTCAACTTGTAGTTCTTTGGACTTTGCTTAGTACATTGGAACTAGTAAAATTGTTTTCATCAATGGGTATCATTTTAATATAACCTTTAATATTTAGAATGTTTAAAATCACCAGAAATTAGATTTCCTTGAAAGCATAATAAAAGGATTCTTAAATCATATTTAATTTTATTTTGTACTTCAGTCTACGTAGTTATTGATTAGCTGAAAATGCTTATTTTTAAAAAAAGAACCAGGGTTAATGAACTGATTATGATATCACATTTGTTTTTTATTTTTTAATAATGATTTTTATTTTTTCCATTATAGCTGATTTAAAGTGTTCTATCAATTTTCTACTGCACAGCCAGGTGAACCAGTCACACATACACATATACACTCTTTTTTCTCATATTATCATGCTCCATCAAAAGTGACCAGACATAGTTCCCAGTGCTATGCAGCAGGATCCCATTGCTTATCCATTCCAAAAGCAATAGTTTGCATCTATTAACCTTAAATTCCCAGTCCCTCCCACTCCCTCCCCCTCCCACTTGGCAACCACAAGTCAGTTCTCCATGTCCATGATTTTCTTTTCTGTGAAAAGGTTCATTTGTGCCATATATTAGATTCCAGATATACGGGAAATCATATGGTATTTGTCTTTCTCTTTCTGACTTACTTCACTTAGTATGAGAGTCTCTAGTTCCATCCATGTTGCTGCAAATGGCATACTTTTGTTGTTTTTTATGGCTAAGTAGTATACCATTGTGTATATATACCACTTCTTCTCAATCCAATCACCCATTGATGGACATTTAGGTTGTTTCCATGTCCTGGCTATTGTGAATAGTGCTGCAATGAACATGCAGGTGCACGTGTATTTCTCAAGGAAAGTTTTGTCTGGATATATGCCCAAGAGTGGGACTGCTGGGTCATATGGTAGTTCTATTTACAGTTTTCGAAGATACCTCCATAATGTTTTCCATAGTGGTTGTAACAATTTACGTTCCCACCAACAGTGCAGGTGGGGTTCCCTTTTCTCCACACCCTCTCCAGCATTTGTTATTTGTGGAATTATTAATGATAACCATTCTGACTGGTGTGAGGTAGTACCTCATAGTAGTTTTGATTTGCATTTCTCTAATAATCAGTGATGTTGAGCATTTTTTCACGTGCTTGTTGGCCATGTGTATATCTCCTTTGGAGAAATATCTATTCAGGTCTTTTGCCCGTTTTTGCATTGGGTTGTTGGCTTTTTTGCTGTTGAGTTGTATAAACTGACTGTACATTTTAGAGATTAAGCCCTTGTCAGTTGCATCGTTTGAAATTATTTTCTCCCATTCTGTAAGTTGTCTTTTTTTTATGGTACCTTTTGCTGTGCAAAAGTTTTTCAGTTTGATTAGGTCCCATTGGTTTCCTTTTGCTTTTATTTCTGATGCTTTGGGAGACTGACCTGAGAAAACATTTGTAAGGTTGATATCAGAATGTTTTGCCTATGTTCTCTTATAAGAGTTTGATGGTGTCTTGTCTTACATTTAAGTCTTTAAGCCATTTTGGGTTTATTTTTGTGCATGGTGTGAGGGTGTGTTCCAATTTCATTGATTTACACGCAGCTCCAGTTTTCCCAGCACCACTTTCTGAAAAGACTGCCTTTTTCCCATTTTATATTCTTGCCTCCTTTGTCGAAGATTAATTGACCATAGGTGTCTGGGTTTATTTCTGGGTTCTCTACTCTGTTCCATTGGTCTGAATGTCTGTATTGGTACCACTACCACACCATCTTGATTACTGTGGCTCTGTAATATCGCCTAAAGTCTGGGACAGTTATGCCTCCTGCTTGGTTTTTGTTCTTCATGATTGCTTGGCAATTCTGGGTCTTTTGTGGTTTCATATAAATTTTTGGATTGTTTGTTCTGGTTCTGTAAAAAATGTCATGGGTAATTTGTTAGGGATTGCATTGAATCTGTAGATTGCTTTGGGTAGTATGGCCATATTTACAACATTAATTTTTTCAACCAAGGAGCATGGAATATCTTTCCAATTCGTTGCATCCTCTTTAATTCCCTTGATTAATGTTTTATAGTTCCCAGCATATAAGTCATTCACCTCCTGGGTCAGGTTTATTCCCAGGTATTTGATTTCATGGGGTGCAATTTTAAAAGATATTGTATTTTTATATTCCTTTTCTAATATTTCATTGTTAGTATACAGAAATGCAACTGATTTCTGAATGTTAATCTTATATCCTGCTACTTTGCTGAATTTGTTGATTGGTTCATGTAATTTGGGGGTTGAGTCTTTAGGGTTTTCTATACATAGTATCGTGTCATCTGCATACAGTGATAATTTTAGCTCTTCTCTTCCTATTTGGATACCTTCTATTTCTTTTGTTTGTCTGATTGCTGTGACTAGGACTTGCAATACTATGTTGAATAAAAGTGGTGAGAGTGGGCATCTTTGTCTTGTTCCAGATTTTAGTGGGAAGGCTTTCAGCTTTTCACTATTGAGTATTATATTTCCTGTGGGTTTGTCATAAATGGCTTTTATTACATTAAGGTATGTTCCCTCTATAACCACTTTGGAAAGAGTTGATCATGAACAGATGTTCAACTTTGTCAGATGCTTTTTCTGCATCTTTTGAGATGATCATGTGGTTTTTGACTTTTCTTTTGTTCATGTGGTGTATGACGTTGACTGATTTGTATACGTTGAACCATCCTTGTGAACCTGGGATGAATCCCACTTGGTCGTCATATATGATCTTTTTTATACGTTGCTGGATTCAGTTGGCTAAAATTTTGTTGAGTATTTTTGCATCTGTATTCATCAGAGATATTGGCCTATAGTTTTCTTTTTTCATGATATCTTTTTCTGGTTTTGGTATTAGGGTGATGGTGGCATCATAGGATGTCTTTAGGAGTGTTACTTCTTCTTCAAACTTTTAGAAAAGCTTAAGGAAAGTGGGTATAAGTTCCTCTTTGTATGTTTGATAGAATTCACTTGTGAAGCCATCTGGTCCTGGACTTTTTTTGTACGGAGTGCTTTTATTACATATTAAATTTCATTTCTAGTGATTGTTCTGTTCATTTGATCTATTTCTTCTTGATTCAGTTTTGGCAGGCTTTAAGTTTCTAGAAAATTGTCCATTTCTTCTAGGGTGTCAAATTTGTTGGCATACAACTGTGCATAGTATTTGCTTACATTTTGGTTCTCTTTGTTGTTTTTTGTTTTGGGGGGGATTTTTTTGTATTTCTGCAGTATCCATTGTGATTTCTCCTTTTTCATTTCTTATTTTATTTGGGTTTTTTCCCTCTCCTCTTCTTGGTGAGTCTGGCCAAAGGATTGTCAATTTTGTTTATCTTTTGAAAGAACAAGCTCATTTTTTAATTTTTTTTCTATTGTTTTTTGAATCGCTACTTTATTGATTTCCTCTCTGATCTTTATGATTTCCTTCCTTCTGCTGAGTTTAGGTTTTGTTTGTTCTTCTTTTTCTAATTCATTTAGGTGGTGCGTTAAGTTCTCAATTTGAGATTTTTCTTCTTTTTTGAGGAAGGCCTGTATTGCTATGAATTTCCCTCTGAGCACTGCTTTTGCAGCATCCCATAGATTTTTAGTTATCATTTGTCTTGAGGTATTTTTTAATTTCCTTTTTGATTTCTTCACTGACCCATTAGTTTTTTAGTAACATGTTGTCTTATCTCCATGTAGTTAGTTTTTCTCACTTCTTTTCCTGTGGCTGATGTCTAGTTTCATGCCATTATGGTCAGAAAAGATACTTGAAATAATTTCTATACTCTTAAATTTGTTAAGGTTAGCTTTGTGCCCCAATATGTGATTGATCCTTGAGAACGTTCCATGTGCACTTGAGAAGAATGTATATTCTGATTTTTTCGGATATAATGTCCTGAAAATGTCCGTTAAGTCTAACTTCTCTATTGTTTCATTTAGGATCTATGTTGCTTCATTGATGTTTTGTCTAGAGGATCTGTCCATTGAGGTGAGTGGGATGTTACAGTCTCCTACTATGATTGTATTCCCATCAATTTCTACTTTTATGTCTGTTAGTATTTGTTGTAGGTATCTGTGTGCTCCTATATTAGGGGCATATAATATTGACAATTGTAATATCTTCTTTGTGAATGGATCCTTTACCATTAAATAGTGTCCTTCTTTGTCTTTCTTTATGGCCTTCATTTTAAAGTCTATTTTGTCTGATATGAGTATTGCAACTCCTGCTTTCCCGTCTTGTCCACTGGCATGAAATATCTTTTCCCATCCCCTCACTTTCAATCTATATGTGTCCTTTGCCCTAAGGTGAGTTTCATGTAGATAGCAGATTGTAGGTTTTTCCTTTTTTAACCAATCTGCCACTCTGTGTCTTTTGATTGGAGCATTCAGTCCACTGACATTTAAGATAATTATTGATAGATGTACTTATTGACATTTTAAACCTTGTTTTCCAGCTGATTCTGTTTCTCCTTTCTTCCTTTTTTTTTTTTTTTTTGGTTGGATGATTCCCATTTATTTTAGGCTTGAGTACTTTAAATTTTTGTGAATGTAATGTTTGGTTTTGATTTGTGGTTGCCCTGTTTTTTAAGTATGTTAAACCCTTCCTGTATCTGCTTGCTTTAGTCTTATAGTCATATAGGCTCAAACACATTATAAAAAAAAAGAAAAATGAATATTTTCTTACTTTCCTTCCCCACATTCTATGATTTTGAAGTCCCTTTTTAACATCTTCATGGGTATCCTTTTGCTGTTCCTTGTGTTTATCACTGCTTTTACAGCAGTTTTTTTTTTCCCTCTTTTAGAACTATATGCTGGCTTGCTTATTTATTTATTCATTTAGTTATTTTTGTCTTTTTGCCTTTTCTAGGGCTGCACTCACAGCATATGGAGGTTCCCAGGCTAGGGGTCTAATTGGAGCTGTAGCCGCTGGCCTACGCCACAGCCACAGCAATGTGGGATCCAAGCCAAGTCTGCAACCTACACCACAGCTTATGGCAATGCTGGATCCTTAACCCACTAAGCGAGGCCAGGGACTGAACCTGCAACTTCATGATTCCTAGTCGGATTCATTAACCACTGAGCCACGATGGGAACTCCGATGCTGGTTTATTTAAATGATTGCTTTCCACTTGTGGTTTCCTCCATCCTATTTCTTCTTACTTCTTTTTTATTTAGAGAAGCCCTATCAGTATTTGTTTTAGAATGGGTTTAGTATTGCTGTACTCTTTTAGCCTTTGTTGGAGAAATTCTTTATTTCCCTTTCTACTTTAAGTGATATTCTAGCTGGATAGAGTATTCTAGGTTGCAATTTTTTTCCCTTCAGCACATTAAATATATCTTGCCACTCCCTTCTAGCCTGTAGTGTTTCTGTAGAGAAATCAGCTGATCCCCTTATGGGGATTCCCTTATAATTAACACTTAGTTTTTCTCTTGCTTCCTTTAGAATCCTCTCTTTGTCTTTACCTTTTGCCATTTTTATTATAATATATCTTGGTGTTGGCCTATTTCAGTTCAACTTGTTTGAGGCCTTCTGTGCTTCCTATATCTTGATATCAGTTTCCTTCAGATTTGTAAAGTTTTCAGCCTTAATTTCTTCAAATATACTTAAAATCCCCTTTTCTTTTTTTTTCTCCTTCTCGAATTCCTACTATGCATAGATTGGCCTACTTTGTATTATCCCATAGATCCTTATATTGCTTTTGTGTTTTTTTATTTGGTTTTCTGTCTGCTGTCCTGATTGGGTGATTTCCTTTATTCTATCTTCCACATCACTAATTCATTCCTCTGCATTATTCATTCTGCTCTTTAGTGGTTTTAGCTCAGTTTGCATCTCTGAAAATGAATTTTCTAATTTTTCTATGTTCCTCTTTATATTTTTTACTTCCTTTCTAAAGGAATCTGCATTAGTTTTTATCTCCACTCTTAATTTGTTGATATCCAGCATTAATTCCTTCAGTATTTTCACTATCTCTCTTTTGAACTCAATGTCTATCAGATAGGTCCATTACATTGATGGCTACTTCAGGTGAATTCTCCTGTTCCTTTAACTGGAAATGGTTTTTGAGCCTCTTCATCTTGCTTATGTTTTTCTTTTTCTGTGAGTTTAGGGAAGCCAAACTGTATTCTTGTAAGGCTAATTCTATGCAAGAGCACTCCTTTGTATTTTGCAGGGGAGTTACTATTTATTTTTGGCTTGGGAGTTTGACTATTTGCTGTCTCTTTCTTCATTGTGAGCAGGCTGTTATCCCCAGGGTCTGAGTGTGTTTCCAGGGAGAAGGAGGCAATAGGTAGGGCTGGCTCTTAACAGTAGCAAGGACCTGCAGAAGGTGCCACTGGCTATTCCTAGTTGCAGGGCCCTGGGAAGTGGTAATGAGCCTTATACAGATTTGAGAAGGTGCCAAGAGCATTTAGCAGTGGCAGCAGCAGGGTGTGTGAGTTCCCAGGGGAGTGAGAGCAACAACAGGTAGTGTTCGATTGCAATGCCCTCCTCTGAGGTGACTGGAGCCTCAATTTGTGCCTGTGCAGGTACCCCTAATGGTAGCAGGCCACGCCCACCTCTGGAGTCAGTGATAACTGCAGTGGTTTGCCCCTGCCATCTGCAGACCATGCAAGAGGCACCCCATCTCACTTAGCCCACACAGAAGGAGCTACACAGGTTGCTCCTAGTTCAGGATCCTGGGAAGTGACAGAGATCAAGCATGTGGGCACTACCCAGAGCATTTGGCAGTGGCAGCAACTGGTCAGGTGTGCTTCCAGGGGTTAAAGAGCAACAACAGGTGGTGTTTGGTCACAATGCCCTCCTCTGTGGTACCCCTGAGATAATGGGGGTCGCAGGCGGTGCCTGTTCATGGACCCCTAGTGGTGGCAGGCCACGCCCATCTCTGGAGTCAGTGGTAACTGCAGTGATTTGCCCCTGCCACCTGTAGACCATGCAAGAAGCACCTCGTCTGGCTTAGCCCCCATAGGAAGTGCTGCACCAGCTGCTCCTAGTTGTAGGTTCCTGGGAAGGGACAGTAATCAAGTGTATGGGCATTGCCCAGAGCATTTGGCAGAGGGTGTGCTCCCTGGGGAGCGAGAACAACAGGAGGTGTTCTGTCACAATGTCCTCCTCTGTGGTGCCCTCTGAGATGTTTGGAGCTGCAAGTGGTTCTTGTTCAGGGATCCCCAGTGGTAGTGGGCCATGCCCACCTCTGGAGTCAGTGATAACTGCAGTGGTTTGCCCCTGCCACCTGCAGACTGCGCCAGAAGCACCCAGTCCCGATTAGCCCACACAGGAGGTGTTGCACCAAATGTTCCTAGTTGTAGTGTCTTGGGGAGGGACAGTGATCAAGAATCTGGGCACCATGCAGAGCGTTTGAGTGTAGCAGCTGCAGGGCGGGCATGTTCCCAGGAGAGCGAGAGCAACATGTGGTGCTTGGTTGCAGTGCCCTCTTTTTTTTTTTATTGCCAACCCCTGAGGTGACTTGGGGCACAGACAGAGCCCACTCACAGGCCCCCAGTGGTGGCAGGCCATGCCTCCCTCCAGCCTCCAAGAAGACTACCACAGTCTGTCCCTGCAACCTGTAGATCACACAAGATGTACCACGTTACACTTAGCCCCCCAACTGCCCCCAGCCCACACAAGAGGTGCCCGGCCACCCACAGCCCGCACAAGAGGCGCCCAGTCTCCTGTAGCCCTAGCAAGTGGCTTCTCGCCACCCTTAGCCTGTGCCAGAGACACCCCACCCTCTGAGAGACCATGTGTGCATGAGGAGACTCCTATGGTGGTCCACCCCACCTTCACCCCGCCCCCAACAATGGCTCCTTGCTTCTCCTACAGACCCAGACCTTCTCCCGGGTTCCCTCTGCCATGGCATTCCACTCTCCAACCCATAGCATACTGCTCCCCTACCCATGGCACAGTGTTCCTTAGCCCCTCAGGCTGTCCCCACACAGCCAACCCCAGTCCTCTCCCCAGGACTGACCTCCGGAGCCTAAGTCTCAGCACCCAGCCCCAGCATCTCAGGCTTTGGTGTCTGGGTCAGTGGTTCACATGACCTGTGCAGCTCTCACTCTGCTCTGCCCTCCTAGTCGAGCTGCTGTGCTTTTCTCGGCAACTTCGAGGTCCCTCTGTCTCGGCTAATCTCATCAGTTAGGGAGCTTCCCAAGGTGTGGGTTCCTTTTCTCTTTCACCGCTCCCTCTCAGGAATGCTAGTCCCATCCCGATTCCTTCTCTCTCCTCTCTTTCTCTATCTCTTTCGTTCTACCAAGTTAAGAGTTTCTTGCCCTTTTTGGTGGTTTAAGTCCTTCTGCCAGCATTCAGTAGATGGTCTGTGTGAGTAGTTTTACATGTAGATGTGGTTTTTTTTGATGTGTTTGTGGGAGAAGGTGAGCGAGACATCCTACTCCTCTGTCATCTTGATCTGCCTCTCATCATATCACTTTTGAACATTAAAAACAGAACATTTATGGCAACAGTGAGGCTAGAGACTGATGATGGTATAATCAGTGTTTTTAGATTACCAGAACCATCTCAGGGAAGAACCTTGACATCTACCATCGTAGCACATAGCAGACCACAAACTCCCACTGCCAACCATGAAAGATCTCCAGCTTGTACCTATTTTATGTTGTCCCAAGTCTCCAACAATAATTTTCTATTCTCAGTTGAATTACTAACACCAAGTGATCAAAAAAAAAAAAAAAGCTACAGCTATACATGGAAAGTGAATTTCTAATTGTAAGTGCTTAGAAAGGATAGGTACTCTTTTCTTAGAGCTTAGGCTAGGTCAGGAAACTCATGTTCAGAGACGAACATTTAAGAAATAGTAAGAAGTAACTTGCTGAGAGAATATATTCTATATGAAAGGAATAGCACAATAAAATATATCAATGCATTATGTGGTAGGGAGTGAATCTCCCACTAAGAGGATTTGAGAAGGAAATGAAAGAGGAAGAAGGAGCTGAGGAAGGATGAAGGAGCCATAGAACAGAGATACTTAAAGGAATGAGAGACAGCAGAGAAATGTGACCAAAATACTGTGTGGAAAGGAAATGGTATGAGTGGGAGGGGTAATAATGTTGAAGTAGAAGATTAAACGGTAGAAGACTCAGAAACAAATTGGAAACACCAGACATAAACTTAAATGCTTGCCTTGTACATAGAGAAAAAAAAATGGTATTTGGCATTATCACCATCATAGGACAGGATGAACACTAGCACAAAGGCAAACTTGGGGAAATTTTTTTAGGCCAGTCTAAGTGAACCTCAAGCAACATTGAAAAAAGTAAGCAAGCAACAAGTAGGTTTCTATGACCTTAGTTACAGAATTAAGGACATTTTCTTTTAGTTCCTTCTTTCAGTTCTAATGTTGTTGCAGAAAACTATCACTGTGTAGATTGGTCTCACTTTAAATGCATGGCCACGAACCTCGAATGTCACAAACATTGCTGCCCAGAGCTGTTCCTACACTTCCCTAGTATGTTTACTTTTGCACTTTGAGGAAAAAACTCAAAGTTTCACATGCTGTCCGCTCTCAAGTTGCCTGCAATAGCTCATTTCACTGCTCCTTGCCTATCCATGCTCTCCCATCTCACATACACATCATTTCAGCTGATGGTATGGCCACACTTGCAGTCTTCTCTGCTACCGGGGATGATGTGTACCTGTTCCCTTAAAGGAGTTTGATCTAGATTTCTTAATAATCACTCCTGCAATTGTCCCTTTTCTCTCGTGTTATCGACCCTTCTCTCTCTATGGAATAGTTCCCCTCTGCATTTCAAATACCATAGTACCTCTTGTTTTAATGAAACACACACAAATTTCCCCTTATTAACATTTCTTTCTTCAGCTACTGTCCCATTTCTCTGCTCCTCCTCAGGGAAAATCGCTGTCTCCACTTTCTCACCCACATTCTCTCCTCAGCCTAGTCCAGTGGGGCTTCTGCCACAGTCACTTAAACAAGGCTACTTAAGTGAAGGTCACTGATGATTTCTATGTTACCAAATATAGTCACTTCTCTGTCTTCACTTGAATTGATTTCTCAGCATTGAACACAGTTGACAATTCCCTCCTAGTCTACAACACTTTCTATAGTTGTCTTTCTTTTGCATTACTACTTTTTTTTTTTAAATTCTAACTCACCAGACAGTTCTTGATCATTTTTGCTGGATTCTTTTCGCTCAATCTCTTTATGTTTTTATGCCTTAGGACTCTGTCCTTGGCCATCTTCTTTTTTCTATATACTATCCCTGGGTTAAGCCATTAATTCCCACAGTTGGTGTTTATATCTACATGCTTATGAATCCTAATTTACATCTCTAGCTCCAACCTCTCCCTACAATTTAGAGTATTATGTTCAATTGCCTACTTAACTTGTTAACTTGAATATCTTACAAATATCTCACACTCAATTATCTCCAAAACAGAACACTCTATTTCTATCTGTAACCAGAAAATGCCCCCTCTTCTCTGTCTTCATCATTTCATTAAATGATACCACCATGTACACAATTGTGATAGCTAAAAACCTAAGACTTCATTTTTTGAGAGCCACATATGGAACTTTTCTAGTAGTAAGTTTTCTAGTAGCTTCATTTTCTAAAGCATAGAGAAACAGGTGAATTTAATATTAATATCTTGCTTAGCCCAACATATCCAAGATATTAGTGCTCTGATATGCAATTCACATAAAATTATTACTGAGATAGTTTACATTCTGTTTTTCACAGCGAAGTCTTAGAAATCCAATGTGTAATTTACCCTCAGTACATCTCAATTTGAACTAGCCACATTTTAAGTACTCAGTAGCCACATGTGAGTATTGCCTGCCACACTGGATGGTGAAGTTCTAGGGTATTTCCTTTATACTTGAGTAAAATACAGAATTCTTTAAGTTCATAAAACCACACAGGAACCAATGCTTGTCTATATCATCTCTATACAGTCTCTCCGCTTGCCCACTGTGATCCAGCCATAGTGGCTGATCCGTCCCTCCAGCTTGCCAAGTTTTTGCCACCATAGGTCTTTTACGCTTGATACTGTATCTTCCTGGATGTTCCTGCCCCAGTCACCACTTGACCAGCCTCTTCTTGGAAGTCATGTCTCAGTTTAAATTAACTTCCTATCTAATAAAAAATGAAAAATCCTAGTCTTTAATTTTTAGTATTTGGCAGTATCTGGTATTTCCTCACTTATTATCTTATTGGTCGTCTCCTCCCACTGGATATAAGCCCTTTGATCACGTAGGCACTGTCTGCCTTATTAGCCATTCTATTCCTAGAGTCTAGAGCAGTGTTTGGCACATAGTAGGCACTCAGTAAATGTTTGCTGACTGTGGTTGCCAAGGGAGAGGGGGAGAGAGAAGGATGGACTGGGAGTTTGGGATTAGTGAATGCAAACTGTCACATTTAGAATGGGTAAATAACAAGGGTCTACTGTATAGCACGGGGAATTATATCCAGACTCCTGGGAGAGACCATGATGGAAAAGAATATAAAAAAGAATATGTGTGTGTGTATGCGCGCATGTGAGCGCGTGCGCATGGATGTGCAACTGAGTCACTTTGCTGTATACAGCAGAAATTGGCACAGCATTGTAAATCAACTCTATTTTTTTTAAAAATTTACGTAAAATCAATGTATATTGAACTATTGAGTAAATTGATTCAAGGCATGATATTCTCTCCATATCCAATTCTTTGTTATCTACTTAAGAAACAAGCCAATGAGCTTTGCTGTGACTGCTTATTAGCATGTATGCTAGCATCAAAGAAGATGTGGTCACAATGTGCAAAAATAATAACCAATTTCAGTCTGTCCATGGCTAATTTTTGCTTATCTTACAAGTTTCAGCCTAAATACTGCCTCCTTAGGGAAGCATTTCTTGATCCTATAAACTGTTTTCCCTTCGCTGTTTCCTCAGCATACACCCCTTTACATTACGCATCATACTTATAATTACATGTTACATACTTACAAACTATATTCTCTATGAGGACATAGGTTGTGCTTTAAAAAAAAAAAATCTCTTGGAGTGCCCGTCATGGATCAGTGGTTAACGAATGCAACCAGGAGCCATGAGGTTGTGGGTTCGATCCCTGGCTTTTCTCAGTGGGTTAAGGATCCGGCCTTGCCGTGAGCTGTGGTGTAGGTTGCAGACGCAGCTCGGGTCCCACGTTGCTGTGGCTGTGGCGTAGGCCGGCCGCTACGGCTCCAATTAGACCCCTAGCCTGGGAACCTCCATATGCTATGAGTGCAGCCCTAGAAAAGGCAAAAAGACAAAAAAAAGTTTCAAAAAAGAATCTCTTTATCTATTACAGTGTCTAGTATGGAGCAAGAGTTCATTAAATGTTTCCTGGATTGAATTAAACTGACCTGACTCACATTGGCATTGAGGGAAGTAAGTCTGAACCTCAATATACACTTGCTTAGTGAGTGAATCTAAGTTCCAATTATGAAAGAAAATTTAACTGTCATGTTTGTGGTATGACAATGATGGGAGAAAAAAATTAAGGCATAAGGTCAGGTATTGCCCTGCAGCATAACGTCCTATTCTTTTATTAACCCAAATTAAGAATCTGATATTCAGACAGTTCATCTCAGAAAATGTGAGAAGGTTCAAACCACTAAAATAGCCGTATATGTGAGTGGTTGGGTAGATATGTCTCTACTTAAATTGAAATAGCGCCTTGTTCGGAACTCTGTAGGTTTCTGGAGAAATGGTAAAATGGTGACACCATTTCAGTAAGAGAGATAAGAAGGATCAAAGCCAGCTTATGGGTGGCAAAGAAGATAATCCTCTATCACATGAAGGATTGATCTCTTTCAGTATGAAAGGAAAGTAGCTCTAACAGATGTCAATACACAGAAAAGTAGCATTTCTGCTTCCTTCTATCATAAAGATAAATTAGAGCAAGTGCCTTAGCTCTTGAGACTACTTGAACTTCATGACCCAGGTGGCAGAAACTATAACTAGAAGACTACTCAATTCAGCCTGAGAGCCTGCCTTTACTTATCTGTTCTTGATAATTGGCTGATTAATTAATTACAGCAAACACTTGTTATGAAAGAGACCAATGTTCCTGGCCATAATATACTAACTCAAGGCAGGTAGTCATACTCCTATGCTGCATGAGAGACAAGCCTTGCTCTCACTGGGACACACCAGCACCATTTTCTTTTGATTAGCAGGTTTTATAATTAATATGTTACTTTAAACAAATATTTATTGATCACGTGCTATGTGCCAGACACTTTTCTAGACACTAAGGATATGGTAGTGAGCAAAACACATGATGCCCCAGCCCTCAGGGAGACTATATCCTCATAAAAAGAGACACAGTAATTATACAGACATAGAAAAGAAACTTACAGTTACCAAAGGGGGTAGTGGAGATAAATTAGGAGTTTGGGATTTACACGTACACATTACTACGTATAAAATAAATAAATACTAAGGACCTACTGCATAGCACAGGTAATTATACTCAATATCTTGTAATTACCTATAATGGAAAAGAATCTGAAAAATAACATATATGTATGCATAAGTTAATCATTTTGATGTATACTTGAAACACTGTAAATTAACTATACTTGAATAAAAAATTAAAGAGACAGAGTAATTAGATTAAACCAATAATTATGGAGAATAATATAAGGGCTATGAAGAAGAGTAAAGCAAGGTAAGAGGACAAAGTGATGGAGTGGTAGTGGGTAATCACTACCCACTGTGGGTACTGGGTAGTGGGTAGATAATGTGGTTGAGGAAGGCCTCCCTGAGGAGTTGTCCTTTGAGACCTGAATACAATGGAGAAGAAAGCCAAGGGGATAGCTGGGGCAGGAAGAGAAGAAACAGAAGCTTTCCTATGGACTTTTTTGCTCAAAGCTAAAAGCTAAAGCCTTGAATGCTCTAGGACAATTTTCAGTAGCATTTTGGGGGCCTTTCAGCATACCTCTGTGTCCCTTCTGCTTGGGAAGCTTGAAATGCTTAGGCATTTTGTGCACCCCTCTAGGCCAGGTACCCAGAAGAAATTCATCTAGCATCCCAGCCACATGACTGGGTCCTACTTACTTGCTTTAGTGTATTATGCATTTGCATCACAGAGACAGAAATCCATGGGTCTTCCCTCAACAAGGTCATAGTCATTTCTTTGGGGTTAGAACTACACTGTAATACCCTTTTCTCAAGTCCTTTTGGCCAAAAATATTAGAACCGCCTGGCCAAGAACATTTCATCAGTTCCATTCTGCATCTTCAAAGCTTCATCCCAGTCTGCTCAGAGTAGGTGGCCTTGATTCTGGATTCTTATACTGATAGTGGATTTGGATGTGATCCACCATTCGAACTATAGGAAAGTTATTTTGAGGGTTAAATTGTGCACTTGTTTTCTTGTTTTACATGTTTGTGGGGGTATAATTTCTAAGGAGTGACACGCACAGATCTGACATATACATTTCAATTTTTCCAAATGCATAAACCTGTGTGTCCCACATTCCAATCACATTTAATGATATTTTCATCACTCTAGAAATTTCCTTTCTACTCATTCTAGTCAAGCCCCCTCCCAAAGTAACCACTATTCTGATTTTTTTCACCACAGCGCAGTTTTGCCTATCTTTGAACTTTATATAAATGGAGTCATACAGTATGTACTCCCCTGGGACTGGATTCTTTCACTCATCCTTATGTCTGTGAAATCCATCCATATTGTGTGTATTAGCAATTCACCTCCTTTCATTGTTGAGTGGTATTCTATTTTATGGATATACCTCAATCCATTCATCTACTGAGAGAAGTTTGGATTACATCCAAGTTTGAGCTATTATGAATAAAGTAGCTATGATCATTTGTGGAATGTCTTTCTGTGGACATATGTTTTCATTTTTCCGGAGTAAATATCTAGTAATGGAAGTTGCATCACAGGGTGTGAAGGTAGATTAAGCATTTTCACATATATACATAAAATTTTGACTCTGAATCCAGACTACCTGTTGGTAATGGGTATGAACTCTCCTGAGCCTTGACATTCTTGACTCTGGCTGAAAAACCAGTATATTAAGCTAGTATAGCACAGCGGTTATGAGTAAAGTTTCCGGATTTGGACCACCAAAGTTCACATCTTAGCCCTACTACTTAAAAGTTGTGAGGCCTTGGGCATATGTGAGGCCAGAACTTTGGATTCCTTATATGTAAAATATACTTGTTTCACGGGTACATAAAGTTTCAATAAATGTTGACTTGGGGTTTGTGGGGAGGTGGTTCTTAAGTCATACCTGCACTTGCCTGGATGTGTCAGTGAATACATCAAAATAAAAGGCAACCATACACCAAAAGGTATGTAATTAAATCACAACCAAAAGCCAAACTTGGAGCTTAAGAGGAAACAAAAATCTAACTTAAACAAACCTCCAAAATAACAGTGTACAACCAAGTATCGATTAATTGTTCACCTTTACCTTTCAGACAAACTTTATCTTCAGCAACATTGTATTTTCTTGTTAATAATATTGGCTTATATATATATGCCTAGTATGTTCTTACTTCCTTATGAGTAAGTAGTTGACATTCACAGAAGTGCCAATAATAACGGCTGAACTGGCAAAATGTTAATAAAAGGATCAATTCAGCAACATCATCAGGGACAATCAATGTCAGACTCAAGCATAAAGATGCTCAAACTATAAGAAACACTTTATGACTTGGCAATTACTAATTTATATGTGTTTTACTTATCAATTTCAATAAAATCAGTTTCCTGACTCTCTGCTGAATATAGTTTTGGTCAGCAAGCATTAGGCAATGAAAAACACAAATGTACAAATATCAGGGAACTTTTCTTCCTGCTCAAGTGATTCTGCTAAGTTTTCAATGTCAAGGTACCCAGCTGTTTGATTTCATAACTGGGGCAAATGCCAGGACCGCAACTCAAAACAAGTAATGATGACCTTTGATTTCATTTCCAAAGGAAACAGTAATCACTGGTGCAGCTGTGGATTCCCACCCAAGAGAAACTGAAAAATCTAAAATTAAAATTTTCCTGCTCTCCCTCAAGCTAGATCAGTGAACAGTATTGCTTGAGCTAGGGGTGGCCCTGATATTGGGTATAACCTCAAATTCATTTTAAGGAGAAAGTGAAAGGTTTGGATTTTGTGACTTTTTCCATTATTTGAATGGAATAAGAATCTCAAACAGTCATATTGAGCAGAGAAGGCTCAAAGAGAAATATCAAATTCCTGATTTTCCCTGATGACATTGCTGGTGATGGGAGATGTCAATATTCTGCCTCTAACAAAGCCACGAGGGCCATGTTGAAGGCTGACATCTTTCTTGACCCTCAAAGGGGTAGGAAAATGCCCCCCCCCCATCTTTGGTAGCCTTCTAACTACATTCTGCAGCTATAATATGTAGATACATTTGAAATCACTCTGCCCTTCAACCATCACATCCTGGTAAATATCCTGAATTCCTTTAAACTAAAAAGCAGTCAAAATTCTGGAGGGGGGGGAAAAGCTCAAATTAAATAACTCTGCATTTCACAAATGGTTGTACCAGTTTTATGGGTTGATTTAACCTGTTAGTTACTAAGTTTGGTGCATCCTTCTGTGTACCTCCTCTGTACTCCTTTAACTCATCTGCTTACCTCTATTATAGTACTTACCACATAGCTGTCAATTTGATTTTATTCTAATATGCAACTTTCATCACATCACTCCCTGCTTAGTATCCTTCAGTGGTTTCCTGCTGTTTCCAAGGTAACATCTAAATCTCTTTATTTTGGCCTCTGAAGGGCCCTTCCTGATTTGGGCTCTTGCTTTTTTTTTTTTTTTTGGCTTTTTAGGGCCACACCCATGGCATATGGAGGTTCCCAAGCTAGGGGTTGAATTGGAGCTACAGCTGCTAGTCTATGCCACAACCACAGCAAAATGAGATCCGAGCCATATCTGCAACCTACACCACAGTCCACATCAATACTGAATCCTTAACCCACTGAGTGAGGCCAGGGATCAAACTCGCATCCTCATGGATAATAGTCAGGTTCGTAACCCGCTGAGCCACAACAGGAACTCCCTCCTCTTACTTATCTTTCTAGCATCATCTCCTGCCATCTTTCCTTTCCATCTCCAATGTTAGTCAAACTGGCCTACCTGCAATTCCTCCAAGGAGCTATGCTTGCATCTTTCATTGCCTTAGCACGTATCTTTTCCTGTTAATGTAAATGCCCTTACCCCAGCTGGCCAATTCTCCTGATTTTTAAAGATTCAACTCAAGTGACACTTTCTTCTTAGATCATTTTTGGTTTTGTTCACATAGGAGCAACAACTCTAATCTACATCAAATGCAGGTGGCCCTCCATTGCTCTCCCTCAGCTCCTACTGAATATTACTATAGCACTTAATGCTTTCATATTAGTAGAATTTTCTCAGGAGTCTTCCCCACTAGACTGTGAGCTTGTGGGAGGCAAGGACACTATTTTGTAAATTTCATATTCCTTACAGCCTGTCTCAGTGCTGGGCTCAAAGTGAGTGTTCAATAAATGTCATCTGAAACAATATGACCAAGGGAGGAAAAAAACCTTGAAATTCCAACTGATTTAGTAATTTTTTTTGAGTTCTAGTAGACATGAATCTGACCTGTAAACCTTCAATGGGAACACTCTGAGCCCAATTCATTATCACTTGTGACCCTCTCGACAGTCCTGCTGTTTTCCCTCCTATTTGAAGGCAATCCTCTGGCATTTTGTCAATCCTTGAAAAGCTTTCTAGCCTCCTGTCCATGTTGGGCTTTCCTGTTGAGGCCTGATTCCAACAGTCTTATCCTTCCTCTGGCCACTGGGTGGACTTCTCCAAATCTCTCTTTGACCAACATGAGTAACTTCTCTGGTCCCTTGACTCCTGATCCCCAGGCCTGTGTTACATGAACACTTCCTTTGCCCAGATTGCTTAATAATTCAAAGATGCTAATATATTAACGTTTTATTTAAAAATACAGTGAGAGATTGAACAGAGCCCAAAGTAGTATATGTAGAGCCATAAAATGCTCAAGGTCTTAGGAGGAGGAGGTGTGAAAGCACATGAGAAGAAAGCACTCTCACTACCCACTGCTCCCTAGTAACATTTCCTTAAATCTACAGGGCAGAATTCTTTTTTTTTTTTTTTTGTCTTTTGTCATTTTAGGGCTGCACCAGTGGCATATGGAGGTTCCCAGGCTAGGGGTCCAATCGGAGCTACAGCTGCCGGCCTACGCCACAGCCATAGCAATGCCAGATCCAAACCGAGTCTGTGACCTACACCACAGCTCACGGAAATGTCAGATCCTTAACCCACTGAGTGAGGCCAGGGATCGAACCCGCAACCTCACGGTTCCTAGTTGGATTCATTTCCACTGTGCCACAGCAGGAACTCGCAGAATTCTTTAATTTTTTAAAATTTTTATTATTTTTCATTGAAGTATAGTTGATTTACAGTGTTGCATGAATTTTTTCTTCTGTATAGCATAGTGATCCAGTCATTCATATATATATGTATACATATATATATGCATATATGCACACACATACACACACCTTTTTTTTTTTTCACACTATCTTCCATCATGTTCTATTCCAAGAGATTGGATATAGTTCCCTGTGCTCTACATGGGACCTTATTTTTCATTCATTCTAAATGTAATAGTTCACATCTACTAAGCGCAAACTCCTCATCCATCCCACTTCCTTCCCCCTTCCCCTTGGCAACTACAAGTCTGTTCTCTTTGTCTGTGAGTCTGTTTCTGTTTTGTAGATAGGTTCATTTTTCTAAAATCCCCTACTGGTAAACTGAATTTCGGGCCAATTTCCATGCATTCAGTCACCATTTTTTTCCCCCACCAATCTTCACTAATATTAATAAGGCCAAATATTCCAACTATTTTTCCCCAATAGGTCCTAAATATCTTGTAGGTGTGGGCTGGTATCCCTATGGTAATCACAATTCAAAAAAAAAAAAAAGATATATTTAAACAGCTTCACAAGTAGGATGCATCTGGAATAAAACAGCTGTTGAACTTTAAATATAATTTTGTAACACAGGTCTTTCACTGCTACTGACCCCCAAAGAAGGTATCAAATAATGCATTTACCTCACTGAATAATAATTTGCAGTATGCTTTAAAGGTCTTCTCCCTCTCATGGGCCACTGATGTTTTCACGCTTTTGAAGAGTATTCAATGTCTGCTATGTTTTTATAATCCTTAAGTCACCTTATATTCCTTTGCAAGATCTACTGTATCTTGTGATTTGCTGTGGAGATTAGTGCATTTACTGATAGTTTTCCTTTCATATGTCTTGTAAAGAAAAAAGAAAAAGCATGGATGTAGCACTGTTTCAGTGTCATTTTGAAATCTCTCATTATGTATTGCCACCGTTTTTAAAAATATATCCATCCCATGGGGTGGGAGAGGGCATTAGAGGTGGATAAGTCATTTGTAAAATGTTACAGAGTTTTATTTGCATGGATCAAATGAGGAAGAAACTTCTAACTCTGTCATCAGACAAGCAAAATGGTAATACTTTCCTGTGACTCTTAAACCACACAAGAAAAGATAGGACTGCATATTTTATATAGTGTTGGCTAGGAACTCCTTATACATGGAGAAGTCATAAAGACCTCCTATTATGAGTAACGAGATATGCATTGGTCTTAGTTTATTAAGCTATAACATAGATTTTGGTAATTAAGAAACAGACTTCAATAGAATTCATCCTTGGCTTAGCAACAGAATCCAACTGCCTAATGCAGAAAACAATTGTGACTAAAAGACAGCACATAATGGTGGTCAAGAGCCAAGTTGCTTCTAACTTCTGCACAGAAAACAAGGAGTGATAGGAGTTCCTGTCATGGCTCAGCGGTTAGCAAAACTGACTAGCATCCATGAGAACGCGGGTTCAATCCCCGGCCTCGCTCAGTGGGTTAAGGATCTGGCGTTGGCCGTGAGCTGTGGTGTAGGTTGCACACACAGCTCAGATCCCATATTGCTGTGGCTCTGGTGTAGGCCAGCGGCTACAGCTCTGATTGGACACCTAGCCTGGGAACCTCCATATGCTGCAGGTGTGGCCCTAAAAGGCAAAAAGAAAAAGAAAAAAAGAAAAACAACAAGGAGTGATGAATTAACTACCTGAAACATGAACCAGATCAGGGGAAATTAGGCAATGCCTCCAGATCTTTTGAGAGAAACAGGACACAAGAAAATTGAAAAATGTGCCAGGAAGTTCCCTTTTGGTGTAGTGGGTTAAGGATCTGGCATTGCCGCAGCTATGGTGCGGGCTGCAACTGCGACAAGGGTTTGATCCCCACCCTGAGAACTTCCCTATGCCAGGGACATGGCCAAAAAAAGAAAAAAAGACAAGAAAATGTGGCAGTGGGTTCTGATATCAGATGTAATAAAATGAAAGAGAAGAAGAAAAACATGAAAGAGAGCAAAATGGTACCACGAGAGAATGAGTTCAAATATCTAGTCTGAGATGATTCAGGAAACGGTTATAGACTTGGTTAACACTTGTTTTAGGATTTATATCTGAAATGCAGACTAAGGAGTTTTTAGACAAGCAGGAATATAGCTTGCTAATATGCGGAAAAAATTCTGTGATGAGAGGAGAGAGTCATACGTCCATTTCACTCCCTAACTTGAAAGCTGTGAAGTATTAGACAGTAAAAGGCACTGTCCAAGAGTAAATAACAGGCACGGTACTCGTCCTAAGAAGATACAGTCCAAAGGAACAGAACCTTCCCATGATGCACAAGACAGTCTCAGAAACCTGAGACTTAGCCTTGCCAATAATATGATTCTCTGCTCTCTCTCATACTGCTTATCCTCAGGATCAGGTACAAACTATGCATTCTGAGTTGATATCCCTGATATGATAGTAGGTTGGGCTATCCACAATCACTCACCCTGTCTTTGGGACGAGAGCTGCAGAATGATAAGATGGCCCATTCTAGGGGATGCTACAAGAACATTATGAGTATTCAGTAACCAAAGTATAACAAGAAATGCCAAACCTTACGCTTTATTTGCCACTAGGGTTTGAAATAGACACCCCAGTATGGCTTCAGTGAAACTAAGCCCATGGGAATGGATGGAAGAGTGAATACATTTCTTTTGTTGTTTTTGTTACTGTTGTTGTTTTCTTTTTAGGGCCACACACATGCATATGGAAGCTCCCAGTCTAGGGGCTGAATTGGAACTGCACCTGCCGGCCTATCCCACAGCCATGGCAATACCAGATCCGAGCTGCTTCTGCAACCCACACTCCAGCTTGTGGCAATGCCCAATCCTTAACCCACTGAGTGAGGCCAGGGATTGAACCCGCATCCTCATGGATATGAGTCGGGTTCTTAACCTGCTGAGCCAGAACAGGAACTCCCTGAGTACATTTCTTAATGCACAGCATTTCCAGAAGGTCACTGGGATTTTCTGAGGAAAGGTATATGCAATTTGTCCACCAACTTCTCAGTGTGTCACTGTCGCTGAGGTGAGATACCCATACTTGACAGTTGCCTCTACAGCCAGGTGGCAAGAGAAGAATAATAAAGTAATGAAATGAAGAAATAAAATCCACTTCATGAAAACTCACTTTGCAGTCAGCTCTGGATAAGACTCTATTACCTGAAGTATGTGCAAAAAGCGGCAACAGTTTCCTTGTCACCACGTAGTCTGTAAGTTTGTATATTAGAACAGCATGTGCCCATATGCGATAAAATAATTACATACCTAATTGAGGACAAAGGGTAGCTTCCCTTAATCGGTGAATCTGTTGGACACACCATTTGGAAAACATAACTTCTCAACTGCATTTTAATATGTGTGGAGTGGCTGTTTTTAAATTTTAAAAAATAATCTTCAATAAAAGCACAAGAAAGTCAAACAAAAAGATTTTAAGCTGTAGTATTGTCATAGTCACTTCTCAAAGCTTAACCAGAATAAGATTTAAGATCATGTGCTAACAAAAGATGGCAAAGCCTCTACATTGCTGCCTTTTTATCAATAAAGCTATAATAAAATGAGCCTGTGACTTCAATCTCTGATGCTTATAGAGACAGAATATTCCATCCAGTTGTGTGTGAAAGATTACTACTAGGATGCATAGAAACTACTATGCCATAATTCATTTATAAAATTTTACATAACCAGGCATCACCCCCTAACTATAAATCACTCCAAATTTCTTAGTGTTTCGTGAGCAAGAAGAAAATTTAACCTTGGTCAATTAAACTAACCTCTAAATTGCTACCTAAGCATGTTGGCGACAGCTGTCAATTCAGAAGCACTTTATAAAAACTGAAAGATGACAAGAAAATGCTGAGTTGATATGACAGTGATGACAAAAATTTGCCAAGGCATATACCCCTGTAGAAAATGTCTCTGCACCACAACAGATGGCCAGTGGTCAGGGAAAAACCATTAAAGCTGAAACTGTGGAAACTTTTTAACTCTTCACTCTGGGAGACTAAAGACTTGATACAAATCATTTCCCCAAATCTTTAAAAAGCTGAGCTTTGTCTAAGAGCCTTGTGGATGTTGGCAAAGGTGTCTGTACTATGCCTTCTCTTGGCAAGATAAACTAAAGAATTTAGAAAGAAAAACACTGAAATTTTCCATTAATGGTCCACAAAATTCATCAAACGAGCTCTAATGCGGGGGCTGTGCTCTCAGTGCTTTTGCCCAGGGAGAGACCCATCATGCAGGTAATGAATGATTCACTAAGAAGCACACACGCAAGTCACGGCCGTTAGTACTCGCTGTCACAAAGCAGCCGACAGCTGCTCTGCGTCATCCGATGGAGGCTGTCTTGATCCCCAGGCACTTCGCTCCTGATGAAGCTACAATGAGAACCACCACCAAGGGCGACATTTCTGAGCCTTAGGAAAGGAGAGGGGAAAAATCTGAGGCCACCGGTGATCTAACCAAACTACGAGAGTACCCAAAAGAAAAAAAAAATTCATTTAGTGCCTAACTTGATATAGGGCACAGAGCAGGAGGAAAAAAAAAAAAAAAAAGAAAAAGAAAAACCCTCCCTGATTAAATATGGAACACAGCATTTCCACATATGACAGTAGAAGAGCTGTCCTCATTAACAGGATGGTCTCTCTCTGGTTTTCATCCCTATCCCTAACTGTTCAATTGTTTGCATTATGTTCAACTTCTAAACTACCCTCAAAGTCTTCTCAATCAGGGTATAAATTCAAAATAAATAAGTTACTGCCACGAACCTGCGTATTTTGCCAGAAGCATATATCACATTGAGTCACATTCTCCACAAGCCTGTGCTGTCCCCTTGGCCTTTTTAGAAACTGCATGGACTCTTGTCCCTGGAGCACTATTTTCTGTGTTGAAAGGGTCATTCCCCTGCACAGCCCTGACTGCTAAGTACGATATCTGCTCACGGGCTGGGCCAGTTGTGTGTGTGCTTATTGTCTAAACAGTCAATGAAGTCCCTCTCAAAACGGAATGTATTTCTTACCAGCCAAATGTGAAGAGGTGGGAATGGAGCACAGAAGTCTACATGGGAGAACACATGGAACGAGGTCCATATTCATGTGCTTTGCCAAGCAAAATAGCGCCTATTAACATAGTGCTTGCTTATGCCTTTTTATGCCGTGTGTTAATGCTTTGTTATAGCCAGAAAACTCCCCACAGAGGAATACGGAGAATAGGTCATTGCTCATCTATTTGGCACTTAAATCAGGACAGGGCTATAGGAGTAAGCTGTTTCTACACACACACACACTAGTCAATTCGAATTAAAGATGAACTGATACAGTCAGAAAAAAACTTTTTTTTTTGGCTATGCCTGAGGCATGTGGAAGTTCCTGGGCCAGGGATTGAACCTGCGTCACAGCAGTGACAAAGCCAGATCCTTAACCCACTGAGTCACCAGGGAACTCCCAGAAAAACTTTTAAAAATGCATGTCAAGAGTTCCAGTGGTAGCTCAGTGCAAACAAATCTGACTAGTATCCATGAGGACACAGGTTTGATTCCAGGTCTTGCTCAGTGAGTTAAGGATCCGGCTTTGCCATGAGCTGAGGCATAGGTCATAGATGTGGCTCAGATCTGGCATTGCTGTGGCTGTGACGTAGGCCTGCAGCTATAGCTCCAATTCAGTCCCTAGCCTGGGAACCTTCATATGCTGTAGGTACAGCCCTAAAAAGACAAAAAAAAAAAAAAAAATGCATGTCAAATGGTGGTTTTACTACGTGGCAAGTCTATGTAAATGCCTCACAGGCATGACGTTATTCTTCATCTGTTTTTATTTAACAATGATTTTTTTTGTGGAAATTTATATATTATGTACATTCTGATACCAAGAGCCCTAAATAGCAAATTATTTCACTCATATAATTCAGCTAAACTTGTAATTAGTGAAATGGTAGTGAAAGCACTAGCTGATGATATTTTCAATTTTTAACTGGTCATTTGGCTTCTACAGACATGGTCTGAGCACTTTCTACCAGACAAGGAAGTGTATTCGCATAGAATGCAGACTTGAAAGGACGTTTAATTGTTATCAGTGACTCTGCTTGCATTTATAGACTACATAAAAATAATAGCTACAATTGATTAGATACTAACTGTGTGCCAGACTCTGTGCTATACAATTGACATGTTTTATATCATTTAATCCTCCAAATAAGGCTTTGGGTGGCTCTGATATCAGCCTCATTGAATAGGCAGAGAAACAATTTTGCCAAAGTGCCAAGTCCTGGAAAAGCAGTCTAACTATGATAAGCCATGTCATAATAAAAATTGAGAGACCAATTTCAAGCCCTCAGTGCTTCAGAGACATTCAGAGGAAGGGAAGGAGAATGGCGAGACAAACAGTCAAGAAAGGCTTGAGATGGGAAAAGAACCCTAAAGGACAAGTAGTAAGAATGGAAGAAAATATTGTGAAAAGAAGATGCCAAAGACCAATGGGTGGCATATAACACTAATGGATTGGTTTGAATTTATACAGCTGGCATAGGGAGTCTACTGCCAGCTTTTCACTTCATTTATTTTTTTTTTTCTTTTTACAGTGGCACCCATGGGATATGGAAGTTCCTGCAGCCAGGGGTTGAATCAGAGCTGCAGCTGCAGGCCTACACCACAGCCACAGCAACAGTGGATCCAAGCTGCATCTGCAACCTATGATGAAACTCACTGCAATGCCGTATTAACCCGCTGAGAGAGGCCAGGGATCAAACCTGCATCCCCACGGGCACTAAATCAGGTTCTTAACCCACTGAACCACAATGGCAATACCTCACTTCCTTAACTTTCTAAACTAAAATGCCAACATAGAGGTACAAGTACACACAGTGGGGTAGTTTGTAAATGTGCTGCAGCTAGATCTCAGGAAAAAGACAAATATTTGATAGCTCCAAAGACATTTCTTAAATGTTTCATTTATGCTGAGAAATTTTTTTTGAAGGGAAAAAAACACACATTATATATTACCAGTCTTTGCATCAACAAGCCAAAAGCTCCTTCATTTTCTTGATTCTGACACTCTGCTAAATTCTGGGAAACTCATGTGGGTAGGATAATGCTGACAAGAGGCAGTAATTACAAGCTGACATATGTGAGGACAGTTACAGGTTGCAATCAAACACCTACCCTCCCCAGAATGGATAATCTATATTACCAGTCATTTGGTTATTTAATTTAGCTATAAAATATCAATGGGGTCTTTTTAGTGTTTATTTTTTTAATTAAAACATTTTGACACAGGACTCTGTTCTTTGATCACTGTTACCTGAAAACACTCAAATCTATTCTAGAAAGAGATAAGCATGAATGCTTTAATAAAATTATAGTTTTTGAAGCTGAAAAGTCATTTAATTCAATATTCTGTAAACATAAAGAAAGGCCTGGTGAATTTGACTTTAATACACTATATTATTTTTTTACTCCTATTACTTGCAATCAGTTCTAGTCATGTTCTTTCTCTGTAGTCCTTAACCCCAAGTTAAAAGATATTGACATCACTTTCATCTTGGCTCTCTGCTGCTTTCCAATAGCAAAACAATCAGCATACTGTTACATGTAACTTTTTTAAAACATATATTCTATAATCTGAGAATATTCCTCTGATGTTATGGTAGGATGGGATCTTTAACCCATGATTAGCATTATTCTACTCTCATATTTTTGAAACGGTAATACTGTAATCCATCCTACAAGGCCCACCTATACCGTATGAGCTGCTCCAATTACCCTAGCCCATTTGAAAGTCTAAGCTTCTGTCATGTTTTAGGTCTTATTCTACTTCTGTGGCTACCTCACAAGGCATCTAGCAAGGTAACAGTTAAGAACACATAAGATAGCAGCCAATAGGGAAGTTTGAGACTGGGGGGTAACGGAATTGCTGTGGGCCATGTTTTCTCAAAAGTGCTTTTCATATTTGTTTTCTTAATTAAATGTTCTGAAAATCCCACATGTGTGATTAACTCTGTGCTCATAAATTATTCTCGAAGAGACTCAAAGTTCTTAATCTGGACACTATAATTAGCCATGGCAGATTTTCTTACATTGGCTTTACACTTAAAAAAATAAGCTAATTTCTCCCTCTGCTTCCTTCAATTTATCCAAGGTTGAAATCCAATAAACATTACAACTGTCTATAATAATAAAGGTAGTAATAGCAACACCTGGTTCTTATATTTTTCTTTCTGAGAAGCTAAAATTTAGTTCTAGATGTTTGTTTCCATACTATTTATTAACGTGGCCTCAAAATGTAGGGTACTAAATGGCTAACTCAGTTGGGTCCTTGCCAAGGAGAATTACCTATAGAAAGGCCAGAGGTTCCTAAGTTTCTGCATCTACTCTTGCTAATATGATTTGGTTTGAAATTTGAAAATGAAAAACTGCTGTATAGCTACGATACTGTGAGGACAGAAAGTGAGCTCACTAACTGCATTCGTTGGGATGAGGCCGAACTGAGGAATGACATTGTATTTAAGCAATGGCATATGCACGGAAGTACAGTAACCATTGTTAAGTGGGTGGTCAATGGCTGTAATAATGTTTCACAGGAGGACAAACACCATGGCCCATTTGTACTAGATGCTAGAATTGTGTTAGGAATAGAGAATGCTATATACATAGGATATTAGATACTGCAGAATAATGCTCCCCCTCTAGAAAAGAAATCAGAGCTATAGTGATATTCATAAGTGTGAATACATGAATATATTCATATATGGATAGGGTAGTAAGCCACCCAGGAAAAAATAAGATATGGCAAGACTCAGCACTATCACACCTCCCACCAAACCCAGACCTGATTTTAAAAAGTTTTTGTAGAATTCAAAATGGTTCAAAAGAACAAGAACTCCTAATTCTGTAATAAAATTCCTACAATAATTTGATCTTATCATGGGATGTATGAAATGGATCATGAAGCATTCTTCAAGAAACAACTCAGTGAGTTTCTTTACTGTACATGATGCTGATCCTAAAGTGACAGGAGGTGTGATGGTGATGGACATGTTTCATCCTCAGGGATATCCAAAATGCTGATTTTTCAGCAGAATCATAAAACAGTCAAGAAACAGAGGCTAGAGATGTTTAGAAAAGTGTCTCATTCACTTTTAAAATTGATGTGTATATGTAAAACAAAAACAAATACTACTTTCCCCAGTGAGACAAAAAATGACTGACACTTAAAAGTAGCAATTACATTTTTTGGTGGAAGTGCTATACAAATTGAAATAATTTTATTAAAGGAAACAAATAAGAAAACATTGCTTAGGTATATTATATTATACAGAGTTAGTTTCTGCTCAGAACATGCATGTATACTCAACTGGTAAACTCAAAAACTACTAAACAACACTAGAGTTTAGGCTGCTAATGGATTGAAAAAAAATGCTGTTGTTTTTTTTTTTCAATTTACTTTTGGTTCTATGTTTACCTATTTATCATTCTCTGTATACTACAAACTCTCATTCAATTCAATTCAATCTAATAACTATTTATTGACAAATGATTATGCTGTACGCACTCTGTGTACACTGTAACCAGTTCAAAGAGGAATAACATATGGTTTTGTCCTTGAAAAGCTCACAATCTAATGTGAGTGCTTGGGGTAGAAGCAAGAAAAAAAAAAAAAAACAGAAAATTTCATACATCACTACAACACAGGATATGAGAGCCTTAAAAATATACAAAGTGCTATGTGTGTGTAAATGAAAGGGTGATCCCATGTGACTGAAGTGACCAGGAAAGACTGAATTTAAAAAGTGGTCTTTGAGATGAGACTTTCCTTGAGGGATCTTAAAAAAAAGTTTTAAAGGGAATTGGGATAAAGACTTGATAGGCAGAATGTTTAGAACAAAAATAAACAAATAAAAACCAAATAAACCTTGGTCCATCTCCCCTGGAGAGTAGGTTCTATCTATGGAGACAATAAGAGAGATGGCTGGGGAAGGTAAGATGGAGTAATATCAGCGTGAGTTTTGTTAAAAATATGAAAAAAACTTTGATAAAGTAAAATTTCAAATGGAACAAAAGAGAACACAATAAAAAGTGTCGCCCAGACTAGTCTACTATTACCTGAGTGACCATTTTCAATAATTTCTTGTGCATCCTTGCATATTTTCATATATATATTCATGTATATCCATATGTGTATTCATTCTCTTTCCATTTCACAAATGGGGACATATATTGTGTATCTTTTCTGTGTCTTAATTTTTTTACTTAACATATCTTGTAAATATTTTCCTATCGGCATATATCTCTACCTTATTATTTTTATAGCTGTATAATAGCGCTCTGTGGATATGTCATATTTCATGTGATCAGACTTCTACTGATGGACAGTTAGGTTCCTTCCAGTCTTTTTTTTTTCACAGCAATTCTGCAAAGAACATAGTAGGCATGTATATCTATAGCAGGATTTTTCAATTTCAGCACAATTCATACTTTGGATCCCCTAATTATTTCCGGTAGGGTTTTTTGTTTGTTTGTTTTTATGGCCGCACCCATGCCATATAGAAGTTCCCAGGCCGGGGACTGAATCCGAGCAGCAGGTGTGACCTCCACCCCAGCTGCAGCAATACCATAACCTTTAACCCACTGCACCGGGCCAGGGATTGAACCTGCACCTCCGCAGCAATCCACACTGCTGAAAGTGGATCCTTAACCCACTGTGCCACAGTGGAAACTCCTGTAGTTTAGCAATATTCCTGGTTTCTATTCACTAGACTCCAATACCACTCCTGCACCTGTTGTGACAATTAAAAATGCCTCCCTATATGGCCAAATGGCCCCTTGGAGGCAAATGTCCCAGGTTGAGAACCACCAATCAGTATAATAAATTTCTAGGAACAGGTTTGCTTTTATATTATCGATTCACTGCCAACACTGCATATTATCAAAAATTAATATATACCACTCATTTTTTTTTTATCATACCCACGACACGTGAAAGTTCCTGGGCCAGGTATCGAGCCTGCACCACAGCAATGACCCCAGCCACTGCAGTAACAATGCCAGATCCTTAACCTGTTGCACGGCAAGAGGACTCCACCACTCACTTTAATCTGAATTTACTCATAAGTGAAGCTGAAGATTTTTTCCTATGTTTATAAGCCATTTGTATTTCTCTTTAATTAAATTGCTTGTTTTCATTTTCTTTTTATTAAATAGTGATGTACTGATTTATAAGAATGGAAATTATTAGACTCTTATCTGTCATATATGTTGCAAAATATTTTCCTCTTGATCATTAGACTGTTTCCTGTGAAGAATTTTAAAATTTATAGAGTGCCATTTATTAATAGTTTTCACTAGAGTTTCCATATTTTGTGTCTTGGGCCTTTTTATATTTCAAGGCCCCTACCCCCTCTCCATGGCCAGTGTTTACTTCCAATACTTTTATAATTTCACTTATTTTATTTTCAAATCTATGATCTACCTGGAATTAATTTGGCTATAAAGAATGAGATAGGGAGTTACCTTTATTTACTTTTCTTTCCCTAAGTGGATAGTCAATTTCAACATAATTTTCTCTGTATTTTAATATGGCTCTCTAATATATGTTAGTGTTGGATCTATTTCTGGGATAAAAAAATCTATTTATTTGACATGTCTTCCTATTCCTGTACCTTAATTACAGTAATTTATGATAGATATCATAAAGTTAATCTTCATTTGTTGTTTTCTACTTTTCATAATTTTCTTAGCTATGCTCACACATTTATTTTCTTTCATATTTTCTATGTCTTTTGTAATCACTATGCCTAGCCCAAAGTTGCCTTGGTATTTTACTTGGAATCACATTAAATTTTAACATTTTTTAATATTGTCTTTTTAAGGTATCTCTTTCCATCTATTCATGTCCCTCAGCAGAGTTTTAAATTTTTTTCTTCATGTTGGTCATATAAATTTCTTAATGATCAGAAGATATTAAGTCTAGGTTTTAGCTGCTTTTATACAGGAAATTCATCATATATTTTCTATATTTCTATAGATATGTAATTATATGTTGTAAAATTCTAATAATTTCCAGTTAGTTCACTTGGATTGTATCCAGGTATAACAATCATATCATTTGTAAATGATGATCATTTTGCCTCTTTTTATCCAATGTTTAAATATTTTCTATCTCTCTTTCATTTAATTGTATTAGCTGCTACATCCAGAGCTGAGTCAAATAATAGTGGTGAAATTGCCTTGTTCCCAGCTTCAATGAGAATACATTTACAGTCTCATAATTAACTATGATACTTTTTATATTGGTATTTTATTAATACATTTTTATCATATAAAGGATGATTCTGCTCCACTAACTTTAACTGGAGGTCCAAAATGGGCTGTATTAGACTAATCATGAAGGAATGTAGCTAGAGCTAAAAACGTCTAGATCAGTGGCTTTTGAGGTATGGTTTCCACACCAACAGTACTGGCATCACTCCAATTTAACCCCTAACCTGGGAACTTCCATGTGCTGCATCTGCGGCCCTAAAAAGCAAGCAAAAACAAACAAAACAATAGTGCAGCCTTGGGGCAGGGTCCTGGTTCCTCCTCAAGGGTTACATAACAAAATCTTTATTTAGCTCTTCTGCAGAACTAAAACCCTCACCAAGGGGAAGATGGTAACTCCTTGATGAAGCCTTCTTCATTCCAGTCTGATAACCTGGAGAACAACAGAAGCCCATCAGGAAAATCCCTGTACTGAAGGAATGCGGGCCTTGATGATCCTTATCAGCACCCCTGCCCCACTGGCTATAAAACTCCTCACAACCTCCCGCTCCAGGTCAGGACACACAGTTTTGAAAGCATTAGCCTGCTGTGGCCCTTACCTGGCAAAGCAATATTCTTTTCTACTTTACCCAAATCTCCGTCTCTGAGATTCAGTTTGATACTGCTGTACAGAGGCCCAATTTTGGCTGCACTATGAGAGTACCATGAAAAGTATCTGATTGCATAATTATATACGTATACCCACATGCACACAAATGCTGGCACAAATACATATTATCATTAAATTATGGTATATGCATAAAATGAATCCTATATACTTGAAAGCTACTTATATTTATGTCTTGCTTGCAAAGATACCCTGTTTATTTTCTAATCTTACAGAAAAAAAAAAAAGACTTTTAAAGCAGCATTGGGAGAAACTTGATGCCCAAAACATTAGGAGTGGAGGAAGCACAGATGAGTCAAAAAGGAAGACATTTTGTTTCTATTCTGACCCAATTTAAACTCCAAACTTAAAAATCATCATCTATTTCAGGAATTATATAGAGATGGCCCAAGGAAGGTAACGAACACCGCAGATGTGTTATTTGGGTCCAGGGGCAGGAATCTATTTATAGCCCTAAGGGCACAACAAGATCCAGGGGTGATTTCTAATTCAGAATGGCAAGTGAGGGCATTGACCCCATTAATGTCCATGAGAAATACCTAGACTCAGAATGTTTTCCATAAAACCAAGCTGATGTGTGTAGGATGTGCTCAGCATTCCTGAGGGAAATGATTTCTTGTTATGCAAATACCATCACTGTGTTAGATGCGTAAGATGACATATGAATAATTAGATTCATAGTGAAATCTCCTGGTTGGGAGAGCAAATATGTTAACTACTGCCTTAAAATGATTCAAAATGTTTTTCTTAATCAAAACCATGTGAGGACAATACATTTTTTTCTAACTTTAAAAAAAGGAAGCCCAGTAGGACTTCATTGCTTATCCATTCTAAATGTAATAGTTTGTATCTACCAACTCCAACAGCATAGGAAACCATATCCAATCTCTTGTGATAGAACGTGATAGAAGATAATGTGAGAAAAAGAATGTATGTTTGTGTGTATATACTGGGTCACTTTGCTGTACAGCAGAAACTAGCACAACAGTGTAAATCAACTATAATTTAATTTCAAAAAAAAATTAAAAAAAAAAAAAGCCCAGTGGACACATACTAAATCCTGGAAAACTCTTGTCACAGGTCAGTTAAATCAAGATCTCATTTCTTAAGTCCCATCACTACCACTAACCAAATACCACTAGATTCAGCAAACTATTCAACATCTGATCGCTGAGACCCCAAGGACTATGAGCGCCTCATTCCTGGTTATTATTAGTACTTTTCTAGGATAAGAAAAAAGCCAAGGAATAATAATGACCTTTAAAAATGACCAAATGAGGCCACACTTATATGCACTTTTTATCAGAGAAAATTAGGTAATAGCCATTCAACACTCCTATTTGGTGGATCGAGCTTGTAGTATTGGCCATATCATCCAAAGAGGGGATGCAGAGTCCCAGAGCAAGTGAGCCAGTAATGAAGGTGAGAGGCAGAGATTGTAGAGTTGTCCCAGGATTGTGGAGAGAAACAATTCAAAAGAAAAAAAAAAAAAAAGCCACAGTTAAGGTCTTTAAAATAGCGCATTTGAGGTTCTCTGTGGCACAGCAGGTTAAAAATCCAGCATTGTCACTGCAGGGGAGCAGGTTTGATCCCTGGCTAGGGAAATTCCATATCCTTGGAGCACAGCCCCCCACCCAAAAAAAAAAAAATCCAGAGTTCTGGTCATGGCGCAATCCGACTAGGAACCATGAGGTTGATGGTTCGATCCCTGGCCTCGCTCAGTGGGTTAAGGATCTGGCGTTGCCGTGACCTGTGGTGCAGGTCACAGAAGTGGCTCAGATCCTGTGTTGCTGTGGCTGTGGCGCAGGCCCACAGCTGTAGCTCCAATTGGACCCCTAGCCCAGGAACTTCCATATGCCAAGAGTATGGCCCTAAAACACAAAAAAATAAAATAAATGAGTACACTAAAAAAAAAAAAAAAATCCCCCCAAACAGCACCTAATATCTCTAAACTAGGACAATAATCTGTCTTATCCCAGTGAAAGAAACTGTCTACTAAAATATAGCAAAAGTGAAGTTCTCTTAGCTTTAGTCCTAAAGTATCCTTCTCTCCTTTAAATGCATGTAAAGCAATGAGAACGGTGCCTGGTATAGAGTAACACATGCATCAAATGAACTTGAGGATGGTTTTCATTATCAGTGGCTGCTAATTGAGTTTCCTACCCTCTGCACTTGGGGCAAATAATTTTTTTCTCTTGCTAGTGCTTCCTCTTAAGTCCTAGCATCTTTCCTTAAAGAAGTCAATAAGCCTAAAGAAAATGACTAACATACCTAAGTCACTGTGGGGGGCTTTTTTTTAGGGCTGCACTTGTGGCATACAGAGGTTCTCAGGCTAGGGGTCAAATCAGAGCTGCAGCTGCCAGCCCACACCACAGCCACAGCAATGCAGGATCCGAGCCGCGTCTGAGACCTACACCACATCTCATGGCAACGCCGGATCCTTAACCCACTGAGCAAGGCCAAGGATTGAACCTGTATCCTCATGAATGCTAATCAGATTCGTTAACCACTAAGCCACAGCAGGAACTCCCTAAGTCACTCTGAAGAGGTCAACTTAGCCTCACTGTGATTTTACCTTTAAGTGCACATGGCAAAAATCTTGGCAATACATCAGCTTCCCAGGTGTACTTATTTACCTTCAAAATCAGTTTTGGTGCCTATTAGGAGACATACTTAACTAGGCCAAGATTTTTAGTCCAGCAGAAATTAGGAGGAAGCAAGGCGGCTGGGAACATCCCTGACGTAAGTCAGACCAAATCCCACAGCTCTGCATAGTGCCTTGGAAATAGCTTGGCCCATGAAGCCCAAAACAGTCCTGAATGGCAGCTGCTGTGAAAGCCACGCTGAGAGGAAACAAGAAATATAGCACACGTCAATCTTTCAAAGTCTGGCATTTTTGTTGGTTAACTCTTCAGGATTCCAGCAGTGTCCATTCTCCAAAACGGGTAATCAATCAAGTGTTAAGTACACAATAGGTATTTAAAAAGCACCTACCAAATTCACCCATCCATCCATCTATCCATCCGTCCTTCCAGCAAATATTTATCAAGCACCTACTCTGAGCCAGGTACTGTGCTGGGAGCCTGAGAAAAAGTATTGCCTATAAGGCAGACAGGGCCTCTGCTCTTAAGTAGCTTACATGTCAGTGGGGGAGATGAGAAAATAAATGAGTAAACACATTAGGTAATCTGAATTAATAAAATGTTCTATGGGTAAATAAAGCAAAATAATGGGACTGAGAGTTCCTGAAGGGATGGGAGAGGGGAACTACTTTATATAAGCTAGTCAGGGAAGAATTCTTGGATGAGATGACAAGGAAGCTGAGACTGGAAGGAGATATTTGAAAAATTATTATCCATGGGAAGTGGAGCCAAGTCATGACAACGGTAACACCCTCTAGCATCAGTGCAGGGCTGGCAGCAAAACAGACATCAGCTCATGGGGTGTATGAGGACAAGAAATCTAGCATTTCAAGCAAAGCTGGAAGGAAACTCAGATTTTCAATCCAATAAGACATTGATAATCAGGCAAGGACTCAGGACCCAGAAAGTCAGGTCAAATCTCGAAATGCGATCTGACTCCAAGGCAGCAGTATTTGATTTCAGACTGCTCTTCTTTTATTTCCTTCTTTCCTTTTTGCTTCCTTTTTTTTTTTCTTTTTAATAGCAACCACCACTAAGCACTTACTATGTGCCAGACACTGTGCTAAATCTTTATATATTACCTCACTTAGTCTTCAAAAAGATCTGCAGACATAAGTACTCTTATTATTCCCAAAGTACAGGTGTGGAAACTGGGATCCAGGGTCACAGAGTTAGAAGGTAGTGAAGCTGAGTTGTCAACAAAGGCAGTGTGAGTCTGTTGCCCAATCTCTTAACCTCTGTGCTTTTATATTTCCACCCCAAATGCTGTTACTTAGAGAAGTAAGCCCACACGCAGGAATCTGAGTAAAGGACTCTGACATTACTTCTTGTTCGGCCATTACAATCTAGGCACCTTGTTTAATCTCTTCCCACCACACTTTCAATGGTTCTGAATTGCCTCTGGGATAAAATCAGAGTTCCTTAGTCTGGGATCCAATGCCCCTACACAATTCTGCTTTGTTCACTGATTTGGGTTTGCTTTTTTGTGTTTCTGTTTGTTTGTTTGTTTTTGTTTTGGTCTACTCAGGCAGCTTCCTATGATTTTTTTTTTTGAAATATACAATTTCTTTTTTCTTTTTCTAAGAACAGGTGACACTAAGCCTATGATAGGCACATGGAGGGTCACCGTAGGTAGAAGTATGTATCAGAGGTCCCCAGATTACTCTGATTATTACTATAGCAGATCAGAGAAAGTAGAGCTCTCAGGATGCTTTTATAAACTTTTTTATAACTTCTCCTCTGTCTCTTATCCAAAACTCATTATTTTTGGTTACTTTAGAGCAATACCCTTTTGCGCATTTTTCAAATGCAAAGCAATCAAACTATGAAGCAGTATCATTCTAATTTGTGTCTCCTTTTCAAAAACAAGGTTAAAAATAGGCAACTTATCAAGGAAGAGCGAAGTCATAAATGCACAGGATCCAGGAGCAACATTGCTGAGCTTTCAGTTTTTTTCCCCTCCATTCTACTGTTTGGAGTTGCCATGGGAATGCAATGCAAAGAGGTACTCAAAGCTTGATTCAGTAAAAATGATGGCATTTCCAGGTGTGAATATAACAGTATGCAGTCTGTAATTTTTCTTGTGAAACTGTAATTAGGTACTTGATGGGAGGAGGGGAGAGAGGTGGGATGTGAAGAGGAGTGAAATGGGGGGAGAGGAGGAGTTGTTTGAAGAATGAGGAGGAAGATGAAGAGAGGTTATCCTTTCAGTTTAAAGTCACATATTTCAATTGGCCAGCACTCAAATTTCTACCAAGTGAACCGAGAGTTTTAAACACTCTTCTGAGTGTTGCATTTTAAGAAAGACAGAAAAACTGAAGGACTTTCACCCACCCAAGGCTGCCAGGATTTCATGTTTCACAGATACATGAGCATAGCATTTAGTCAGAGAACTGAGGTTCCATTTTTGTTTCTGTCACACACTCGGTGTGTAATCGTGGGCAAGTCAGGTAACCTCTCAACGCCTCAGTTTCCTCATCTTCAAACAGGGACGACTTTTGACCCTTTTTCTTGGAATGATTATCCTGAATCAACACTCTTGGTACTCTTCCTTTCCTTTTTTTCTCCAGTAGACTACCCTGGCTTTGTGCCTTAACCTAACAAGCAAGTTTACGTGGGGTAAATGGATGTCCTTTCCAGATACTATTTATATTCTTAATGAAGCCATCAAGGATTTAACCCTTCCAATGTCTTAATGATCAACCATGTATTTAATAAGGGGTCTAGGTGCTCTGCGGGATTAAACCAAATAAGTATGTGCACTATAGGTGCCATATGGCCAGAGAAACCAAAAATAAAAAGAAGAAAATGAAACTTAAGGTACAAGACAGCTAAGTGTAAAACATTATGGTACTGGAGTTCCCTGGTGGCTCAGTGGGTTAAGGATCCAGGTACAGAGCTTAAGTACCACCTGAATATCAAGGACAGGATGTTTGGTTTGAGAGGAGGTACATAGAAAAGGCTTCATGGAGGTGGTGTTACAAGAGGGAGTCATAAAGGATGGGTTTGGCCAGGGAGAGAAAAGAAAGGAAGGCATTCTGGTTGGCAGAGAAAAGCAATAGAAGCAAAGGAAAAGCATAATATGGGCTTTGCCAGCATTCTAGCAGACCAGGGAGAATGAAATCTTAAGACAGAGCTGTGGGGATCTTCAGTGTGAATGGTTGCTGGTTCACCCACACATGTAGTCAGTCGGTTGTGCTCATGGGTTATAATCCCCAGCTGGTACCTTCAAATGCCAGAAAAAAACCTCAAGAATGAGGCACTAAGTCAAAGAAGCCTATATCATATAGGCAAAGCGGCCAATCTTCCTGGTTGCCCTTTTCTTAGGAAAAAAAGAGGCTATTTAAAAACAAATATGCTCCAACTTCCATTTCTTTCAGTGTAAATCAATAACTCTGAGTGACTGTGGAAAGGAGAAGCCGCAAACTGGGTGGCCCCATTTCAGAGCAAGATTGATTTCAGAAACTGCAAAGGCCCTTGTACGTCCCTGAACAGCAAGAGGACATGCTGGTAGAAAGACCCACAACTCTGTCTGCACTAAATCTAAGCACTAGCCTAGAAATGAGAAGACACACGATAGCCCATTTCCAGACAGAGCAATTCAAGCTGCAAAGAACAAAGTGTAATTCAAATAAACTTCACTAGTCTGATGTTTTCTTTTTTGTTGTGGTTTTTTGTTTGTTTTGTTTTTGGCTGTACAAGCAGCATGTGGAAGCTGCGGGGCCAAGGATCGAACCCATAGTTGCGGCCTGGGCCACAGCTGTGGCCACACTGGATCCTTAACCCACTGGGCCACAAGGGAACTTCCTGAAATACTGTTCTTAAAGCTTCCCTAGCAAGAAGAGTAGTTAGGGTATTCCTGCTTTCTTTCGAACGTTTTTTTTTTTAAATAGACCAAGACAATAGAGAGGATTTTTGCATCTGGTTAAAAGAGGCAACAGCAGGAGTTCCCCTTGTGGCTCAGCAGTTAGCGAACCTGATTAGCATCCATGAAGACACAGGTTCCATCCCTGGCCTCAATCAGTGGGTTAAGGATCTGGCCTTGCCTTGAGCTGTGGTGTAAGTCACAGACGTGGCTCGGATCCCGCGTTGCTGTGGCTCTGGTGTAGGTCAGCGGCTACAGCTCCGATTGTACCCCTAGACTGGGAACCTCCATATGCCGCGGGCGCAGCCCTAACAAGACAAAAAGACCAAAAAATAAGAGGCAACACCAAAGCCCTGGTTATTGATTAGCAAATTAACTTGTCCTGAAATTTTCTAGAGCCATAGACTGGCCCCACACAATGGGCATATCCCTATTGCTAACTCCAAGGATATCCTGTGAGAAAAAGAAAGACCCAGTGTTTCTCATGGAGAACACTTCAGAGCATGCCTCCTAGTGATGGTGGGCCAGGAACTAACAGCTCTGTTGGTGCCATGATATCCAGGCGAAGCAAGCTTTTAATCTGTCACGCTTGTTAGCTTGGAGCTTACCTCCAGGTTGCTAAACCTGGGATATATTTCTTCTCTCTGCTGCCTACAGTTCTGCAATGTTAACCATTATATTAGGCCTCATCCTGCAGGCTTCATGAGAATGCCATAAACAATAACAATAAATAATCTCAATGATGCCTCAACACCCCTCCTAAGGGGAAGCCTAAGGCGTGTGCCAGCATTCACTTACTGAACTGTACTGCATTCCAGAGTGATAGGAAGCTGTTATCAGGGTCCTCTTATCTGATGGCAGCAATAAATCCTAATCCAGTACTCTTATCTTCCCTACCTCTGTAGCCAAGTTTACAAGAGCGCTCACATCAGGGACCTTTAAAATAATTTCACATGGGACAGACATGAATTACCTAGGCAGTGACACAGAAATGACTAAACCTAGGCCTCGAGGAACTTCACACATCATTCCCAATCTCAAGAATCAGGGCCAACTCAGCTTCCAGGCAGTTGAATCTGGTAGTCAGGCTTGATGACACACTCTGGATGTCTAGGGCCTAGAATTAATCATATTACTCCCTTTCTGTCCATTGTCCTGCCTCTCATCACCAACTGCGGACCATATAACATAGTCAGATTAGGATAAAATAGATACTAAGGACCAGGATTGGTTACATCATTTGTGGAACCTGGTACAATATGAAAATGCAGGATCTTTTGTTCGAAAGTCATTAAGAATTTTAAGAAAGCAACAGAAGAGCAGTAAACAAAGTAACCACATGGGTCACACATCCATGTTGCTGGCCTGCCAAGGATGTTCCTAAAGAAACACATTTCCGTAGAACATAATTAAGATATGGCATTTTCGAAAGCAACTTTAGCAAAATGAAGAGGAAACCAAATGAAAGAATTACAATAATAAACATAAAGGCAAATTTCTAAAGTCCAAGTTTCTGATTGTAAAAAATCTCGAATACAAGCAACTTGGATGTTTCCTTGGATCCTGAAGCTCCTCAAGGTACCTTAAGATAGATGATTGTCTCAGTTCAGGAGACTATAACAAAGTGCCACAGACTGGGTTGCTCATAAGCAACAGAAATGTACTTCTCACAGTTCTGGAGGTTGAAAGTTCAAGATCAAGATGCCAGCATGGCTGGATCCTGGTGAGAGCTCCCTACTGGGTTGCAGACTGCCTCTTTTTGTATCCACAAAAAGACTTTCCTCTTTGGTGGAAAGAGGGCAAGAGAGCTCTACGGGATTCTTTTATTTTTTTATTTAAATTTGAGTTAAAATTAACATACTGTATTAGTTGCAGGTGTACAACAGTGATTTGATATTTTTATATGTTATGAAATGATCATCTGGGCATTAATTCCATTCATGTGGGCTCCACCCTAGTGACCTAATTACTTTCCAAGTCCCGCCTCCTAATACCGTCACATTGGTGGGTTACAATTTCAACATATGAAACTTGGGAGTACACAAACATTCAGTCCATGGCAATGATCACATTCTGATTAGATGGGATGGGTTCACAGAAGCAGCGTCTGCTTCCCTCTTGCCATATTCCAGCTTAACTTTCAGTCCTAATGGCCCCTACATGTAATCTTGCCTAGACGGTTCTTCAGAACTGGTCTCCCTGCCCACTAGGTCCCATCAAAAGACCAAGGGCGATTGTCCTACAAATGCAAAGCTGCCTGAGGCTTGTTCCTCCCTGACTTCTAGGAACTTTGCTCTTAGAAGCAATTCCTGACTTCCTGACCTGAGGCCCATTCTAGCTCACTGCAGAACTACAGGGTACTGGTTACTGACACTTTTTGGGCATCTACTCTTCAACCTATACCTTTCCAGGCTTGCACTGTTAGCTCCACCCAGCTCACTCAAGAAAAGCCCCCCTGGCTATACCCAGAGGAACAGTCCACCTTTCACTGCCGTCATATCTTAACTCAGCAGCAGCAAGCAAATACATGCTCAAGAAAAAGAAATAATCTCCCTTTAGAGCTTCAGGGATTTTTAAGTAACTCTGGCTCAGCCACATCCTCGGCTGGTTTTCTGAATTATCCAGCAGAATGTGGGCTCTTTGGAGCAAGATACTTGAAGCAATCCATAGAATCTTACTTCTTAGAAATTGGTACAATGGCTTACAACTGTATTTTTTTAATTTTATTTATTTTTATTTTTATTTTTTTTAGCCATGCCCGCGGCATGTGAAAGTTCTCAGGCCAGGGATCAAAATCTACACCACAGTAGTAGCCTGAGCTGCTGCAGTGGCAACACTGGATCTTTAAGCCACTGTGCCACAAGAGAACCACAACTGTATTTTAAATATATGGACTTCTTTGGTCAAATGAAATCATATGTGGAGATGAAAACTGAAAGCAGATAAAAGCTGAGCTTCTCTTATTGAAAACAACAGGCTGTGTGTGTGTCTGTCTGAATGGCAAACTCTCAGCCACCAGAATTCCTCTTAATAATGGTATCTCCATGGACTGCCTATGGCTATAAAGAAAGCCACTGAATTACAGTCAAATCTTCTCTCTTTCTCTTTTTTTTTTTTTCTTTTTAGGGCCACACTTGCAGTATATGAAAGTTCCCAGGCTAGGGGTCCAATCAGAGCTACGCCTATGCATAGGCCTACATCACAGCCACAGCAACGCAGGATCTGAGCTGTATCTACAACCTACACCACAGCTTGTGGCAACCTGGATCCTTAACCCACTGAGAAAGGCCAGGGATCAGACCCGCGTCCTCATGGATACTGGTTCTTATCTTGCTGAGCCACACTGGGAATTTCAAACCTTCTCATTTTTACAGATGGTAAAACTGGATCCCAGAAGAGGGAAATGAGTTGCCCAGGGTTAGTAGCACTGCTGGGACTATTAGAATCCAGATCTTCATCTGGGACTCAGCATATCCCAAGGGATGCCTTTTACCACCCAAGTCAGCCAGAATCGGGTTTGAAGGAAAAGCAGCACTCTGTCCTCTACGCCCTTTACTTGGGCCACAAAATGACAGACGTTCAGAAAGACAGTTCACTGTGCTTTCTGCAGAACACTTGGGGAGCAAAGTACTGATGCGCAACTTACTGACATACACTTCCTTTCACCCCAGAAAGCAACTTTGAATCCTTTTAAGTAAGTTCCATAGTAAACAGTGTGTCTTCACAGTCCCCTCAGCACAATGCTTTTTAAAAAACAAAATTATTTTCTTGCTCTCTTTTTCACTAGTAGGGCAAAATAACTCCTAACTGACAATACACTGCCTGGCCCAGACTATTCTCAATGGATGAACTATAGGATTGGCTAAAACCCAAGTTAACTCCTCACATTTCCTCCTGAGAGACAAGTTACTGAAGCCAAATAGAAGGAAGGTAAAGACACTGAGCCAGGCTGGAGAATGTCACAGAATTCCTGGAAAACATACCTAAAGAGTTCCTAAGTGATGGGTAGGGGTTAACGCAACTAGAAAGATTACAGAGCATGAGGAGTTTAGCACTGAGCTGAAATGGTTTCATTATATTGGGGTGGGGGGGTGCGGTGGCAACATAAAGAGTACCAAGCACTGTGGCCTAGAGAGGAAATACCTTCCTATAAAGAATGTGAACCACGCAGAGACTGTCCCGCTCCTAAATCCCCTGGAGAAAGTGTCCTAGTGACTCCATGGCATATTTCAGCTACAGTTAGAATTGCAGACAAGCAATAGAGGCTGTCTATTCTCTCTCTTGTCCTTCCCATCTCCAAGATACAGAGTAGATGAGACTCTGATCATATCTACTCGCTGCAAGGCTAGATTATGTCCTCTCTTTACTCCCATAATCTTGTTGACTTTTATAAGTCATACCTATAACTACTTGTGCAATACCTGTCTTGCCTGCCAGACTGTAAACTTCATGGCTTTCCTATATATCACTATATTTCTAAAACATAGCATCTAGAAGCCCTCCAAGAAGTTTGCATTGAATTGAAGTGACTCCACACTTCGAAACATCCATGGTTTTGTGGATCATGGTGACAGAGAAAAATTACTTCTCCATGCTGCTTATGTATGATCTGAAGACTTATTACTATCATGCTTGAAAAATCACTGTGGTTTCCCTCTTCTCTAAAGCCAGCATTAGCTATGTGAAACAATAAGCTTATCTACAGAGTGCTTTAGAGGTAACAGTTTCCCACTGAATCCATTTTACATACACAGCATTTTTTTAAATAGCTTGTCAGCTGAATTAATTTAGTTAGACCTATTGGCCCAGGGCAGAAAGGAAGACTATCCCCTCAAATCTGTCTTCACTGTAACTATCCCTGGATACATTTGATTTCCACAGACTAATTTTGTCAGTTTGGAACACAGCCTACCTCCCATCTTCCTCACTCTTGTTCAATTCACTGTCCAACAAGAACAGTCATTGTAAAGAAAGTGCAAAGAAGAGAAATAGAGAGGGAAAAGAAAAAGAGATTATCGGTTGTGCTAAGAAAACCTATATTAAATGTGCAGGTGTCCAGGTTGGCACATTTGGCTGTTGATTAGGGTGACTGAATCTATGATTCACATCATCAGGAAAATCAGAAACATGTGAAAACACATGTTATCACTGCAGTTTATAGGAGAAAAATAAACAGTTATACTCATAATGATGAATACCTCTGTTCCACTTAGAAACGTAACTCTATTTTCTGGATTTATTGTTCTGATTATATTAAGCCAGTTAGCTTGGCTTCAGGGTATCATAACAGAGAGGCCAAATAAAGTTCCTCAACCCTCTTTCTGAGCCTGAGTGTGTGAATTCCTTGGAATAGAGAAAATAAACAATCACATAACTCTTTTTCACTTGGAATGTTTTGTTAAAATATTTGTCACTAAAAAGGATGGCAAAATATGACATATGAACATAAATACTGAAATATAACATGTGACATGTATATCTCAGAACTTATCTATCCAAGTATGTGGTTTCATACCAGTTTACAAAGGCTTCTCTAACTTGGTTATCTGCCCCACCTTTGGCTCCCACAGCACCTGGGTTTTCTTCTATAATAGCATTTATCACACTGTACTATGAATGATTATTCACTTTTTTTTTTTTTTTGCCTTTTTGTCATTTTATGGCCGCACCCGCGGCATGTGGAGGTTCCCAGGCTAGGGGTCTAATCAGAGCTGTAGCCGCCGGCCTTCGCCACAGCCACAACAATGCAGGATCCGAGCCGCATCTGCAACCTACACCACAGCTCACGGCAACGCCAGAACCTTAACCCACTGAGCAAGGCCAGGGATCGAACCCGCAACCTCATGGTTCCTAGTCGGATTCGTTAACCACTGCGCCATGGCGGGAACTCCTTTTTTTTTTTTTTCACTTGTTAATCAACTAGACAGTAACATCCTCGAGGGCAGGGCCAAGACTACCTCATCTCTACAACCTCTCAGCCATTCACAACGTAAATTTAAAAAGTGACCTTTCAATGGCAGTAGTTGTGGGAAATATGTACGTAATCCTACCATATGTACACAACTGCTTTCTGAATCCATTTACAAGCCACCCAAGAGGAGCAGTCACATTACTTATAATCACATCTAATACATCAAAATATAATCCAAACTTGAATATCACATCGAGCATTAACGAATTTCTTCTTCTGATTCAGAAGAAATTTGTGAGGTGAGCTTTGGGAGTGACCATTGTGAGCCCTGATCAGAATCTGGCAAGTATGGATTGCTAGTTGACAGAGAGTTGTCTGTCTGAATAAAATGTTAAGTTAATTAGAACACTAAACTTTGTAAATTGGTCATTAGAAGCGTTTGTCATGATTCCAATAATACTCTTGTAGCTCTTTCAGCTGATGAATGCAGAAGGGGAAAAAATGATGCAAAATACATCTAGCTTTTACTCATCTACTGTAGAGGTTACCTTCAACTCATGAATGATCAGGGCCTATGGCACATCCCCGAAGTTCTTCCCTTCTGAGAAATTAACACATAATTCTCAATGAGATAATTACAATACTATTTTGTGTATCAGCACTTCCTCTGTTAAAATAAATGCATTCTTTTGATGAAAATAAATCATGCTGTGTTCTTGTAATTTATTAGATATTTGACTGTATTCTGGAGGGTTCTCTAACTATAAAGCATTCTACAGAGACTGCCCAATAAACCCGTAGATGGTTGAGACCTGATCTTTTGGCCTCATGAAATCTTCCCTGTGAAGTCTCTAAGCAACCAAAAACACCTATTTTCCAAAAGGTTAATTTTATTTTAAAATGAGTCATTTTAGAGCAAAGCAAACTTTTCTTTTCTGAAATGTTGATTTCACTCTGAAGATGTTAAGGATATAATGAATTTCCCTAAAATACTTTTTCTAGCTAGCATATTTTGTAGTGTAAAATCATAGCCAATTTATGCTCCACCAGAAACTTTATATCAAGGGCTTGAGAACCCACATATTCTTTGATGTTTACACACACAGAACTTGTTAAACATTGCTTGTATAGAATATATTTACTATAATATGTGCGATATAGATAAATAATGTACCTGATTGGTATGTGTTAATTAATCAAGCCAGTTTCATTACAGTAATATCTCAATATATACTCTGCTTATAGTTTATTCTGAGTTCAATACCAGATAATGCCTTATCTATCGCTTACCAGATGTCTTATTATCTCTATATAAACAATATATAGAGCCTGACACATAGTTTGTATTAGTGGCTACCACGTATTGAGTGCTTATTCCAGCCAGGCACATGCGCACGCACACGCACAAACACATACACACACACACACACACACACTCTCTCTCTCTCTCTCTCCTGTTGAATCCTCACTGCATCCTTGCAAAGCAGGTAGGAGAGCCCAACTGCACATCTGAGCCACAACTCAAAATGAAATGTAAGACTAAAAACAATAAAACTCCTAGAAGAAAAACAGGCAGAACATTCTTTGATGTAAATCACAGCAGTCTTTTTTGGATCTGCCTCCTAAAGCTGAGGAAATAAAAGCAAACATAAACAAATGAGATTTAACTGTGCTTAAAAACTTTTGCAGAGCACAGGAAAAAAATGGGAAAAAAACCCTACTAAATAGGAAAAAATATTTGCCAGTGATATGACCATTAAGGAGTTAACATCTGAAATATATAGACAGCTCACACAACTCAACATTAAAAAAAAACCTGATTAAAAATTGGCAGGACATAAATAGGTATTTTTTCCCAAGAAGACGTACAAATGGCCAACAGGCCCATGAAAAGATGCTCAAAATTGTGAGTCATCAGAAAAATGCAAATCAAAACCATAATGCGGAGTTCCTGCTCTGGCACAGCAGGTTAAGGATCCAGTGCTGTCTCTGGGGCAGCACAAGATCAATCCCTGGCCTGGCACAGGGGGTTAAGGATCTGACATTGCCACAGCTGTGGTGTAGGTCACAGCTGTAGCTCGGATTTGATCTCTGGCCAGGGAATTTCCACATGCCATGGGTGCAGCCAAAAATGAAAAAAGAGTAGGGGATTAAAAGGTATAAGATATTATGTATAAAGTAAATAAGCTATAATTTAGCTTATTTACATTATAGGGAATGTAGCAAATATTAGTACATAGCACAGGGAATGTAGCAAATATTTTACAGTAATTATAAACTGAATATAGTATATAAAAATTGTGGATTGCTATGTTACACACCTATAACTTACATAATGTAATGAATCAACTATGCCTCAATAAAAAAATAGATCTAATAGGAAATAGTAAATGTAAAAGGAATGATGAAAGTAGAACTTCATTTTTTGTCCACCACTATAGAAAAAATAAAATTTTTATTAAAAATATAAAAAATATGCTGAAAATAGTGAAAGAAAATTACATGAAGAGCAAAAAAAGATCTACATAGGTTGGAGCACATTACCACTTACATATGACTAATAGTGAAATAAATCAAGGCAAGATGTTTTATACTCACTGCAATAGAATTACAATCCATGAACTTTCTAATGTCCCTTCCTCATTAAGATGTTAGCAAATGTCCATCTTTAATATTCACATACACCATACATTTCACTTTAGGAGCTTATAAAAGAAGGCACACATGAAGTGGCTATAATTAACTGGTACCTATATATAAAGACACATATTCCCCTAAGAACCTTATTTCCAAGGAAGTCAATGAGCCCTGTATATTGCATATCTGATTCCAATTAGCAGCAGATAATGCTCTGTTAAACATGTTGGGCAAAGTGATGGATTTGATAATTTAAATATTTTAGTTATGAATCTATTACATATCTTGTAAAATCTTTGCCCAAATGGTGGGCTGTTACATAACGGGCTCACTCATGTAGCAGATACATTAGTTTCTGGATATTTTAGGCATCTTTGATGGTGAGCACTCTCATATCAATGGGCCATTGTTATTTTCAGTAGGTATAATTATTATATTTACTGAGTTTTCATCTTTTTATTTAAATTTTATTTCCTCAAATCCTTCATTTTTTGTTTCCCACTACTGTAATATCCACTCTTCCTTATTTAGCAGCCTCAATTACTTCCATTACTTTATGGCACATACAAGAGAACTAATGTTTATTAAGCACTTACTACATGACTTACATAAAATTTACTGCTTACAGAGTTCTCTGGAAGGGGCAGTGTGTTAAGGATCCAGCTGCAGTTGTGGCACAGGCCACCACTGTGGCTCTGTTTCGATCCCTGGCCCAGGAACTTGGCACAAGCATAGCCAAAAAAAAAAATATATATATATATATACTACTCACAACCTCAGTCTACCTGCCAGGACAGAAGCAGGTGGAGGAGCGAGAAGGGGAAGAGAACTGAGGTACATGCTGGCCACTTTTCAAATGATTCACCTAATTCTCACAACCTTGCAAAGTAGGTTTTATCATCATTTTAGAAATGACAGAAATAAGGCTCAGTGATATTGACGTCCTTAAAGCCACAAAACCAGACAGCGGCTGAGACAGAATTTGAACGCAGGTCTTTTTTTTTTTTTTTTTTTTTTTTTT
>PVHT020000015.1:14989910-15030504 GCA_004024745.2 Catagonus wagneri | reverse complement strand
TGAATTCTTAGATTTAAAAACTCTGAGGCTCAGACTAAATCATCAGTCTGAAATCACATAGTAAGTTAATGAAATAGCTGGAACTAAGACCTAGGAAAAGGAATGCTGAAGCAGTGTTTCCCACTAGACATCATATAACTTGTAGACTACTTTTGCTAGTTCAAGGAGGCAGTAGAATCTTCAATTAAATGTGGAATTTAGAATAATGAGACTCTGAGGTTGACAACTTAAATATAAGGGTCATTTACGTCCCCAAATCTGAAATTAAAATTCTCATAGCAAGATTAGTTTGTGCTAATTGTGCACACATATTATTTTTGCTTTGTTTACTAGGCTGTAAACTACTTGCTTTTAGAGACAAGTTAATATTCGTAAGAGAACAAAGCCTCAAGAACTTTCAAAAAACACACTCAGTGTGAAATATGAGTGATAATTAAATGTTATCATAATACAAATTTTCATAAAAGATGTCATTGATCTTACTTTTGAAGCTGTACAGGGGAGGTGTTTAGAAAAGAAAGAAGAGAAAGTCTAGAAATTAAGGCCCTTACTGACTTTCTAGTAGAGAAGGCATAAAGATTGGAAGTATTTTCAGTAACTGATAAAGATTATAATTTGACACTCAGTTTGACTTGGGGATGGCTGTAGGTGGGGGAGGTATGTGGTTTAATAATAGCTGCTTGGTGATTGTTAAAAATTGTACATGTTGGTTCCATCAGAAAACACATCATGTATCCTATGAAAGGAAGTGTTTTGTTTATTTTGGAAAATCCACATCTGTAACTTCCAAACATGAAGAACCATTTTTAGGGTCATTAAAAATGATAGAGACCATATACTGACATAGTATCATTCTTTCATTGAACAAATATATTTTTTGAGTGCTATGTACCAGTCACACTTTCTAGCACTGTGGATACATAAAGTGAAGAAAATAGACAAAAATTTCTGCTCTCATGGAGTTTACATTCTAATTGGGAGAGAGAGTGAAACATTAACATGGTAAGCAAATTTTATAGGATGTTAGATGGTGGTAAGTATCATGGGAAAAAATAGAGCAGGCATGTGATCAGTGGGGCTGAGTGTTTATAATTTCAGGTTGTGTAGTTGGTGGAGCCCCTACTGAAGAAAGAAGGTGATATACAAACAAATCATTGAAGGAAGAAGTGTACCGAAGCGTATGGATTTCAGGAGAAGAACAGTCCAAGCAGAGTGAAGAGGTAGTCCAAAAGGTCCTAAGATGAACAGGATGACTGAAATATAAGAGAAGGGGATTAATCAAGGTGACTCAAAGGTTTAAATATGAGGAACAAGAAAGATGGATTAGCCATTAACTAAGAAATGAAGATTGGCTGGAGAAAGATTTAGAAAAAAAATCAGTTTAGTTGAGGACAAGTTAGCTGTGAGATAGCTGTTAGGTGTCCAAGTGGAGATGATGATGAGTAGGCAAGCCGGCTATACGAGTCTAGGATTCAGGGGAGAAGTCTGATCTGGATCAATTATGGAGTTATCAACATAAAGATATTTAAAATCATGAAACTGGATGAAATCACCAAGGGAACCAGTGCAGACAGGGAGAAGAATGGGTCCAAAGACTGGGCTTCCAGGGGATTTCAGTGTTGGGAAATCTGAGAAGAGGACCCAGCAAAAGAAACTGAGACGAAAGAGCCAATGAGATGAGAACCAGAATAAACAAACCCTAAAATGCTAAATTGGCCTGCCTTTTTTTAAATATTCAAAACGAAGTTTTGAGGCCCGAGTTCTCCCAAATGTCATGTACTGGGATGTTCTTTTTATTTCCCCTTTTTGTGGTCACACACACAGCATAAGAAACTTCCTGGGCCAGGGATCCAATCCGAGCCTAATTTCTTATGTTATACAGTAAATATTTATTGTTATTTACTTTATATATAGTGGTGTGTATCTATTAATCCCATACTCCTAATTTATCTATCCTTCTCCATCTACTTTGGTAACCACAAATTATCTGTCTATAAGTCTGTTTCTGTTTTGTTCACAAATGCATTTGTATTCTTGTTTATATTCCACATATTAGTGATCTCATATGATATTTGTGTTTCTCTGACTTACTTCACTTAATATGATAATTGCTAGGCCCATAAATATTGCTTCAGATGGCATTATTTATTTTTAATGACTGAGTAATATTATTATGTTTATATATCACATCTTCTTTATCCTTTGATCTGTTGATGGGCACTTCATCTGTTTCCATGTCTTGACTACTGTAAATAGTGCTACTCTGAACACTGGGGTACAGGTATCTTTTCAAATTAGTTTCAGGATCTTTTGGAAAGTATAATGATAATATGATTGGAAATACCTTTACATATTACCCTAACCTAGGTTATTTGAAAATATTTATAATCTGCATATGAACAAATATCTGTACATAGCCTATACTATCATGTGATATACCAGTTTTGGGGTATACTTTATTGCTATTAATGATTTAAATTTTGAAAATCATAAAATGGTGAGCAACTTTTTCAAGACAGCTCCATCTTATACAGGTTATTCCTTATATTTAAGAAGGGCCTATTGACCTTTAAGTATCTACTGACTGATAATTACCATTTGTTTTCTTTAACAGCCATATTAAGATATAATTCACATATCATGCAATTCATTCATTTTAAGTGTGCAATTCAATATTTTTTAGTATATTCACAACATGCAACCATCACTATGGTCATTTTTACATTTTCATCACCACAAGGAGATACTCTATACCATTTAGCTGTCATCCCCCATTTCCCCAGCCCTAAGCAACCACTGATCTACTTTGTCTTTATAGATCTGCCTACTCTCAACACTTCTTTTTTTTTTTTTTTTTTTGGTATTTTTAGGGCTGCACCCACAACATATGGAAGTTCTCAGGCTAGGGGTCCAATCAGAGCTGCAGCTACAAGCCTACACCATAGCCACAGCGACACAGGATCCGAGCTGTCTGCAACCTAAACCACAGCTCAATGCAATGCCTGATCCTTAACCCACTGAGTGAGACTAGGGATTGAACCCTTGTCCATGTGATACTCATTGGGTTTGTTACCGCTGAGCCACAATGGGAACTCCTTGACAATTCTTATACAAAAAAATTATATAATATGTAGTCTTATGTGACTGCCTTCTATCACATAGCATGTTTTCAAAGCACATCCATATTGTAGCATGTACCAGTATTTCAGTTCCCTTTTACGGTCAAATAATATTCCATTATATGGATTTGCCTCATTGTTCATTCATCTGTTGATGGGCATTTGAGCTGTTTCCACCTTTTTGCTATTGTAAATAGTGCTTCTGTGAACATTCATGTATCAATTTTTGTTTGGAAACCTGTTTTCAATTCTTTGGGGTATACACCTTAACTTAGGTTTGGAAAACAAAAATATTTCTGCCCTTTAAAAATTACAAGCATTATTTTTCACCTGGTTCTTATAAGAAAAAAAGGGCAAGGCAGAGATCCAGGGATTAAGGTTAATACTTACTAAACAAAAATAGTGGCTTAAAATAGAGATCTCTAGGTTAAAAAAAAGTCAAATAGGCTTCCTAACTAAAGGAGTTCTCAAGGCTTTCAAAACGCGAACATGCATTGTGATTATCTATGAGAAGGGATTCAGTGTTTCCCTAACTTATTTGTTTCTAAAGCCCTTCTTGCTGAGTGTTTCACAGAACAAATATTTCAGTAGAATTCACGTTGCAAAATACTGACGTAAAGTAGCAACTACGTTCATAATGGTTATTTATCAATTATTTTTGAAATGAGAAAATGCTATTTTTCCTATGTCACCATTTTCCTCTTTTCCTTGGTCATTTGTTAGGAAAGAATCAACATTCCAATGGCCAGATTACACAAAGCAACCAACAGCTTCCATGATTCCAATTAAACATCATGGCCAGCCTTCTACCTTGCCATTTAATCAACAGTGCAGACGTTATTCCTTTTTTTGTACACTCCAGTGAATTTAATATTAGCACTTAATTAACCTGCTCACTAAACTAGAGCAGGAAATGAAAAGGAAAGAAGAGAAATTCATTATATAAATTTAGTGTTGGAATCATTTCCGTGAAGGCAAAGCCATTTTATCAGTAGTAATTTAACAAATCTATTGCATTCATTATTTTGAAGATATCTGTACATTGCATTTCAGACATAGGCAACACAATTTTCCATAGTCACACTGTTGACAGGTATCTTTGAAGAAAACTCTCATTGCTATATGAGGATTCCAAATTTTAATATTTTGTTCTGATTACCAGAGAAGAATAAAGTGATAATCAAATAATAGTACCATACAGATACTGAGCAAGAATTCTAATAAAGCAATAATGCCTTTGCCAACAATCGGTACCCATAATCATGAACTATTTTGATATTCAGAAGCCTAAATAAAAATCATAAGTGCAATTGCTAAGTAAGTGCTTTCTGCACCAAATAAATGTTTATATCTAATTCACTCAGATGATTGTTTATCCAAACCAGATTATAATGTTTTCAATATTACTGGCTCACTGTTTAAACTTTTTCAAGCTTTATGTTTAATCCAAACTTAAAACCATTCTGCATCCAAATGTCCCAAATCATAGAATGCACAGCGTTCTGTCTGGTCAACCAAATGGAAATCAAGCAGCTGAATAAATGAGGTGGCTGCCTACAATTGAGGATTTACTATCTTATTCACTTCATGCTTCCTAACTACATTCATTAAAAAAAGTGATATACAACTAAATGTGAAGATGCCAAAATCACTACCTTAGTAAGACAGAAATGAAATGGCTTATTTTTATCCAAAAAAATTACAAACCCCAATAATCAACACAACCCTGGCACAATGCAAAAGAGCATGGAGATAGTAAGATGAGGAGCAATGAGTTCCCAAAACCTATGTTGGCAATTTCCCAAGATGCCTTGATGAGTTCTGCAGTTTACTGTAACTCAAAGAGAGACAGCTGTTCACCAAAAATGCATGCCTCTCTTTATTGTGTAGTAGCATGCTGAAAGACAGGTCAGAGACATGTTTCCCAGTCCCTCTTGTTCCAGGTGTGGCCATGTATCAAGTTTTTTACCAATGGAATGTGAACAGAAGTGATGGGTATCACTCCAGATGAGAGATTTAATAAGTGAGTGTATCTTCTCCACTCTCTTATCCCACCTTTGAGGTGGATGCAGAAGACTCTGAAAGCCCTAGAGGAGAGCCACAGAATGGAAAAAATTTGACTTCCTGAATCACCATTTGGAGGAAAGCTACCCACTGGCTTGCCTCCACCTATAATGTAAATTACATGAATAAGAAGAAATATTCTGTTGTGCTAAGTTCCTGAAACTGAGTTTTATTATTACAGAAGCTATTAACATCCTAACTAATAAATACATTTTTCCATTTTATTTATTTATCTATTTTTTAATTAGAGCATAGGTTTTTTGGGGGAGTTGTTGTCTTTTTTTTTTTTTTTTTTTGGTCTTTTTGCCTTATCTAGGGCTGTACCCGCGGCATATGGAGGTTCCCAGGCTAGGAGTCTAAGGGGAGCTGTAGCCGCCGGCCTTCGCCACAGCCACAGCAACACGGGATACGAGCCGCGTCTGTGACCTACACCACAGCTCATGGCAACGCCGCATCCTTAACTCACTGAGCAAGGCCAGGGATCGAACCCACAACCTCATGGTTCCTAGTCAAATTCGTTAACCACTGAGCCACATTGGGAACTCCTGTTGTTGTCTTATTGTTTTTTTTTCACCATGTCCATGGCATGTGGAAATTCCTGGTCCAGGGATCAAACCCATAGGCACAGCAGTGACAATGCGGGTCCTTAACCACTAGGCCACCAGGGAACTCCTAAAGTATATTTGATTTACGATGTTGTGCTAATTTCTGTTGTATAGCGAAGTGACTTATTTATACACATATATATGATCTTTCCATTATGGTTTATCCTGGGAGATTGGATCTAGTTCCCTGTGCTTTATAGTAGGACCTTGTTTTCTATTCTAAATATAATAGTTTGTATCTACTACCCCCAAACTCCCAGTCCATCAGCCTCCATCCCCCTCCTCCTTGGCAACCACGAGTCTGTTCTGTATGTCTGTGAGTCTGCTTCTGTCTTGTAGATAGGTTCATTTGTGCCATATTTTAGATTCCACATATAAATAATATCATGGTATTTGTCCTTCTCTTTCTGACTGACTTCACTTAGTATGAGAATCTCTAGTTACATCTGTGTTGCTGAAAATGACATTATTTCATTACTTTTTATGGCTGGGTAGTAATCCTCTCTCTATATATGTACCGCATCTTCTTTATCTGTTCCTCTGTTGGTGGGCATTTAGGTTATTTCTAAGTCTTGGATATTGTTAATACTGCTGCAATGAAGACTGGAGTGCATGTATCCCTTTGAATCATTGTTTTGTCTGAGTATATGCCCAGGGTAGCATTGCTAAATCATATGGTAATTCTATTTTTAGTTTTCTGAGAAACTTCCATACTGTTCTCCATAGTTGTTGCACCAACTTACATTCTCACCAACAGTGTAGGAGGTTTCCTTTTTCTCCACAACCTCTTTTGTTTTTTGGCTGTGCCTGTGGCATATGGAAGTTCCCCAGCCAGAGATCAAACTGATGCCACAGTTGCAGCCTGTGCCACAACTGCATCAATGCCAGATACTTAATCCACTGTGCCACGTGCCCAGCATTTGTTATTTGTTAGGCTTATAATTACATTTTTAACAAAAGTACTTTTTTTCTCTGAGTTTAAGGTCTACACAGACTTGAGTTAAGACAAATAAGCAAATTCGGCAGTGTAATGATTTGGTGTCCCATCAAATTAAATTAATTTAAATATGTGTTCACCATGGATTGAAATGGCAGTCTCAGCTGTATGTGGAGATGGAAGAACACGAAAGAAAGAAAGGGCTTGGTCTTTGCCTGCTGCTCGAAGCATTGCAATCCTATCTACAAATTCATCTACCTCACCTACATATACTAACCTCCTACCAAAGAGTCCCCCCCCATTTGCTTATAGTACTTGTGAAATGTTGTTGTATCTATAGAATAGCACCCAGGGGACCTGCCTGGTTGACGGACCACTTAATTTGGCTCTAAATCTATGTTTTGTACCCTTTAGAATGCTTACAGCTATATTTCTCAAACATTTTTTGACCTTGAATCACAGTACATAATTCATTTTACAATGTACCGAGTACCCTCCTATGTTTGTTTCATGAAAAAATAATTGCTTTACTATATGTGATATTCTCTTATATTTTTTTTTCATTTTAAAGTGCTGGTTGCAATCTACCAAACTGATTTCGCATACACTAATGGGTCATAACACACACTTTGAAAAACACTCTTAGATATACACTTCTGACTGGTGTTTGGCTTTATTTTCTGGAATGGGAGATGTGAAATGAAGCAAACAAATGAACCTATCTAATAAAACAGAAATACACTCACAGACATGGAGAACAGACCTGTGGTTGCTAAGGGAGAGCGGGGAGGGAGTGGGACAGACGGGAAGTTGAAGTAAGTAGATGTAAAACTATTACATTTAGATCTGATAAGCAATGAGAGCCTGCTGTATGGCACAGGGAACTATATCCAATCTCCTGAAATAGATCATATGGAATATAATATGAGAAAAAGAATGTAGATATGTATGACTGAGTCACTTTGCTATACAGCAGAAATTGAGTCAAAACTGTAAATAGACTATGCACTAAAAACACTAAATTTAAAAATTCAAATGGAATGAAATTGAGGAGAAAAATATGGTAAAATGGTTAAAGGTGGGAGAAGGAGAGAAAGAAATGACAGCATTTTTGAAAAGGGAAGGAAAGAACACATAGTGTCAAGGACTGTACAACATACCATCAGCTATGCTCAGTGGAGAGTATGTGTTCAGTGGGTGAGTTTGGATTCTGTTTATAGCAGAAACCAGAGTTTGCGGAAGTCTAGCTGTAAAAGTATAGAAACACCCAGCCCAGGTAAGATTAATGCCAGAGGTTTCACTTTTTGAATATATATAGACATTGAAAAAACTTGAGAAAAAAAGATCCAGGGACATCCTAAATGAGAATTTTAAGCTCTAACTAAATTACATTCTTGCCCTGTCACAATAGTTACATACACATTCACAAAATTTCCAAGAACTGAGATCCTGTAAGAGCATATTTAATTTCAGCTTTGGAAAGTATCCAGTCCATTCTGGGCCTACCAAGGCAGGAGAACCGAGCAAACGAAAAAAAGAAACACTTTGGCTCTGCAAGTGTGGCACTCTCTTCAAGTGAAAATGATTGCTGAAGATTATATTTATGGATTAAAACAGATGATACGTTATGTTAATTTTCACATGCTTAGAACGAAAGCCTTGGCTAGAAGACATGAATTCTCTCCAGAGGAACATTTATATATTATTCTATGAATCTTTCCATTTTATTTTTGCCATAAAATTAAGGTCTCTAGTCACACTATTCAAAAATAGTCAACTTTTACACACTTTATGACCAAGTTTACTTTTTTAAGTTCATTTTTAGAGCATTTTTTAGTTCAGAGCAAGATTGAGGGGAAAGTACAAAGATTTCTAATATACCCCCTATTCCTACAACATGTACAGCCTCCCCCATTATCAACATCCCCCATTATTAACAATACAATTATTAACATCTCCAGTATCAAAAACCAAAGTGGTACATTTGCTACAATTGATAAACCTATATTGACAAATCATAACCCCCAAAGTCCATAGACTTTACATTAGAGTTCACTCTTGTGCCTTTCTTTCTTTCTTTCTTTCTTTCTTGGCCATTCGGGGGAAGTAGAAGTCATCAAGCCAAGAATCAGACCTGAGCCACAGCAGTGACAATGCCAGGTTCTTAACCTGCTGCACCACAAGAGAATTCCTAGAGTTCACTTTTGGTGCTGTATATCCTATGGGTTTGGACAAATGTAATGACATGCATCCATCACTAGATTATCATACAGAGTATTCTCACTTCCCTTAAAACTACTCTGTGCTCTGCCTATTCATCCCACTCAATTCCCTGCAGTCCCTAGAAATAACTGATCTTTTTACTGTCTCTATGCTTTTTCCAGAAGTTGGAAGCATATAATATGTAGACTTTTCAGATTAGCTTCTTTCACTTAGTAATATGCATTTAAGTTTCCTTCATGTCTTTTCATGCCTTGATAGCTCATTTCTTTTTAGTGCTGAATAATATATCACTATCTGAGAGCACAACAGTTTATCCATTAACTTATGCAGGACATCTTGATCATTTCCAAGTTTTGTAAAATTATGAACAAAGCTACTATAAATATGAGTGTACACGTTTTTATGTGGACACAAGTTTTCCACAATTTTTGGCTAATACCAAGGGATGCAATTGCTGGATCATGGTAAGAGTATATTAATTTTGTAAGAAATTGGTAAATAATCTTTTTTTTTCCTTTTTTTGGCCACACCTGCACATGCAGAGGTTTCTGAGACAGGGATAAAACTTGAGCCACAGCATGAACCTGAGCCATAACAGTGGCAATGTCAAGTCCTTAACCACTAGGCCACCAGGGAACCCTAAACCAGCTTCTAAAGTGGCTATACTATTTTGCATTCTCATCAGAAATAAATGAGTTTCTGTTTCTCCATATCCTTGCTGGCACATAGTGCTGTCGGTGTTCTGGATTTTTGTCCATTCTAATAAGTGTGTAGTAGCGTCTTGTTTTAATTTGAATTCCCCTGGTAACAAATGATGGGGCACGTTTTCATAAGACAATTTTTCACCTTTGGTGAATCTTCTCTGGTGAAGTGTCTCTTAAGGTCTTTGGCCCATTTTTAAATTGGGTTGTTTGCTTCTTATCACTGAGTTTTAAAAGTACTTTTTATATCTAGGACAACAGTCCTTATCAGATGTGCCTTCGGCAAGTTTTTTCTATGAGACTGTAGCTTGTCTTCTCATTCTTTAGACATTGTCTTTTGCAGAGAAGAACTTTATAATTTTAATAACATCCAGCTTATCAATTATTTCTTTCATGGATCAGGCCTTTGATGTTGTACCTAAAAAGTCATTGCTAAACACGAGGTCATCTAAATTTTTTCCTATGTTATTTTCTAGTAGTTTTGGAGTTCTCTATTTTACAATTATGTCTGTGATTTTTTTTGACTTAATTTTTATGACGGGTATAAGATTTGTGCCTAGTTTTTTTTTTTTTTTTACATGTGGATATCCAGTTGTTTCCACAACATTTGTTAAACAGTGGATCTTTGCTTCATTAATCTTGTCTTTGTCAAAGTTCAGTTGACTATATTTATGTGAGTCTACCTCTGGGCTCTCTCTTCTGTTTCACTGATCTATTTGTTTATTCTTTCAACACCACACTGTCGATTACTATGGCTTTATATAAGTCAAAGTCAGGCAGTGTCAGTTAACCAACTTTGTCCTTCTTCAAGGCTGTGTTGGCTATTCCAGTTCTTTTCCCTCTCTGTATAAACTTTAGATTAACTTTGTCAATACCCACAAAATAACTTGCTGGGACTTCTATTGGGATTGCTTTGAATCTATAGGTCAAGTTGAGAAGAACTGACACCATGACAATATTGAATCTTCCTATCCATTAATACGGAGTATTTATTTGATTTAATTTATCACAGTTTTGTGGTTTTACTCATATAGATACGGTACTTATTTTTTCAGATTTATACCTAAGTATTTCATTTTGGGGAGTACTAATGTAAATTGTATTATGTTTCAGATTACAAATTCTGGCTATTCATATAGGCACATAGAAAATAAATTGAGTTTTGTATATTAACCTTATATCCTGCAACCTTGTTATAATTTCTTATTAGTTCCAGGAGTATTTTCGTGGACTCTCAGATTTTCTGCATAAATGAACATGTCACTGCAAACAAGATTTTATTTCTTAGAGTTCCCTTGTGGCACAGTGGGTTAAGGATCCAGCATCATCAATACAGCATCTCATGTTGCTGCTGTGGTGCAGGTTCCATCCTTGCACTAGGAACTTCAATATTCTGCAGGCGTAGCCAAAAAAAAAAAAAAAAAAGATTTTATTTCTTCCTTCTCAATCTTTATACTTTCTCTTTTATTGCCATATTACATTCCAGTTAGAATTCCAGTATGATATTGAAAAAAGAGTGTAAGAGGGGACATCCTTTCCTTGTAACTGATCTTGGTGAGACATCTTTGAGTATCTCACCATTAGTACATTGTTAGCTGTAGATTTTCTTTTTCTTTTTCTTTTTTGAGCCATAGGTTTCTTTATAGATATTCTTCATCAGGGTGGCAAAGTTCTCCTCTATTCTGAGTTTACTAAGCACTTTTATCATAAATTTGTTTTTGCTTTTAAATGTGCAACTATCTTAGGAATATATAGGGTTATAATAAACAATAAAGAAATGACTAAGAATACAAAACAAAAACATTAGGAGTTCCTGTCATGGCTCAGTGGTTAACGAATCCGACTAGGAACCATGTGGTTGCAGGTTCGATCCCTGGCCTCACTCAGCGGGTTAAGGATCCGGCACTGCCGTGAGCTGCAGTGCAGATTGCAGACACGGCTCAGATCCTGCATTGCTGTGGCTGTGGCATAGGCTGGTGGCTACAGCTCCGATTCGACCCCTAGCCTGGGAACCTCCATATGCCGCAAGTATGGCCCTGGAAAAGACAGAAAAAAAAAATTAACAGAAGTCACACATAGGAAATTCATAGAGGAGAAACTACACCTGGCCAATAAACATACAATAATAAATGTTCAAGGGAATATAAGCAATGAAACAGAAGTTAAAACAATAAAAAATGATGCTTTGCATATAGAATTAATACAAATAAAATATATAAAGTGATACTACCTAGGGAATGGTAAGACAAGAGAGTTAAGAGAGTGGTTGAAAGAGGAATATAAATCATTACAACCTTTCTAAAATGCATCAAGATTCATCAAGTCTTAAAAATATGCACCCCTTTAGCCTAGTATTTCTGATTCTAGGAATCAACGTAAAGGAAATGATCAGAAATTTGGAATAAGAGTCATAGACGTGTATGTTTGTTAGAGCATTAAATATTATTACAACAAAATACCAAGAACCACCTATATATACCACAATTACAGAAAGCTGAATCATCTGAGCACCCATTAAAATTCTATTTATAGAGATTTGAAATGCATGAATGAATTCTGTCAATAAAATTTTGGGTTAGAAAAAGGAGGATATGGAACTCCATATTTGGCATGCTCTCAAGACTGCAATAAACAATAAACATAGAAGAAAATAAACACACAAAGTGTATACACAAACATACACACAAAAATTAACAGTGATCGGAGTTCCCGTCATGGCTCAGTGGAAACGAATCCGACTAAGAACCGTGAGGCTGTGGGTTCGATCCCTGGCCTCGCTCAGTGGGTTAAGGATCCGGCATTGCCGTGAGCTGTGGTGTAGGTTGCAGACACGGCTTGGATCCCACGTTGCCGTGGCTGTGGCGAAGGCCAACAGCTACAGCTCCTGTTAGACCCCTAGCCTGGGAACCTCCATATGCCGCAGGTGTGGGTGGCCCTAAAAGACAAACGCCAAAAAATAAAAAAAATTAACAGTGATCATTACTTGGTAGAAAGGACACTGAACACACATTCTTATGATCATCTGCAGGCTCCTGACTATCTACAAGGACCACATGTAGTTCATATACCCTTTAAGTAAAATAAGCTTTTATTTATTTTTTTATCTCACAAATAGTGTTAGACTACTCCAGAGGGTAACTGGGCATTTCCTTTGGAGGCAACAAAATAACCTCTTCTGGGAACTGGGGTGAGGGCAGGGCTGCATTTGTTTCACCTGCTGAAGATACTCCACTCCTGCCTTTCAGTGACTTGCCTTGACAAGGTCCTTACTATAGAAGTCAGAAAGAGAAAGACAAATACCATATGATGTCACTTATATGTGGAATCTAAAATATGGCACCAATGAACCAATATACAATACAGAGACAGACTCACAGACATAGAGAAGACTTGTGGTTGCCGGGTGGGGGCGATGGACTGGGAATTTGCAGTTAATATAGACTACTGCCTTCGGAATGCATAAGCAATGAGATCCTGCTGTATAGCACTGGGAACTATATCTAGTCACTTATGGTAGAGCATGATAATGTGAGAAAAAGGGATGTACATGTTTACGTGTGACTGGGTCACCCTGCTGTACAGCAGAAAATTGACATAACACTTTAAACCAGCTATAATGGAAAAAAATAAAAAGAAATAAAAAGAAAATAAAAAGATATATGCACCCCAATGTTCACTGCAATATTATTTACAAATAGCAAAGGTATGGAGGTAACCCAAATGTCCAATGACAGACGAATGGATAAAAAAGTAGTGGGTATGTACATATATACAATGGAATACTACTTAGCCATGAGAAAGAAAGAAATTCTTCCATTTGCAATAAGGTGAATGTATCTAAAGGGTATTATTCTCAGTGAAATATATCAGAGGAAGACAAATACTATATGTTTTCATTTACATGTGGAATCTAAAACAAAAGAAATGAGCAAATACAGTAAAACAAAGACACATAGATACAAACAACAAACCAGTAGTTGCTAGAGGGGAAGGATGGAGGATGGGTGAAATAGGTGATGGGGTTTAAGAAGGACAAACTGATCTTTATAAAATAAGTCACAGAGTATAATGCTCAGCATAAGAATATAGTCAATAATATTATATTAACTTTGTATGGTGTGTAATACATAAACTATGGAACCACTATGTTGTACAATTGAAGATAACATATTATTGTAAATCAACTATACTTCAATGAAAACAAACCACTCTCTCCCCTCAAAAAAAAATTAGATCCCCTCCTTACCTAAGAGCCTGCCTTGTTGATAATCTGAACAGACAGAATACATGAAAAGCTACAATCCCTGGAATACCCTCCTATCAAGACTCTTCTCCATTCCTACCTGCAGCAATTTGTTTGCAGGGACTAATCATCACTGCTTCATACTTAAACTCCCAAAGTCATCACATCATTTGCCGCCGCCTTTCATTTTCTTCTGGTAATTTCAGTTCCCAAGTATATACAGGAAGAACGGCAATATTTTAGAAGATAATGGCCAGCCTTCTAGGTCTCTAAAACAGTACCTTCTAGGCAATAAGACAACTTCTCCATTTTGCTGGGTAGAGAATTTGTGTTTTGGAATCAGTATTTAGACTCCATAGGAGCAAAAGAGTTTTTTCCTACCTGGTCTTGATGTATTGGCTTACTAAATTTCTGTTAGCATAGTTTGAGTGGTCTACTGATTGTTCTTTGCAATCTATTTCCTTCTGATTTTTAGTTAGTGAAATATCTCTCTAGTTCTGGCAATAATTTGACTTTCAGTTCAAATTTTTTCAGCATTATTGTGAGTTCTCGTCATTCCATGTCTTCATACATACTTCAGTGAAAATTCGAGAGTGTCTATTTTAATGGACTGCCACCAGACACCATTTTTCCAAGTTAGCACTTCTAAGGCTATGCCAGGGGAAGAAGTTTCCAAGAGAAGCTTGGCAACAAAATCTAAATTCCTGCTAACATCAGTATGTTACGAAGTAGAAATTTCTTAACACAAACTTTGTAATTAAAAATACGGTTTTTTGATTTCTTTCAGATAATCTTAAGATTCTCAGAAATAAATAACACCTACAATGAAGGTTAGCCATGACCAAAGTTCTAAAGTGAATAAAATCTGTCCCTGAATATTTTCCTATTATTTCAGTAGTTTTCTCACAAGTAATGCCACACATTCCCCTACTACCCAGGGCTGTCATGCCTCCCACTGTGGAAATCCACTCTGGCTTGCCTTCTTTGGGCAGGAACTCATATTCCTAAATCATCTTTCCTATCTTCTCCAGTCAAATATCCTGTTTCTTCAATGTGCCAATTTCTCTTGCCAAATAGACAGTTACAGATAAATACTAGCAGTTCATTAGCAGGTTGTTTCTTATGGATGGGGTATTATAAGACTGCAAGTCCTTTTTTTTTAAGCTGTGCCCATGGCATGCAAAAGTTCCTGGGCCAAGGATAGCACCTGAGCCACAGCAGTAACAATGCCAAATCCTTAGCTACTTGACCACCAGGCAACTCCAAGAGTGCATTCCTTGATTCACACTTTATCTTGCTATGTTGCTGTTTCTACTGCAATACACATTTTTTGGACCATGCCTGTGGCATGCAGAAGCTCCCAGGACATGAACTGAACCTGTGCCACAGCTGTAAACCAGAGCCACAACAGTGACAATGTTGGATCCTTAACCTGATTAGCTACCAGGGAACTCCCAGTACATATTTTTATAGATTCACTTTTCCTAGGAGTGCATGCCACATACTACTCCACCTCTCCTTACTGCTACTTCTGACAAGATGGTTCTGGAATTCTCTGGTAAGTCAAATCTCTTAATAAAGAAAGGTATTGATTACATGCTTTTTGAGAAATCCTATCATTTTTAACATAAGGAATAAATACACATAAATTATTGTTATGGGTTATATATCCCAATATCTTCCATTTTATAGGTGCTGCAAACAGCAGGATTAAAGACAAGATTTTTGCTTCTTGCTGTAGAAACCCATAGATCAGCTTTTCTGTTTGTCGGTTTTTAACCCTACATTGATACAATAGAACAGAGTGGTTGTGGATATGAGTTCAAATCCTCTCTCTGCTACTTACTAGCTGTATCACTTCAGAAACATGACTTATTTTCTCTAATCCTCAGTTTCTTCATCTTTTAAAGAAAAACAGTGATATAACCTGTCTTGAAGGGCCAATGAAACAATAAACAAATGAATACATGGTGGCTAACTATAAAGTATGTCTGGATCATCAAAACAGCACAATAAACATTAGTACAAAATGACTGTACAAAGTGAAGTATAAGAGAAATATGGACCCTGAAGTTATACTACCTATGTTCAAATACCCGACCTATCACTTATTGGTTGTATGTTCTCAAACTAGTCATTTACCCTCCTGAGTCTCTGTTTTCTCATTTGAAGGGCTACTGGGAATATCAACTAAAACACTTCACAAAAGCCCTTAGCAGAGTTCCTAGCACATAGTGCATTCTCAATAGGTATTAAAAATTGTGCAACAATAGTGGCAACTATGTAAAAAAGGAAAATCAATGACTCTTAAGTCACATTTACAGACCAGGCCATAACCTACTAACCTGTCAGTGTACCTTTCCTAGAATTCCCTGTTCATCTTCAAGTACGCAGCTCATAACACTTGACCATAAATCTTAAATTAATTCCCTAAAATTATCAGCACTATCTTTTCAATGCAGGTTTTGAATAACTTAAAATCACTGATGTATTAAGAGCTTACACAATGGTCTCTGGATTTAGGAACATCCAACATGGAAAAATATCTCTGATGGAGATACCTCTAAACTCAGTAAACAGGGAAGAGGCGCTCTCTTGAAGCAACAGCTCCCAGCGGAATGAGATTAATTGAAAGGACAATTTAAAAGGTGGTAAGGTAGTTGCAGTTAATGCCAGAAAAGAACACAAGAGTACAGAATATAAGCAATAACATGGGGAGACATTTACAAGCCCTAAAGAAAACATTTCAGAAAAAGTACAAAAGCTTACAAGCTGACTTAGAATTTTTGAGAGGTCATTGACAAGCTATGTTTGGATACAGACTTGAAAAGGCATCATTTCTAGAAGGCATATGGTTCCACTGTAGAACATGTGAAATTTTTGAAAAAAATGTGGCATTTACATGAAATATACTCTGTGGCAAAGAGCTGGATGCAGAAGGAACACAGAGACACCAAACCAATCTGGAATCTGAGACATTTGCGCTGGGCATTAATGAAGATGTCAGGTGTGAATGTCAAAAAAAAAAAAAAAAAGGAATGAATTGCTCCCCCAACCACATATGCTGGTTAACAACCTGCCAGAGAATGAGCAAAAACTAACGAGAGTCGAGTCAGATAAATAAAAATTGATGAATCAGTAGCAGAAATAAACACTGTAATAAGAAAGCTTGGACTGCACAAGTGACACTTGAGGCATAATGCTAGAATTCTGGAACTGAGAATGCACGCTGACATTGGCAAGCCAAGCTCTTGGGGATAGTTTTGCTAGAGAGAGTCCAACTGAGCCAGTGAACACTAATGGTATGAGACATAGATAGAAACAGGTGGTATAGAAAGTGTCCTCCTGAAGTGTTGCAGAGGATCCTTTGCACATAGCACTTAACATGAGGATGAGTCTCTTAGGTCAAGAGAAATCAGCTCATGAACAAAGAGGCTAAATAGCTTTTCTTATGAGGCTCACATATTTCCTAACTACAAAAAAATGACACAAATTTCATAAATTTAAGCCCATGTCACATTTGTTAAATCTATTTGCAACAGTCTGAAACCCCTATCACGCCTAATGGGGCACAGGAACAAGATGCGTTACTTTTTGATATTCACGAAGTTTGCATATAAGCCAACTCGGGAGCATGGTACACCTTTCTTTCTAGTAAAATGGTAAAAAGAGCAAATCATGTGCCTCTTTCCTAACACCCCAATCAGAAAAGTTACTGTTTCCTTAAAGGTTAATGTGAATTACTCTAAGATCAGCTTATTTAATTTTCAAATATCCTTTATGAGAAATATATACAATATATATTATCACCATCAGTTCTGCCTAGAGAAAGCAAACCCAAACCATTCTTCTCACCACCATCACTACTACCTACCTTACTTACAAACCCACACAAAGAAGCCCAGTTTTTCCCATTATTTCTTAAAATACCAGCTCAGCATAAGTCTTTCCAGTTCTACAGAATAACTTCATATAGCACATATTTAAATTCCCTTTCCTCACATGGTTTCCAATCCCCATCCGTCCAAGTACATTTTTGGCCAGCATTTATTTCCATGGCTATTTGAATTCTTGGAGTTGGGAAGCCTTGAAATTTCTTTAAGCAACATCAACTTTGCTTATTCCCTAGAGTTTAATTTTGGCACAGAAATGGAGAGAAAAAACATTTTGTTTGAATAACTAATTTCTCTAAGTGTGGCACAGCCCCAGACTTATAGAGAAACAACATGGCTCCCTCAGCATGACTAAATCTGAGAGGTGTCTTCAAGTCTCCTGGGTCAGATGAACTTGAGTTGCTATGCACAGTGTTCCAACAAACTCTCTATGCAGGCAAAGAAAGAGAATTCAGGATCGACAAGACACTGATTGGCAAATGCTCTAGGAACTGAAATAAGCTGGGCTAATACCTATGATCAATCTAATCAAATGTAGACCTGAATATTGAGTTTGACTTTGTTCCTGTCCACACTTGTAGACTGGAGAGACACTTAGTGGTTGAAAGGCTACCAGTTATTTTCATCAGAGAGCTGGCTCTTGTGCTTTCAAGTAACCAAGTATGTCCTTAAGCGGTGACATACTTTGTCATATTTCTTAGGAAACTAATAGAAAATAATGTGCTGGTCATACCTGGATGATCAAATTACATTGTATTCTATAGAATATAGAAGGAAAAGAGTGTCATGGCAGGGAACTCAAATTCAAAAGAAAGTATTCTGAGTTTCCGCAGAGGAAAAAATTGGAGACTAGAAGGGAGGGGTTCATGTTTAAGATAAACTCAAAATTCTATTTCACGCTTCTTTGAATATCTTCAAAAATATATATTTTTGCTGGGAAAGGAAGGTGAGAAAATTCAGTCACACTTTGCATTGTGAATTTAAGACCATGGTTTCAGAAGGTATTTTAAACTGTCTTCAGCCATTCAACATTCATAACAAATCAATAATCTATTTTGCATACAAAATATTGGGCACTGTGCTTTGAGGAATACGAATGCTCAAAATTTATCATCCCTGTCCTCTAGAGCACTAAAGTTAAGCAATATACAAAGTGACAGAAAAGACTAGGAATGTAGTAATTACAATAAATACTACAGTAAAAAAGAAGAAGAGGGTATCACTGGGAGTTGCTGGCAAGGTCGTTATGGAGGTGATGGAGAATGTTGAACTTTCTAAAATATGTAAGATTTTAATTGCAAGAGAGGTAGGAAGAGGACTGGACTTGGGAAAGTTAATATTTTAGCTGTCTTCAATAGGAGAAATGATCTTTCATTAAGTTTACATTCTTTCACTTAGTACACCTTGGTAGAGTCACAGAATCTTGGAGTTAAGATCACCTAGTGCAAATACTTAGATTTACAGTTAAGGAAACTGAGGTCCATACGGTTGTGCAATCTTCCCAAACTCACACAGCTAGTACAAGGTGAAGCAAAGTTTGATTCCTGGTCCAACACAACTTGGTACATAGGGTAGGGTCTAAAGCCACAGAAGCGTGAGACTCACTGGTTCATAAAATTGAGTCCGAGTTTGAGCTCATTAATATTAGTTAGCTCTAAACAATGATGTTTACCTGCCACAAAGAACTCTTTGCAATGGAACAATTTAAAACTAAATGAGAGAATAATGTGTCAAACAAAAGTCCCAAAGTGAAGTAAGTAATACTTAATGTTAGCATGATGTCTACATGTGTGAAAATGCCCTCTTGTGATGGTCTGCATTAACTATGATGCAAGGTACTTGGAGGACAATAACGGCCTTTTCAACATAGTATTACACTCATATGATTTTAAAAGATGTGCCTTTTAAGTGAACACAATCAGATCACAATGACTTCAGTACATGGCTCAGACTGGCCAGATTTAGGACGATCCAATCTTCAGTTCAAACAATGAAACTGCATTATGGTTTGACTTACAGAGATTATGTGAATTGGGGACTGGAATATATTTCTTTCAGTCATTAGTTCCATCTTTTTTTAAAAGAAATTATTAAAGTATAGTTGATTTACAGCATTCCTTCAATTTCTGCTGCACAGTGAAGTGACTCATTTTTAAATAGCAATGACCATAAATAATGAATATTTTATTTGTGGAAACCATGGAGAAAAAGATATTTCCGTAAAATTTATATCTTCACCTCTCTCTACATATAGTTTTAAAATTTGAAAATACCCATGCCAGAACTGTGCCATGAAATATACCTGAACCTCAATTAAACATCCAGTAAGCCTCAAGCAATTCAGCAATTAACCCTTATAATTTTATCAGGTTTGCTTCCGATATTAGAGCTGTTTCTCCAAGAGAACTCTAAACATTTATATCAAGGTAGTAGCCAAAGTTTCATCTTTCTATCTCACCCAATGTTCCTCTGATTGAGCTAACTACATAGATGATGGTCAGCAAATACTTGTTACTCATGTGTCTATAACGGATTAAAAGTGGTCATTTTACCTTTGATACCAACCAATGATAAGGTGGTTGGTGGAAGAGCTATGTTACTCAAATTCCAACATCTGTCTTTATCCTCGGATTCTGTTTGCAGAAACTGATCCATGAGAGCAATCAATTCTATCTTGGTATATATTTTTTGAACTCCTACAGCTGGGGAGGACCATAAAGGTCACCAGATTGAGCTTCCTCCATTTGGTAATGGATATCCTCCAATCTCCAATAGTAACTCATTAATTTGTCCATTTAGTACATTCCAATGAAGTTTCGCTGCTGGTCAAAATGTTCTCCTTGGGGTTGGATCAAAGATAGTAAGGATCTCCAAAAACATTCTCCATAAAAACAATGAGGACACTGGCAAAAACTGTCAGAATCGACTTCTTCAGAACTTTGGAAATGAATCAAAGGCTTGCAGCAATGTGGAGAGGGTTTATTTAGGGGGAAAAACTGATAGCACAGGGAAATCTACTCCACATTCTGTAATAACCTATATGGGAAGGATATGTGTATATGTGTAACTGAATCACTTTGCGATACAGCAGACATTAACACAACATCATAAATCAACTATGCTTCAATAAAATTTAAAAAAACACTAAAAAAGAAAAAATGGTTGAATCTCAATTAAGATCATTGAACTTTGTGGTATTTTAATTTTTACTGTTTCCACGACCCCATTCCAACTCTGCATTAAACTTGAAAATAAAGAGTCTATATACCTGGCAGTCACTGGAGAGAGAACACTGGTTTGGAACTCTTTCAAAGCCCAGTTCCCAGAATATTTAACAATAAGAGATCAGGAGAGTTATGTCTTATTAAATATATAATATAAAGAAATTATAAAAATGAAACAAATAAAAATTCTCGAGCTTGAAATTACAATAACTGAAATCTTCACTAGAGTTCAACAGCATATTTGAATAGGCAGAATAAAGAATTATAAAACATTACGATAGGTCAACTTGAAATCATCCCATCAATAAAGCAGTGAAGAGAAATGAATAGAGGAGTTCCTGTCTTGGTGCAGTGGGAATGAATCCAACTAGGAATCATGAGGGTGCAGGTTCAATCCCTGGCCTTGCCCAGTGGGTTAGGGATCCGGCATTGCTGTGAGCTGTGGTGTAGGTCACAGAAGTGGCTGGGATCACACATTGCTATAGCTGTGGCGTAGGCCAGCAGCTATAGCTCCAATTCGACCCCTAGCCTGGGAACCTGCATGTGCTGTGGGTCCAGCCCAAAAAAAAGGACCAAAAAAAAAAAAAAAAGAAAGAAATGAATAGAGCCTAAGGAACTTGTGGGAAACCACTAAGCTTACCAACATGCACACTGTGGGAGTACTAGCAGAAGAGTGAGAAAAGGGTAGAAATAACATTTGAAGAAATAATGACCAAGAATTTTTCAAATTTGATTAAAAACTGTAAGATACACATGCAAGAGGCTCAAAGAACTTTAAGTATGACAGACTCAGAGATTAACACCTAAGCACATCATATTCAAACTGTAAAAAAAAAAAAAAAAAAAAAACAAAGAAAGAAAGATGAAAGCAGTGGGAGAGAAGTAACATACATACAAGGGATAGGCAAATAATTTGCAGTTGGTTTATCATCAAACACCATGGAGGCCAGAAGGGCCACATAAACAAAACCAGAGAAGCTGTCATTAACAAACCTGCCTTATACGAAATAATCAAGGAAAATTCTTCAGGAAGAAATTATAGGGCTCTAGACATTAACCTGAATTCCCCAAAAGGAATAGAGAGCACCATTAAAGAAACTATATAGATAAATTAAAAAAAAACTGTATATATCTAATTTTTGCAATACTTTTTCTCCTATCTCATTTAAAAGACAAGAAAAGATCAGGAAACTTTATGTAATCACAGAAGGCCTCAAATAGCAAAACAGTCTTGAAAAAGAGAAAGAACAAATCACTTTCCCTGATTCCAAACTTAATACAAAGCTATAGTAATTAAAACAATATGGTATTGGCATAAAAACAGACACATAGATCAATGGAACATAACAGAGAGCAAGAAATAAACCCATACATATATGGTCAATTAATTCAAGACAAAAAATGACAGTGTCTTCAATAAATGATATTAGGAAAAGTGGACAACCATAAGCAGAAGGATAAAAGTGGACCACTACCAAGAAAAAAAAAGTAGACCATTATCTAACTTCATACACAAAAATTAACTCAAAATGGATTAAAGACTTAAACATAAGAATTAAAATCATAAAATTCCTAGAAGAAAACATAGGTAGTAATCTCCTTGACATCGATTTTGGCAAGGATATTTTGGATTTGACCACAAAGATAAAAGAAGCAAAAATAAACAAGTAGGATTAGATTACATCATACTAAAAACATCTGCACAGCAAAAGGAATGCTCAGCAAAACAAAAATATAACCTACTGAATGGGAGAAAAATTTGATAAGGGGATATCCAAGATATATAAGGCAATTCCTTAGTTACAGTTGGAGACTTCAACAATTCATTTTATTATTATTATTTTTTGTCTTTTTCCTTTATCTAGAGCCACACCCGCGACATGTGGAGGTTCCCAGGCTAGGGGTCTAACAGGAGCCGTAGCTGCTGGTCTTCACCACAGCCACAGCAACGCAGGATCTGAGCCGCGTCTGCAACCTACACCACAGCTCACGGCAACGCTGGATCCTTAACCCACTGAGCGATGCCAGGGATTGAACCCTCAACCTCATCGTTCCTAGTTGGATTCGTTATCCACTGAGCCATGAGGGGAACTCCAATAATTCAACTAGACAGAAGATCAACAAGGCAATAGATTTTAACCATACTATAAACCAACTAAATCTATAAACAACTACAGTATATTCCACCAACAAAAACAGAATACACATTTCTCAAATGTATACAGAACATTCTCAGAGATAGATACTGGGCCACCAAACAAGTGTCAATAGATTTAAAAGGACTGAAATCATACAAAGTATCTTATTTGATCACAATGGAATGGAATTAGAACCAATAACTGGAAGAAAATTGAGGGATTTATGAATATGTGAATATTCAACAACACATTCCTAAATAATCAATGGGTAAAAAAAATGGAAAAGAGAAGTCAGAAAAATACTTGGACATAAATTAAAATGAAATTACCAAAATGTATGTGATAGAGCTGAGGCAGTGCTTAGAAAGAAATTTATAGTTATAAGCAGGAGGTAGCATGGCTAAGTGGTCTAAGGTACTGGATTTAGAAGGAAATTTACAGTTATACATACCTGTATTAAAATAAAAGAAAGACCACAAATCAATAATCTAGCTTTCCATCTTAAAAAACTAGGAAAAAACAAGGTGTTCAGTATCACAATTAATGAAGGAAATGCTAATCAAAATCAAAATGAGATATCACCTCACACCTTCTAGGATGATTATTATCGAAAAAGCAAAAAGAAGAGATACCAAGTGTTGATGAGGTTGTGGAAAAAGGGAATCCTTGTACACTGTTGGTATAATGTAAATTGTTACAGCCACTGTGGAAAACAGTATGGAGTTTCCTTTAAAAACTAAAAATAGAATTACCACATGATCCCGCAATCCCTTTTCTGGGTTTATATACCTAAAAGCAATGAAATCAGTACCTTGAAGATATATTTGCACTCCTATGTTCACTGTAGCATTAGTCACAAAACTAAGATAGGGAAACAACATAAGTGTTCATTGACAGACGAAAGGATAAAGAAGTTTCGGGGAAATATTTTATATATACACATATATATTACAGGTACATGTATTATATATGTATTATGTATTACATATATTACAGAATATATATGATATATATGTATTAAGTATCATTGTATATTAAATATATGGAATATCCTTCAGTCTTAAAAAGGAGATCCTGCCATTTGCAAAAACATGCGTGAATCTGGAGAACATTAAGCTAACTGAAATAAAAGAGAAAAAAACTTGATGCTCTCACTTACGTGTAGAATCTAAAAATGTTGACTGCATAGAAGCAGAGAGTAAGCAGTGGTTACCAGGTGTAGGAAGTGGGGGAAACAAGGAGATGGTAGTCAGTGGATACAAAATTGCAGTTACATAAGATGAATATGTCTAGGGATCTAGTGTACAACATCATGACTCTAGTTAAAAATACCAGATTGGGGAGTTCCCATTGTGGCGCAGAGGAAAAGAATCCGACTTGAATCCATGAGGATGCAGGATCGATCCCTAGTCTCTCTCAGTGGGTTAAGGATCTGGTGTGGCCGTGAGCTGTGGCGCAGGTCACAGACATGGCTCAAATCTGGCGTTGCTGTGGCCGTGGTGTAGGTTGGCGGCTGCAGCTCCGATTTGACCCCTAGCCTGGGAACCTGCATATGCCACGGTGCACCTCCCAAAAGACAAAAGCCAAGAAAAAAAAAAAAAAAGGTGTCAGTCTTGCTCTCTATTACTGCCATTTCAATATTCTAGATTAAATAACATAGTTGACACATTTTTCCTTTCTATGACTTAGTTCAAACACTTGGCAGACTTTTATCCTCTTGCTGACAATTCCACAGCATTTGACATAAAGAGTGAAGAAACCTTTATTTGTGAGTTAGAGAGGATTTCCATCACTCTCAGTGTTCAGGATGTCAGATGACAGAATCTTGTTTACTAATACAAAGCTGAAAGATTACTGGTAAAGAGAAAGACTAGACTGAAGAAACAGGGCGATGTAGGCCCAGATGGGGGAAAAAAGTTACTCTTATCACCATCTTAAAACCCAGAAAGAGTTTCTGAAAAAAGAAGCAAAAACAATAAACATACATTGACGGTTACAAATACACAGAAGTGCACTGGTTTCCCACGTTATGGAGCTGAAATGTTTTCATCTACATCACTCACTCTAAAATGTGAAGCTACATTTGGTTCACAAAGTCACCAAATTCCCACATAAAGTTACCAATTTCCCAGTTAACACTGAGGCAATTTTTCATTCTCTGTCAGTAACAGCCAGCAGAATTCCATTTTTCATTAAAAAGAATAAAATAATGCCTTTTTGTAGCAACATGGATGGAATTAGAGACCCTCATACTGAGTGAAGTTAAGTCAGAAAGAGAAAGACAAATACCATATGATATCACTTATATGTGGAATCTAATATACTGCACAAATGAACCTTTCTACAGAAAAGAAAATCACGGACTTGGAGAACAGACTTGTGGTTGCCAAGAGGGTGGGGGAGGCAGTAGGATGGGATGGGAGTCTGGGGTTAATAGTTGTAGACTATTGCCTTTGGGATGAAAAAGCAAGGAGATCTGGCAGTATAGCACCAGGAACTATGTCTAATCACTTGTGACGAATCTATATATGTATGTGTAACCGGGTCACCATGCTGTACAGTTGAAAAATTGACAGAAAACTTTAAACCAGCTATAACGGAAAAATAAAAGAAAGCAAAAAAAAAAGCATTTATTCTAGCACTGAGTATATGTATATATATATACATTATAATAAATCTATATTACATATATTTATGTACACACAAATTTTCACATTTCTTTTCTACCTCTCCATTGCTTGTCAACACTTTTTCTTCCTTCTGTTCTTTGAGTCTTATTTTTTGTTGTTGTGGGTCGATTTTTTTTTTGTTTTGTTTTTTAGGGCTGCACTTGTGGCATATGGAAGTTCCCAGGCTGGAGGTTTAGTGGGAACTGCAGCCACTGGCTTATGCCACAGCCACAGCCACAGCCATGTGGACTTCACCACAGCTCATGGCAATGCCAGATCCTAAGCCCACTGAGCGAGGCCAGGGATCAAACCCGTATCCTCACAGATACTAGTCGGGTTCATTTCTGCTGAGCCACAACAGGAACTAACTTTGGTCAACTTTTCTGAAGTAGAACATTTATTCGTTATCTTAAGTGTACAGATGGGGCAGGAAAAGAGATATAGACATCGATAAATGTAACTACTAACCAAAAGAAGATAACGTATAAAACCAACATTCCAAAGACTCCTTATGCACCCTTCAAGTCAGTACCCCAACAAGATAACCAATATCTTGATTTTTATTACCAAGACTAATTTTATCTATTTTGAACTTCGGATAAATACATACAAGATATACTCTTTTGTGTCATTTCTTTTGCTCTATATTATAAGCCTGTGAGATTCATCTATATTGTTATAATTAGTTTATCATTATTGCGTAGTATTCCATTTGAGTCAATATACTGCAATTTACTTTTTGTGTTTTTCTTTTTTAATTTTATTAGAGTATGATTGTCTTACAATGTCATATCATTTTCAGATGTACAGCAAAGTGAATGAGTTATATATCTATGTATGTCCATTCTTTTTCCCCATATAGGTTATTGCAGAAAATTGAGTTGATTTCCCTGTGCTATACAGTAGGTTCTTGTTAGTTTTCAATTTTCTATATATTAGTGTTAATCTCATCCCCTAATTTATCCCTCCTCCTCCACAGTTTCCCCTTCGGTAACCATAAATTTGATTTCAAAATCAGTGAGTTTGTTTTTGCTTTAAAATAAGGTCTTTTGTATCATTTTTATTAGATTCAACATAAAAGTGATATTATATGATATTTGAATTTCTTTGAATTCCCTTAGTATAACTTCTAGGTCCATTCATGTTGCTGCAAATGGTATTATTGCATTCTATTTTTATGGATGAGTAATATTCCATTGCATATATGTACCGCATATTCTTTAACTAAACTTATGTCAGTGGATATTTGGGTTGCTTCCATGCCTTGGCTATTGTGAATTGTGCTGCAGTGAATATTGGGATGCACATATCTTTTTGAATTAGTTTTCATCTATTTTACATATATGCCCAGAACTGGGATTGCTGGGTCATACGATAATTTTATAACTAGTTTTTTAAGGAACCTCCATACTCTTCTCCATAGCAGTTGTACCAATTTACATTCTCACCAATAGTGTAGGAGGGTTCCCTTTTCTTAGAGTTCCAGAGGTCAGAAGTCTGAAAACCGCCCCACTGGGTTAAAACCAAGGTGTTGGCAGGGTGCATTCCTTCTGGGGTCTCTGTAGGAGAATCTGTTCCCCATGGCCTTTCTAGATTCTAGAGGCTGCTGTGCTTCCTTGGCTCGTGGCCCCTTCCGCCATGTTCAAAGGCAGCCATTTGTCATCTTCCAACCTCTCTCTGACTTCTATTCTTTTATTCCTATCTCCCATATTCAAGGAATATTGTGATTCCATTGGGCTCTTTTTTCATTATTTGTTGAACCCAGTTTTCACTCTCATGAATAAAGGTGCTACTGACATTTGTGTTCTTGACTTGTGATGCAAGTATAAGCTTATTGTCCTTGGCTAGGAGTAATACTGCTGGATCGTGGGATATGTGTGGGACTAGCATTCAAAAATTTTGCCAGTGGTTATGCCAATTTACATGTTCACTGACAGTATATGAGAGTTCAATGTGTTTAACACTTTGCCAATATTTGGTGTTGAAACCATATACAAGTACCTGTGTCCTTGTCCTTTGAAGTAAAAGGCTTTTCATCTCTCAGGCTTCCCCTGAATCTCAGAAGGCTGGCTCAAGTTAATTATGAAATGTGAAAATGTAGAAAAGAATAGCTATTGGGCTCAGAAACTAGTAACAATCTGTACAATAGATCTGCCACATAACAGAATCACCAAACTCCCAGTTCCTGGAAAGATACTGATAAAGGCCTCATACACATTCCTAAGTTGTTTTTACAGGAAGCAGATCCCCCACCAGAAGAAAACAGCTGACTACAAGCACATAGGCCCTAGACCAGTTAAAACCAGAAGTTTGATGATGCTTGAAACTTCACCTTGACGTCAACCAATCCAAGAACTATGCATGAGCTGATCATGCGTCCTATACCCCCCTCCCTCATACTGCCTTTAAAACCCCTTCCCTGAAAGCCATTGTGGAGATCAGGTTTTTTGAGCATGAGCTGCCTGTTCTCCTTGCTTGACACGCTGCAATAAACGCTGTACTTTCCTTTATCATAACCTGGCATCAGTAGACTGGCTTTACTGCTGCACTATGAGCAGATCCAAGTTTAGCTCAGTAACAATGTTGAGTCATTCAAATCTTTCAAATTTTATCTGTCATAGTGTGTGTGTAGTTGAATTTGCATTTCCCTAATAACTAATAATATTGAACACCTTTTCATGTGATTGTTGGTGATTTATTTGAAGTCATACCTTGTAAAATGTCTCTGCTCAAATTTTTGGTTTAAGTTTTTAAAAGTTGAGCTTTCTCTCTTTTTCTTATATAAGAAGTTTCCTTATATATTCTTTTTTGTTTATTTGTTTCGGCTGAACCCACAGCATATGGAAGTTCCCGGGCCAGGGACTGAATCTGAACTGCAGCTGCAACCTATGCCACAGTTGGGAAACCACAGATCCTTAACCCATTGCACCAGGACAGGTATTGTAACCTCAGCAACGACCCAAACCTCTGCAGAGACAACACTGTGTCCTTAACCCATTGCACCATGGCAGGAAATCCTTTTATATATGCTTTACATATAATGCTGAAAGTCCTTTTCAGACATACATACTGCAAGCATCTTCTTCTACTCAGTGCCTTCCCTTTTCACTCACTCACTGATGTTTTTTCATAAACACAAGTTTTAAAATATAATAGAAGTGCCATTTGCAATATTTTCTATTATTATCATGCTTTGTATGTCCTGTTTAAGCAATTGCTTAACACAAGATCTGAACTATCCACTTTGAATTTATTATCTTCTAAGCTTTACTGTTTGCCTTTTAAATTTAAATTTAAAATTCATTTGGAATTGATTTTTTCATATGATGTGAAGTAGGGATCATGATACATTTGTTTTCAACCTGGATATCAAATTGACCCAGATACACTTATTGAAAAGATCATCCCTTACCCCTCCGCACTTCAGTGTCACCTTTGTCATTGGGTGGCCTTATATAATAGGTGTGTTTCTGGACTCTATTCTGTTCATTTGATCTTTTTGTCTGTGATTGCACAAATACCTCACTGTTTTAATTACTTTACTTTTATAATAAATACTCATATTTTCTACCGTAAATCCTCAACCTTTCCTTCTTCTCCAATACTCTCTTACCTATTTTAGTCCCTTTCAGTTATATATACATTTAGTATCTTACCTACTGCTAGAAAATCCTTCTTGGATTTTTATTATATTTTGTCTATATATCAATATTCAAAGTATACATTTTCAATATTGAGACTGCCAAATCATGAAGATGTTATGTCTCTCTATTTGTTTAGATCTGTAAATACTCTCAATTATGCTTTGCGGTTTGCTATGTAGATATCTTTTTACTTTAGGTGTTTTTTTATGGGTATGTGATGGTTTTGATAGTATTATATATGCGTGTGTGTGTGTGTGTGTGTGTGTGTGTGTGTATATATATATATATATATATATATATATATATATGTTTGCTCTTTGCCTTATGTCACTGACCAAGACCTGCAGGATAAGGTTAAATAAAATTTAAATGTTAAATTTAACAGTAAAATAGGGAAAGAAGAAGGGGACATCCATCTCCCTTCCCCAATCACAGAAGAAATATTCCATATAGTTCACTATTAATAATATTTATTATAGTATATTGCAGTTGTCCTTAATCAGATTGAAGAGAAGATCTTCAATTCTCAGCTTGCTAAGAATTACCATGAATCTGTATTAAATTCCTTTCTGCACCTATTAAAAGCATTTAGGGTTTTTACCCTCTTTATTCCATTATGATAGTGAATTACATTGATTTTTTGAAAATTAACCTTCCCATCCCAGAAATAAACTCAAATTGTTTTGTTTTGTTTTTGGCTGCACTCATGGCATGTGGAAATTCCCAGGACAGGGATCGAACCCATACCACAGCAGCGACTCAAACCACTGCAGTGACAATGCTAAATTCTTAACCCACTGCACTACAAAAGAATACCCCAAAGTGGTTTTTGATGTGATTACTCTTTATACATATAAGTAATTTGCTTATCTTGTTTAGGAAATTTTTGCTTCTGTCCATGACACAAATGAGTTTTATTGTTCTCTTGTAATGTTATCATATTTCATGTCAAGATTATGCTAAAAGCATAAAAGAAATTGAAAAGTTATTTCTTCCTTCTCAGTTTTCTGAGTTTGTGTAAGAGGGAGATTATTTCTTATAAAATGCTTAGAAGAATTTGCCACTTACCATCTGGGCCTGTTTTTATTTTCTTAAAGTAAGAAATAATAAGCCATAATTTATTATCTTAAATTATGGCATATTACTATAAATAAGTATATAAAATTCAATTTTTAAATTTCTTAAGACAGTTTGGTTAGGTTGTGCTAAAGAATTTGAACATTTCACCTAAATTTTCAAAATACTGGGCATAAAGTTCTTTATAATATAATGATGTTTTTAATTATAAGGCATCTCATTCTTTATATTAAGATATAGTTGATGTATAGTTTTATGTAAGATACAAGTGTAAAGATTGATTCACAATTTTTAAAGGTTATATTCCATTTTATAGTTGTTATAAAATATTGGCTATATTCCCTTTGTTTTACAATATATCCTTGCAGCTTATTTACTTTAGACAATAATTAGTACCTTTTAATCCCCTAACTCCTATCTCGTGCCTTCCTCCTTCCTCCTTCCCCCTTCCCACTAGTAACCACTAGTTTATTCTCTATATCTGTGGAACACAATGCAGTCTCTGTAAGGATATGGGATCAATGTCTGGTTTCACTCAGTGGGTTAAGGATCCAGTGTTGCTGCAAGCTGCCTGCAGTGCAGGTTGCAGATACAGCTCAGATATGCTGTTGCCATGGCTGTGGCATAGGGATGCAGCTGCAGCTCCAATTTGACCCCCTTGCCCAGGAACTTCCATATGCTTCAGGTGCAGTGCAAAAAAGAAAAAATTGCCAGAAGACCTGAATAGATATTTTTCCAAGGTATGTCATTCTTGATTTGTAATTCATATTTCCTTTTTTGAATGAGCCTTATAGAGGTTTATCAATTTAATTAATATTTTCATATAATCAACTTTTAGCTTTATTGGTTTTATTTTATTTTTATTTACTTCAGCTCTTTTTGTTTATAAATTTCCTTATTTCTAATTTTCTTTGAGCTTATTGAGATGAATAATTAGGCCATTGTTTTCATTTTTTCTCTGCTAACAGATGCATCTTTAAGGCTCTAAGTTTTCTTCTAAGTACTGCTTTAGCCCCATTTTGAAGTCTTAAAATGTTATTTTTTATATATGTTTAATTTTTAAATGTTTTAATTTCCAAACATTTGGGAATTTCTAATTAAATTCCACTGTGTTGAACATGCTTATGATTTTAGTCCTTAGAAAATCATTAAGATTTCCCTTAAGCCACAGCATAAAACCTATTTTGGTAAATATTAATGTACATTTGATAAAGAGAAGGTACATTCTGTAGTTGTTATGTTTAGTTTACAATACATTAATTAGTTCAAGCTGTCATTTTCCCACTCAATTAGTAAATAGATAGAACACGTTTTTTTTGTTTCTTTTATTAGTTACAGAGAAAAGTATCTCAAAATTTAAACTATGACTGTGCTTTCACTTCTGCCAGTTTTTCCTTTACAACTGTTGAAGCTATTAGATTAGGTAAAATTTAAGATAGTTTCTTTGTTGTTCCTGCTGAGTTGACCTCTTTTTTATCATTATGAAATATTCATTTATCTTTAATAGTAATATGCCTTAACTTAGAATTGACTCTGATATTAATATAACTATACCAGCTTTCTTTTGGCTAGTATTTGCATGGTATATTTTTTCTGGACCTTTATTTGAATCTCTCTTCTATTTAAGTTGTAAACAATATGTAGCTTTTTTAAAAACCCAGCTTGATGATATTTATCATTTATTTGAAGTAGGTAGTCTATTTACATTTCATGCAATTACAATATATTTTGGTTTAAATTAAATGTTGACTTCTCCTATCTGCTGTTTGTTTTGTATCTTAGTTTGACTGTACCTGTGGCATATGGAAGTTCCTGGGCCAGGGATCGAACCTGGGCCACGTCGATGACAGTGCTGGATCCTTAACCTGCTGAGCTACCAGGGAACTCTTCCTACCTTTTTTTTTAAATTCCTATCTTCCACTCTTCTTTCTTTGGAAGTAAGCATTTTGTTTTTGTTCTTGTTGCTTTATTATTCTGTTTTATCCAGCTTTTAACTTGTGGTTGTTTCTTCTTTTAACTTAGTAGTTAATATTTATCAGTGATTACCTTAGAAATTATAGCATGCACTCTTGACCTATTACAGTTCACTGTAAATGAACACTTTCACCACTTCCCAGATATTGCAAAGATCTTAAAATATGTTAACCTTTCCTATTTTCCTCATGTCATTTATGCAATTATGGTTGTGCATATTATTCTACATATATTTTAAAACTCACATGTTATTATTTTAAACAATCATTATTCCTTAATAATATCCCTTCATTTTTCCCCACATATTTATCCTTTCATTTGTTCATCATTTCTTCTACCTTCCCATTCTTCCATCTGGGATTATTTTCCTACTGTCTGAAAAACTCCTCCTCGTATATCTTTTAGTGTAAGTCTACAAGGGCCAGATGCCTACATATTATTTGTCTGAAATGTGTTTATTTCACCTTTTTAAAAAAATGATTTTTTGGAGTTCCCATCGTGGCTCAGTGGTTAACGAATCCGACTAGGAACCATGAGGTTATAGGTTCGAACCCTGGCCTTGCTCAGTGGGTTAAGGATCCAGCGTTGCCGTGAGCTGTGGTGTAGGTTGCAGACGTGGCTCGGATCCCACATTGCTGTGGCTGTGGCAAAGGCCAGCAGCTACAGCTCCCATTAGACTCCTAGCCTGGGAACCTCCATATGCCGTGAGTACGGCCCTAGAAAAGGCAAAAAAGGCAAAAAGTCAAAAAAAAATGATTTTTTGGCTACACCTGCAGCATGTGGAAGTTCCTGGGCCAGGGACTGAACCTATGCCACAGAGAAACCCAAGCTGCTGCAACGAAAGTGCCAGATCCTTAACCTGCTGCATCACAAGGTACCTCCTAAAAAAGTGAATTTTTGCATAAATGTAATTTGTCTTTATTTTGGAGAATGTTTTTACTGAGTAAAGAATTCTATATTAACTGCTATTTTTTCAGTAAAGATATTTAGTGAACTTTCAAATATTAGTTCTCAAATAATTATCTCATATAAAACTTATACGCCTTTAGCTAATTTAACTGAGAAAAAGTAAGCAATACTTGAATCTTTCTCATAAACTAAAAACATATTACCATTTCTTTTGGTGACTACTAGAAAGTTCATCCTTACATTTAGCTGAAATCTTTTCTGGTAGCTTCTTACGGTTCATCCTATTTCTACTCTTTGTGACCATCTATAATGAGTTTAATCCCTCTTCAACATGACAGCTCTTAAAATATTGCAAAACAACTATCATGTTCCTACCTCCTCTTCAGCCTTTTCTCCAGACTAGACAAATCTGGACAGCTCATGTGTTCTCCATATCCTTGGCTAAGGTCACTTACTATCTCAAGACTCCACTCTGAATGCACTTCATTTGGTTGCCTTTAGCAAGCAGGTGATGATTGTATTGATTGATGTCATGTAATCTGCAGCCATGTTCTATTGAAGACCAGTCCCCAAATAGGATTCAACTGACTCTGAACTTAGATTTTGGGTCTATCTAGCCATGTCTTTTGTACTAGCCTTTGAAATTAATATGGACAAAAAAAAAAGGGAAAAAAAATGAAGGGAGGGAGATTAGCACACAAGTTCAAACTGTGCTCAATTCTCTTCCTTGATGGGCAAAAGGAGTCCCTTAAATCCCAGAGTTTTGCATAGTTTTGTTCAGTTAATCTGACAAAATAACTTTTTAGTAAGGAAGCTATTATTTAAGATAAAAAAATTAAAGTTAAGTGAACATTTATAACTGCAGCAGATAAAAATGAAAAGTATAAATCCAACAAGGTGAACCAGCAAAATATGATTTTGTGCATCTTTTCACTTACATACTGCAAGTCTTAATAGCAAGAATGATTCATTTTGCTTCATTCAAACCTACGTTCTGAATAAAGTTCATGAAGTGGACTGGTGGTACTTTGTTTTTGAAAAATCTATTTTATTTATAAACTCTCAAGAATATAAGCATATTAGCATAAAGAAAATATCATTATTATATCATGGCATGACAGATTATTCAAGGTTAAAACCCAGTAAGAACCTTTCAGGACTAACTAAGCCTTGACATATAATTATACAATGTGACAAAAAAATATTAGAAGGTTTGAAATGAAAGATTCTAAAAGTTTAGCTGCAAATTGTTTTTTAAAGCTCTCAATGGGAGCCAAGAGTGGGTCAACAATCACACAGGAAGCTATTTATATCGCTGCTTCTATGCCTTCCCAAGGTTCTATCAAAATTTTTAATATTTGAATTTGATCTCTTTCTTCTTAGCAATCTGTTAGCGTTCATATACGCCACTGGGCTACTGTCAGAAGGCTATAGCTACTCTAGTAGAGGGAGTGTCCTATTAGGCTTTTCAGAGCTGAGGGGAAATCAGTACTCCTCCCTCAGAACAAGGGTGAGTCTACTAAAGCGAAAGGTCACCATCCTGGGAGCATAAGTCAAGAAAAACGACAAAGCTAAGACACTGGTTTAAAAGAATTAGTGTACCAACTTGGGAAACTTCAAAAATTCCAAGACTGTTTTCTGTTTCTGGCCATGATGGAGTAGCTTACTTCAGAATGGGGACAACTGAGAAAGCTGTACAAAAGTTTTAAAATATGTGAATTGAAGCAGCAGACACCAAACATGGAAACCATAACTTAGAGAAGTCAAGATTGTGGATAAAAGGGAATTACACTGATGTCAGCTCCCCATTTATCCCTGCTTTAATCCATGGGGCATTCACCTATGAACAAGGTAGAGAAGAAAGTCAGAAAGCATCAGTCTGGGGCTTGCAGCAGTCTCACTGTAATAGGGAGACGGAAATCGGAGTTTGGGACTGCCAAGGTGGTAGGAACTCAAGGAGTCATGATCCAAGAAAGAGGTAAGCTAGAAATTCTGCAGGCAATTTCTCAGTTAGGTGTTTGCCAACTCATAAGCTGCCCATACGCAGGGACCATACGCAGTGTTTCCTTGGTTTAAACACTCCATCCATCAGTGTCCCCCACAGGTTAAATATTAAAACTCAAACTCTTTAGCATTTTGTGTGTGTGTGTGTGTGTGTGTGTGTGTGTGTGTGTATAAAATGTTATGTATATATAATGTTTGTGTATATATGTATATATATATATAAAACCTCTACTGGCTGGTCTTCCCACTTGCAACAGATGCAACCTACAATGACCCTTAAAGATTGAAATCTGTTCTCTGTAATCCATTCCTCTTGACTGTGAGAAGAACCTGCGACCTGCTTCTCACCAATAAGATAGCAAAGGTCAGAGATGTCACTGCCATGACCATGTTACATAGTATGACTGAGGTGAAGGAATTTTACAGACATAATTAAGATCCCAAATCAGTTGACCTTGTGTTAATCAACATTGTCCTGAATGGGCCTGCCATAATCAGGTGAGTTCTTTAAAAGAAGACTGAGGCTTTCCCCGAAGTCAGAGACCTGAAGCAGCTAAGACTCCTTGTTGCTGCCTCTGAAGAATCAAAATACCATGAATTCTACAGCTACAAGAAATTAATTCTGCCAGCAATCTGAGCTTGGCAAAGACCCTGAGATCCAGACGAGAACTCGTGTATTCAACAATTTTTTTAGCATTTAATTTTTTATTAAAGTACAGTTGATTTAAAGTGTTGTGCCAACTTCTACTATACAACATAATGACCCAGTCATAAGTATATATTGTACATTCTTTTTCTCATAGTCCATCATGTTCTATCCCAAGAGACTGGTTATAGTTCCCTGTGCTATAAAGTAGGACCTCATTGCTTATCTATTCTAAATGTAATAGTTTACCTCTACCAACCCCAAGCCATCCTACTTCCCCTCTCCACCGCCTGGAAACCACAAGTCTGTTCTCCATGTCTATGAGTCTGTTTTTATTTTGTAGATAGGTTCATTTGCACTATATTTTAGATTCCACATATACGTGATATTTACTTATAACTTTGTGATTATAATTTTGTGAGACCTTGAATAGAGTACCCAGTTAGGCTGTGCCCAGACCTCTGCCCTACAGAAATAGTGATGTAATATGAACTTGTGCTGTTTTAGCCTGCTAACTGTGTTGTTTTGTTATGCAGCAAGAGAAAACTAATACATCACTTTTTGCCTCAAATCCTACGTCCCAGCCAACTTGTATGACTAATACTGCTCTAACTTTGATATATTACTTTACACATTCATGTATTTATAAATATTTTTCCTTTTCCATTAAAAGCCCTTCCTTAGTATTCTGCCTACAAAGGTTTCACTCATATTTTATTATGCAGCCCAAGCTTCTACTCTGAAAACTCCATCACCCTCTTGACATCCTTTATGCCACCACTATAGCTATTTTTTAAACACTACCCTAGCACTGATCACACTGTACTGCACTCAGCTGTTTGAGTCATTCCATGAGGTCAAGGAATATAATTCATTTTTGTATTGCCACCTGGCTTAACTTAATGCTTAGGTAGAGACTCAATAAAAGTTTGTTAAATGAATGGAGTCTTATTTTATTATTGCATTGATTCTTCTTCATTTATTGCCAACTTCTTCCTAAATACAGGACTATATTTGATTTGCCATTTGTTGTAAATGTATTCTTTTGAGATTTGAGTGTATGTATTTGGGACTGAGAATTAAATCAATAGACTCAGGGAAAGAACCTCTATTCTTCTACTCTACATCCTTTATGGTTTTTATGTATTAATCATATCCCCTCTCTCTCTCAGCTTTTGGGTTTTCCTTTCTAAGAATATCTTTTCTTCATGCTCACATGTTTCCTAGCCACTCCAATTCTAGAAATTCAAAATTTGTGTAATTCCTTATAATAAAAGGTTACAAGCCAAAGTCTGTTCTTCTCCTAGCTCCTCTTTTCATGACCTTTAAGTTCTTAATAATTCTTCACTGGCAAGATGATATCTTCTCTTTCAGTTCTCTTTAACTGACAGAGCATTCAAGTGGCTTCAAGGAAGTTGACGTAAAAGCAACTTGTTGAAATATCAAACATGCACAAGATGATGTTAGGGAAATTTCCTACAATCGTGTATTTCCCTCTCCCAACCCTGTTTCCCTGAGTTAGAAAAAGGTTAAAAGATCAGAAAAGACAAGCCTCCAAAGCGCCACTTCCCTTTTTTTTTTTTTTTTTTTTTTAGAATTGAGAAGAGAACCACAGATAAAAAAAATTCTAAGTGCTCAGTCAGGCTGGTATGATCTATACACTATTCTACCTACTACTGAACCTCTTACTCTTTAGTCTGTTTCTTGAAGTTGGCATAAACATCTTAGCTTACCGTCTGTGGAACTTACTATATGATATGGGAACAGGATTTGAAGAACATTAAAAATCCTGGAATAGCAAATAAATCATTCTTTGAATTTATTAATCACTCCCAAACCTCTACATAGCTTGCTCTAAACTCAACATTTGTACTACCTCACTAGTTTTGAGTTCAAGGTGACAGTCCTGACAAGAGCATACATTATAACTAACAGAGAAACAATGAACATATTCACAGATTATCCTCAGACATCTGCAGTTTATACAGTAATTTAAGGCATGATTTATGCTTCTGTCATTAATACATAGGAAAGAATTGATGAATTTGCCTGACATAAGATCAAAACATTTATTTCAATGCAAATAGCTACTTCTCAGTAAGCATGATAGATTGAACACACTCTTCTTTCCCTTAACTCCTCTCCAAAACCCCACTAAATTGAAGTTAAATAAACAAACATGTACATAAACAGAACAGGGCAGAAGATAACAGCAGACAAGAAATGTCAACAAAATTTTGGAAACTATAAAACAAATAAATGAGTAGTAACTAACTTAGCATACCAAAGAAAGTGAAAACTTAAACCACGTCAGGAAACCAACAAGAAACAAGCCTAGTCTCCCCATGCAACTCCTGAAACACACATATATTGAAGATACCAGGTACATATGAGGACAAGGCTTGGGGGAGAGCTCAAAAAAAAAAAGGATTGGTGGAAAGTCTAGTAAGAAACTATTCTAGACCCCCTATACACTCCCTAAATCTTTAGCCAGGTATTGCAGATAGGGAAAATTGTGTGAAATGTAATGAGACTTCATATATTACATAGTTTAATTGCATTAACTACCCTATGGAGGGATCAGTGTTGGTGAGACAAGGTAGCCCGCCTACCAACTGAGATTATTTGGACAAAACAGGAAGAAGTAATAAATGTGAAAAATCATTTAAAGCCCATGCATGAAAAATGAATTTAATTACAAAGAGGATATGTGGCAATCCCAAAGCAACCTGATGCAGAATCAATGGGCTGTACAGGAGTTCGGTAAAACAAAATAAACCAACAACTAGGAATCCAAGTAACTCTCACCGCAATACAAACAAAAATGGGTCTTTCTGTACTGTTCACCCAAGGCTCCTTAGAAAAGAATGCTTCCAAAGTATCAAATATATATGGTGGGGAGAAAAAAGAAGAAATCCACACAGGAACTCAAAAAAGTACTGACTGGCATTCTAGAAAACAGGAGAGAAAATAGATATCCGAGAAAAAGCAGAGCAGCTAATGCTGATACCTTATTTACTCCTGTCTGATTTATTTTCTTGGTGAAAACTCTAAACATTTATAACTTCTCGCTGAAAAATTGAGTAGCCTTATTATAACACTTTATTTGTACTTCCAGTTTATCTTGCTTTGTAGTTAAGCATCTGTTTTAACAGACTGTTGAACACATATTCCTAGGCCTTGCCTTCAAGTTTTGGACTCAGTAGGCCCAATAATTTTATCTAACCAGTTGTCAGGTCACATTGATGTGGCTAGGGACCACACTTTGAGAAGCCCTCCTGTAAACCAAATCTGTTCTTAGGATCAGTAACACTACCTGGCCTCAAGGTAAGCCTGGTCAGTCATAATACATTATCTTCAAAAATGAGAAGAGAGCACAAATGCAAGACACTGGAGACACACTTCCAATTAACAAACCAACAACTTGGGAGTTCCCTTCGTGGCTCAGTAGTTAACGAATCCGACTAAGAACCGTGAGGTTGAGGGTTCGATCCCTGGCCTTGCTCAGTGGGTTAAGGATCCGGCGTTGCCGTGAGCTGTGGTGTAGGTTGCAGACACGGGTTGGATCCCGCGTTGCTGTGGCTGTGGCGAAGGCCGGCAGCTGCAGCTCCTGTTAGACCCCTAGCCTGGGAACCTCCGTATGCCGCAGGTGCGGCTCTAGATAAAGGCAAAAAGACAAAAGAAAAAAGAAAATAAAGAAACCAACAACATAAAACAATCTCATTTATATATGGACTCCTATATCAAAACTTCAGGGTAACCGCAAACAAAAAATCTACAATTGATACACAAGCAAATAAGAAAAATCAACTCAAATACAACATTAAAGATAGTCATCTTGTGAGAGGAGATAACAAGAGAATAAGGGAAGAAAAAAGAGCAACAAAAACCCCAAACAGTTAATACAATGGCAATAAGAACATACATATCAATAAGTACCTTAAATATTAATGGACTGAATGCCCCAACCAAAAGGCATAGACTAGCTGAATGGATACAAAAACAAGACCCATATATATGCTGTCTTCAAAGACCCACTTCACTTCTAGAAACACATACAAATTGAAAGTGAGAGGATGGAAGAAAATATTCCATGCAAACAGGAATCAAAAGAAAGCTGGAGTAGCAATACTCCTATCAGACAAAATAACTTTAAAATGAAGAACATGTTAAGAGACAAGGAAGGGCACTACACTTAATGATCAAAGGATCAATCCAAGGAGAAGATATAACAATTTTAAATATCTATGCACCCAACATAGGATCACCACAATATATAAGGCAACTGCTAACAACCTTAAAAGGAGAAATCAACAATAACACCGTCATAGTGGGGGACTTTAACACCCCACTTACAGCAATGGACAGGTCATCCAGACAGAAAATCAATAAGGAAACACAGGCCCTGAATGAAGCATTAGATCAGATGGACTTAATAGATATTTATAGGACATTCCATCCAAAAGCAACAGAATACACATTCTTCTCAAGTGCACATGGAACATTCTCTAAGATTGATCACAT